>CM040981.1:1890160-1904930 GCA_022985145.1 Pangasius djambal | reverse complement strand
CACACCACACTACATCACACCACATCACACTACACCACATCACACCACACCACATCCCACCACACCACAAAACACCATATCACACCACACAACACCACACCACATCACACCACACCACACTACATCACACCACATCACACTACACCACATCACACCACACCACATCCCATCACACCACAAAACACCATATCACACCACACAACACCACACCACATCCCACCACACTACACAACATCACACCACGCCACATCACACCACACCAAACCTGCAAAACTCATCATTAAACACTTTAAGTAGCTCTTCTCATCCACTTCAAGCAAAGTTTGGCCATCATCCACGTTCTCCTTCCTTCCCATCACCCCTTCCCATAAAGCGCCTTTTCCTCATTCCGTAAAATCCCATCAATATATTCTGACTGAGGGCCTCGTCTCCCTGAAGTGGGCCGCCGTTGGGCTTCCACGCTCGCCACTTTAATTGTGATTTACACCATTGCTCGGCGCAAATTGTATCGTCTGAAGCGGCTGAGCCCTTAAGCCACGTCGATTATATTCCCAGAGCTCCGGCTGCCAGTTTCAGATTCTGTTTACCTGCCTGCCTGATTAGCAGGCACTAAGATCCGGCTAAAAAAAAAAAAAAATCAATTTCCTCGTGGCTTCATTTTTAGTTTTCCAGCCTTTCTCATTTTACTTGTATGTCTCTGTGATTTATTATAGAGGCCTTTAAAAGTTTTTCTAAGCCACAGTCCCTGTGTGCTCATCATCCTGTCAGTCACATCAAGGCGCTCTGATTGACCCATCTGTCTCGCCTTATTTCTCTCCAGACTCTGAGTTCATGCTAAGTCAGTCCTGTAGGGACTCATAAAGCTAATATTGCCCATTTTCTCTCTCCAGATGAATTAATGTTGTTCTACCCTGATGACATTATCATTCGTCTCCCAAATGCAATTTCTGAGCAGATCGGTCTTTATTTGTGAGTTTCACGTATTGATCGCGCTCACATCATGGCATATAGATGATAACGATATAATATGGTATGATATGATATCTCCTAAGCACAACAGGCGTGTGACAGTAAACTGATTTCATCCAGGTCTTTGACAGGACTTGGATAAGTAGACTTAAATTGGTTTGACCATGTCACAAACATTTCTGTCAGACTAACAACTCTGAAATAAAATTGTGCTTTCTTTGCTAACAGATCCAAAGGATTGCGATGCAGAGGGAATGGAGAGCCACGACTGGCTCAGCATCTGTATACAATTATTGCTCTAGCTGCAGTGTTGCAAACTTCAAGACTTTATTGGTAGATTTGCCAAATCACTGATCATCATTGTTCCAGAAAACCAATCACTGATCATCATTGTTCCAGACAACCAATCACTGATCACCATTGTTCCAGACAACCAATCAATGATCATCATTGTTCCAGACAACCAATCAATGATCATCATTGTTCCAGACAACCAATCAATGATCATCATTGTTCCAGACAACCAATCACTGATCACCATTGTTCCAGACAACCAATCAATGATCATCATTGTTCCAGACAACCAATCAATGATCATCATTGTTCCAGACAACCAATCAATGATCATCATTGTTCCAGACAGCCAATCAGACAACCAATCACCATTGTTCTAAATGACCAATCACTGATCACCATTGTACTAAATCAATCACTGATCACAACTGTTTGTCCACTTCTTGGTTCTTTGTTTTAAACTCTATTCTTGGTGATATTTACAGTAATAAAAGTAAGTTATTTCATCTGTAACCATTTCCTTCTTGTCTATTTCCTGCCTCATCAGTACCACCGCTTCATTTTGTCTGCATTCTTGATAGAAACTGTCCTTCCGTGACCAAACACTTTTTTTTTTTCTATTCTGATAAAACTCTACTCGTCATGCCTTCTGAAAATCTTCCTTCTCCATGTAAAACATTTTCATATGCGAACGATCATGGCGATTCAATAAATATGGAAATTAGTCTATGACATCATCTGGCAACTTCTAGACTTTTTTAAACTTGCATTAATGCATAACTTTCCCCTGATAAGAGTTGTCAACCCTGTCTCTCTGCCAGAGTCTCACACATGCTGGCCACCATCAGAGCTGAACTGCATGCTGGGAAAGCTGATTCTATGGCACAGAGCCATGATGGAGGCTTCATTAATTCTCCAAACAGAGGAACAAAATGGCTTGGATAGACGTCTCAATAAGCTTGGATCATGTCCGTCTTTTCCTTTCCCTCCTCCTGTGTTTTCTCTCTGCTTTGTTACTCGCAGTCGTTTCTGTTACTTCCGCTCCTCCATGCCTTTCTTCTCTCCATCTGTTCTTCCATCATGGCCACCTTTTCAGCTCTTCCCTCCTACAGTGGCCATGATCCAGGTATTCATCCCTGAGCGTCTCTTGCTTTAGTTTAATGGTTTGTTTACCTGCTTCGCCGTGTCCAGTGGGCGTGGTTGTTTATTGTTTTTATAATTATGTCATTTTTTTTAAACCACAGGGTCCACGGTGACCAACACAGTGTTCACTCTCACTCCAACATACTCCCAAGACCTTCATATTACGGCACACAGCAAGGTCTGGTTGTCCATCTGTGCACTCCGATCTAAACACACACACACACACGCATACACACCCTGGCAAGAAGAAAAGGGGAACCGAGCTGCTGACACACCCGGTAAACTCTCCTTATCACTCCCGCTGGAGACTTAGTCATGGCGAGCACAAAAAGCTAACAACAGAAGGCTGTCCATTACGGGCTGTTTCTCCGCATAATGACTTCCTTAATTACAGCTCTGTGTCCGTCTCGTTTCAGTCGGACTGGGCCGATCGTATCGTTAGGCCAAATATGCAAACTTGGTTGAAAATGAAAGTTAGCAAATGGAGGCAAACTTTTATTCAGGGAGAGCGATTATGCTTTAGAAAGTAGCACGCCTGATTGTTCTCAGCTTCTCTGGCTTGTCACGGTAAACCTTAAAAAAATCCAAATAAAAAAAAAATCACTGTACAGATTTATTTTACAAAAAAATATTAAAATACATTTTAGATTTAAAATAATGTTGTGGAGTTTTTTTTTTTATTGCTGAAATTAAAAAAACACCCCATAGAACGCATTTTATTAAAACTGTCACTGGATTCCAGTTGATATTATTAATGTAAGAAATAAAACACTCGATGTTGTGCTGTTATAGGAACATAATCACTGATGTGGTGGTGTGAGGAAGTGGAGGTACTGTTGCCACCCCAAATCTTCCGATAACAGCACGTCCTGAAATGATTTATTCCGCGTATACGACAGCAACTTTCCCACTGTTACAATTTTTATTTATTAAAGAGAGACAATGCATTCATTTTATCCAATTACAGCTACATTTAATGTCGTGCGATGTCCACGAAACAAGCTCTCGCTTCCATTATAGCAGCTGTAAACAGTTGTTCCCTCACCAGCTTCTCTTTTTTCTCTCTCTTGAAGTTAATGAGACAAAAAAAAAACAGACATTGTTGTTTTCGTTCCTGAGAAACCATTAAGCGTAAACTCCTTTGTCAGAAAACATAAAGTAACAGCTTTACCTCTGACTGTTGCAAAGTGCTGACGCTGGAGACTCCTTCCATCAGTGTTAGACGCCTCCTTATCACCAATCATATTTAAGAATTCAACAGCACTGTGGTACAAATGTGTGTAAACTTTAATAATGATGCGTGACCCCATGGCTATGTTTCGCGCACCCCTGTTTTTAAATGATTCCTGCTTGGAAAATTTTATTTCGGATTTATGCAAATTCCAAACAAAAGAAACCCTCCACGAAAAAAACTCCCTTCAGCGTGGTGAATGCTGTGTGCAAGACATCTCTGGTGTAATGAAGTGCTTTGTGTTATCAATTACAATGGAGCTGAGAAAGCATACGAGTTCCTAGCTGATTGCTTGCTCTTCTCATCAGCTGAGCCATGAAACTCCACCAAAATCACACCTGTGCGTGTGAGCTCAGACTAATTGGCCACTGAATAGTATGCGTCGTTTCATTTCCTCCCAAAAAGCCACTAAAGCCAGCAAACGGCTCTCAATCTGAATCCCAGATGAAATGGGATCACATCGCTGATGTCTCCGCTTGGCCTTTTGGTCCCTCTCGTTGACACAGACAATCTTGTTTACAAGGAATAAATGGCAAATGAGTCAACAAATGTGAGAGTGAGGGCAAGAAAAAAAAAGCCAGTGTCTAATGCGGATGGCGAGCAATCGCTGTAGAACTAATTTCAAACATGTCAAGCTTGAAATTACTACACAGACTCTGCCAGGAAATATGGATGTTTGTTTACGACCCATATCAGAAGGGAATCGGGGATTTAGAGAGTAAATACAGAGTTAGCAATGAGGCATGTTAATTAGAAGTACACACTGAATGCCTTTGCAGAGGTCAAAATAAAAAGGCTTCAGGTAAATAAAAAAAATAAATAAAAAAAAAAAAAAATCACTCCGTCCTGCCAGCTTCGGACTATTTCTAATTTGTGTTTATAGCAAAGGCACAGCTGTTAATATTATTTCCTTTGTGGTTCCCAATACGAGATTTCCTTTCCCCGTCAAGGAGCTCGAACAGATCGAGCTGCAGTCTGATGAGGTGGAACAACAAGGCCGGTGGGTTGTGGTTAAAGGCGAAAGAAAGAAATTAGTTTATGAAAGTAATAAAAGACGTAATATGTTAGCTAAAGCCCAAGGATACGCTGCAGGCTCCAAATATTTGGAGTCCACTACGATGAACTGTTTTTAATTTCATGATCAATTATCAAAAAGGAATCATTTTACTGAAGAATGCATTATTTAAAACGGAGACAAATCCAATTTTTATGCAGTAGAGAAATCCAGAATGTTCGGTTCACACACTACGAACTCTGGGGAAATGTGATGTTTGATATTTAAACACTTCTTAAATTGCTAACTCTGAGGTGTTTGGGGGCAACGTTGTTAATTCGGCACAAAATGCCCAGTTTTCTATCTAAAACAGAGACCTTTTCAGTATAAAACTAATGCAGTCAGCTTTACAGATCTGAGATCAGAAGATGATCCAAAAGGCTTCGTATTTTTAAGCACCATTTTACGCTACGATTTTATTTTTAACATTAGTACTTGTCACACTGTACGAGATCCCAATTAAAAACTTGGCCAAATTCTATAATGACTCGTGTGTTCTCCGTGTCAGATTATACGATGAAGATCCTCTAACGATCTACCTGTGATTAAAGAAAATTACTATGCTCTGTTTACGTCATCAATCAGTTCGTGATCCAATCAGCTCGCGCGTAAAACGGGCTCGCATGAACGCAAAGTGCGCTTGAGGTAATCCGTAGGTTTTTGTCTCTTAATTAGCATATTGTGTTTACCTTTTTTCGACTCTCACCACTAGCGTATCTGTTTGCCATCCTCCTATTGGTGGATTTTAGACTAGCATTTTAGCAACGCTCACTCTGAGATTATTATGAAAAACATTGAGATCTTTTTCAGTGGCCAGCTTTGGTCATAGTGACACTAAATCTCATCACATTATGTACTCTAAGACCGCTAATCTCAGCTCATTCTCAGGCTTTAGCCTGAAAACCTGCATGCTAAACTAATGGACCTGTTCAATACATAGCTAATATTAGTAGTGAAGTTTTATTTTTATTTTAATCTAGAAGGTTTGGCTGCTGGTAAATCTGGTAAATAAATCACTGGGAATATCTCGACCAAGCCTGAGATAATTTACTAGCAATTACCTAGCATGCTAGTGGGTAGTTAGCTAGTAAGTAAACTAACTTAGCTAATCATAGTGATGTGTAGGGTTAGGTTATATTCTGAAGTTTGTCAGCTGATAAATATATATCACTGACAATATGACAACGCAAATTATAACTCAAAACACTAAAATCTTGACCTGGGACTAATTTGCTAGTTAGTAGTTAGTGCTAATGTTAGCAATGGTAGATTTTGAAGTTTGGCAGCTGTTAAATAAATCACTGCGACTGGAGACACTGTTATATACCACCCGTGTGACAAACACGAGCTAATTTACTAGCAGTTCGCTAACTGGCTAGGTGAGTTAGCTATGGCTAGGCATATTATGCTAATGTGTTTAAAGATAACAATAAACTAAAGAACAATAAAACTAAATATATTAAGCATTTTATTATTCTACATTAGTTTAACACGATATGATTAATTCCTCGGGTTAACTTTGCAGTGTATAAAGATAGACATTGTAGGTTTATTGCTTGGCTTGCTTGTGATTGGCCATTGTGTTGGGTTTTTAAATTAAACGATACAACTTATACACCAAGGCCTTGATTGATCAAAGTTCCATGTGCATAAATACACACGCAAGCTTGAAAACACCCACAAAAAACTTGCAGGCTGACTGACTAACAGCGCCGTCATTTCTGCCTCAAAACAAAAACACAATACAGGACAGAGTCACTGCAAACAGCACCTTAGCACCTGCAGTGGGAAAGTCACTTTGCAAAATTAATACAATCGAAAAGCAAGTATTAAATTTGTACAAATACGTTTCCACCAGAAGACAAAATTATTCCATTTGCTAGGTGTTAATAATGAGAAGGCTTTCAAGGTTCTGCCTTAGAAGGTTTGTTTAAAAAAAAAGACCTAATATTAGCAAAGTTGTTTAGATATTCATTGCATTTTCACACCTTCGCTGGCAACAGGATTTTTAAATACAGAGTGTGAAAATGTTTTCATTCACATGTATCTTCTAAAAAAAAGAAAACACTTTTATTTTGCGTTCTCGTTGTACACAATTGTTTTTTTAACACATCTCACAGCCTTTAATTACCTTTGTATTGGAAACACAATTATGCATGTTTGGTTTCATTTTCACTCTTGCAGGGTCTGTTAGCAATGTGAACGTGCCACGCTGAACGTATCAAGAGGATTTTTTTTTTCAAAAACAGGTATATATTTTACACCTGATGTAATCCATGCAATTATTGGGTTTCTGTTTATCACACTGGATACAAGCGAAGTCATTCACAAGTCATTCAAAGCAGTGTTTACACGAGAAATGCAGTATTCATTAAAATCCATTTCAGGTTTTCGAGACTCATTAATGTAAACCTTGATTGATCATCTCCAGATCTTTAATTGTCAATGACTTCCTGTTATTTAATAAACAGATTTATCAAGTTTAAATCGCTTGTTTATTTCAATTACACACCAATTTGAAATGAAAGTCATTTCATATTAATAAATTGGAAGAAAGCAAAACAAATCCATGAATTAAGATGAATGTAAAAGAAGGAGGAGTTAGTGCTTGCCTCTGCTAGCTGATGTGCTGCAATGGCTGAGTTGCATTAATGGAAGATTTAACGAAATTGTGCACTCTTTCACTGTTTAGTCACCATTCTGTCATTTTCATCTTTCATTTATCAACATGCGCATGTGAGTATAAAGAAAATTAGCAACGCTTCAATAAAACTTGGCCGGAATTTTTTTTTTTTTTGGCCCACAAACACATTTACACACAACCTGACTAAAAAAAATCATTAACTGATGTCCAGTGTTTGTAAATCACCCACAACACGCTCACTGTTTGTGTATGCATTTATCAAACCGCACCCACAAAATTATCGTAAAACTAACTACAAAATTAGCGCTCGTTATTTGAGATCTTATAAATCAGCGCCTCTATGTGTTACGTGTTATGAAGTTATCGTACCCCGGACTGAAGAACGATGGCATCCTGTTTGTGAAACAGAGCTTTCTCCTGCCATCATGCCTCAGGTCTTTCAGTTATGTAATGTTTTAACAATTCAAAGCTCCTCATTTCAAATTCAAAAAGCTGCAATTCTTAGATATTTGGAGCCGACGGTCATGTGTCAAACCGAGACCATAGGAAGGTTAATGTTCTGTGAAATACTGAGACTTTTTTCTTTCTTTATTCATGTTCTAATGCTGCTCGAAAGCTGGACAGTGAATCGAGGTTGCTGAACTCTGCCACCTACGAAAGTGTTTAGAGCAGAGTGCTGAAATGTTAAGTATCAGAAACAAAGGTCAGAAAGAAGTTAGTGAGTTTCAGGCACAACCTGAGCAAACTCGTACCACTTCTAACCATATCACAGGCCAAGGAACGGACGTCGCTGAATCCACGTATCGGCACGAGGAAGGCTCGGAGTGGGCGTGGCTTTGATTATTTGCTTCCTTATATGCACATTCATATACTATGTGAAGGTATTTTCATATATTTTTGTTAGCCAGCTGGTGAGATGGTTAAAGTTTCTAGAGGTTTTTATTTGGAACCTGTTCTGAAAAGCAAACTGTCTGTTCCAGGGTTCCTGAAATATCTTTTAAGGATTCTCCTAGAGCAGTGCTTCTTAGTCTTGGGTTAGTTATAGGAGGGTAAACATTGTATTGTGTAGGGTACTGGTACTCTAGAACCTAGACTGAGAAACATTGCCCTAGATGGACAAACCGAAGAACGCTTTAGAACGTACTAGATTGAATTTCGACATAGTGACCGGCGACTGTTGACTTTTTTTCTCACGTGTGCGACATGAGGCTGCACTTTCAGCAACAAGAAGCATTTAAATTGATTTTTATTGATTTAAATTAGCTATTAACAAATCCAAACAACTGACTCAAATGATTCCTCGGACCAATCCTATGACGTGTGTGTTCCGTCCCTGATCACAAATCTAGTTCCTACGTACAGTTAGCTCCAATTACCGTATGACACGCAACTGTGGAAGAAAAACTTTAACTGTGGTTTCATCTCATCCTGTTATATACAGGACAATATATCTAGAGACATTATGAAGTACAATAAAGCTTGGAAGGAAGTAGCAGAGATTGTTCGTCCCTCTAGTGAGCGTATGTAGCTAGTAGAGTTAGCTTGCTTTGCTAATCTGATCGGAAGACAGAGCTAGTACTAAGCACACCATGGAACTATGTAAAGCAAACACCGTGATTAGCGTGTTAATTCGTTTACGTTTAACTAGTAGGCTTTAGAAGCATTTTGGCTGCTACCATTGGACAGAACACAGTGAGACGAACTTTGCGACCAAATGCTACCCAAAAATATCATCTACCAAGGACGCTGCCTTCTGATTGGAACACGCTGAATGATTTTCATCAGGTAAAAAAGTACAAGACGGTAAGTTTCGTGTCTTCGTCTGATTTGGAAACAGAATCTTCCGAGTGGGATGTCATCTGAGTCAAAGGAAAAGCTGTGATGCCTACAATCATAGAAAAGAGTTCCTCTTAGGTTCTTTTGGTGGTTAATGGTCCTAGACTTCTTCTTCCTTTATGGAACTATGGAACCTGTGATGGTGGCTATCATTTCGGAAAAGTCGTCACAGCATGTGGAACTTTATTGGAACAGACTGCGTGTTCAGGACACTCTGAGATATGTTCAGCGTAGACATGAAAGATTGATCTACAGTGGTTCTCTTGGGCTGCTGTTCTCCGTTGCTCTCTATATGAAAGTCTGTTTCAGAAAAGAAACCCGCCTCCCTCTGTTCTGTCGTTTCATCTTCGCAGTCTTTCAGGTCTCGATGCAGGCTTGTTGTCAGAGATGAAAGCGGAGCAGGAAGCCTTTTTACCCAGACAAGACCTGTCTTTGGTTAAGAGACATCTACTCAGAAGTGATGACCCCTGTTGGTAAACAGTCGACGTGGGAAGATGTGCCTGTTTGTAGGAGTGAGAGCTGAAAGAGTAGAGGTGTGGGCAGTTGTTCTTCCCTCAGCGCTCTCACTGTAAACTCTGATCTGGAGAACAGCTCAGAAAAAAAAAAAAAACGCCGGCAGAGAAGAAACGACGACAACAGAAAATCCTTTCCTTTAGAAAGAAAATCACCAAACAGGAACATTTCTTTTTTCTCTGAGTTTTTTTTTTTTTTCTCTGAAACTAAAAGAGAACAGATTTGTAGGATAAATATGACATCCGTGCTCTCACTGCTTTCCTCACCATCTGTGTTTTTGTCAGGGAAAAGGACAATGTCCTTGCTGACAGGTAAACTGCAGGTGTGGAGATCCCTAGGGACGATTCCCTAAACGGCATCCAACACACACACACACACACACACACACACACACACACACACACACACAAAGCCCCAGGGATTGGAGCTTTTCCTCGCTGTTCAATCACGCCTCGTTCCGAACTGCCACATTGTTTCTTGCTGCTTCCCTGAAGTAATGGGAACGAAACCCAGGAGACGGAGAGCGTTCGGCCTCAGAGGGCCATCGCCTCTTTAAAACACAGACAGTGAGGACAGCAGTGGGAATAATATCCGCTTAAAAGCTGGCAACCACTGACAGAACTCTGCCTCTATCATGCTAATGGCCACCACGCTGATAACACGGTGCATAAATTTCCACTTATGGAATTCAGACGCACATCCGAAGCAGGCTCCTCAGGTGGCAGCCGTGATGTTTTGGGTTTTTTTTTTTTTTCTCCTGTGCTGTTTTTAGCTCCTGTAAAAGTGACCATATGACACGGAAAGGACACAGTCGAATTTAAAAAAAAAAGATGTTCAGGAAGTATTCATGTGGAATAAAAAATATGATTCCATGCTTGTCTTTCACCTTTCGCCTGACTTTTCAGACTGAAACGTTTATTTACACATTTTTCACAATCATGCTGACCATTTACGATCTCCACCAAGAGCCGTATTCCGAGTCAGACACTTAAGTTCAAAATACACGTTAATATTTAGGCAGAGAAATTTCTCGGTATTAAGACTCGGAGTACTCTTGTGGTTAAGCTGATTCTCTGGGTGGCCCTTTTAGATTACATTTCCAACCAATTGCATCTCATTGGTGGGTTTTTTTCATGAGTAGAGCTCTCAGAGAAGGAATTTTTTCGGCTACATCTAAACCAAGTTCCTTCCAATCCCCTACATCAAGCACTTACCTTTAAACGCAATATAAATGTAAGAAATTTTTTTGCTAAAAATTGTATTCCCGTCTAAATACTGCTACTTGCTGTATTGAGTCACTAAGCGAGCGTATCCACGTTCTGAGAAAATGGAGGAAGAAGAAAGAAAATAAACGCAGTCCGAGAAAGTGCGGTCTCGAAGACAAACACGCTACAACTTTCAGTTTCCTAGAAACGAACAAATCACCTAATGTTACATGCTGCCAAATATATATGATTATGTGTGACAATTATCCCTGTTCATAAACAAAACATCCTGCAGAAACTCGTACTTCCTGCGTTGATTTAATTGTAATCCAGACGCGAGAGCTTTATTACTACTGAGACATGTAATCGAGTTATTACAGATATCACCCAGTCAAACGAATCCCATCAAAATAGGGCTAAAGATGAAATAAAAAATGTAAATTTGAACACTTTTTTCTTTCACAAGGCGACATATGTTGAGCCAAATGGCGTATTTGGGTTTACGAGGCTTCGAGTAGTTTTATCCATGGGAATTTTATGTGAAATTCGGTTAATCCAAACAAAACAAGAGACTCATCTAGACGCAGTCAATCACGGAGGTCCGCTGTAGGAGGCAGTGGAGACAGAGACGGAGGAAAAGGATGAAAATTGTGTCCCATAAGTGAGGCCATGTTTCTCTAAGCCTGTACATGCAGCTAGGAAATGAAGTGGTGAGTCGAATGTTGAGTCAAAAATTTGTGCTCCCACGCAAGCATATTAATATCACAATGGTTAAATGATTGTTTTTTTTGTTTGTTTTGTTTGTTTGTTTGTTTTAATCCCAACGGTCCCTATAGTGACGTAGTCAAAAATCAGAGGCAGGAAAAAGTGGCTGCACTTTAGTAGAGGATTTCGGATAAAGTAAAATTTTGTAGAAGTGATTACTCCAGAATCTGTATGCGTGAGCTAGATATAAAAAAAAATTCTTTTCATTTCAGATTGACTTTAAGTTTAAAGTTAAAGCACAGCAAATAACTGAGACATGCCTCGGTTTCAAACGTCCCGAATAGTGCAAAAAAAAAAAAATAAAAAATCTCAGCAAGTGAAAATATCAATATCATCATGAGATCACAACATCTGAATATTGATCTATGTAACTTCTGTTCAGAGATGTCTATGTAACTTTGTTGTTCAGAGATGTCTCCAAGGTTGCCAGATCTTTCTTGAGTAGAAGCATCTGAGGTGGAGTTTGACAGTAGTGGCCTAGACACTTCGAGTCTCTGTATCTGCTCCTCACTTGCGCTAATATCATGCAAGAATGATGGGCTTAAGCCTGAGTTGAGAATTTTAAATAAATCTCCGTCCTTTGTGAGCACAAAACCTCTAACGCTTAATTCCACAGTTATGTCTCAGGTCTTAGTAATGATGTGCACAAAGTCAGTATTAAATCCTCACTACATGCTCTGAACTCAACTATAAACAAGTCCTTATACCACTAAATTCCCTTCTCCCTTCAGTTCGCTCCAGATTGTCTCCACGCTAGCCGTATCGTCCACCACTGCGCTACAGTTCACGGCGATGGCCTCCGTCCAGCTCCAGACGTAAACACCTTTGATCTTCTGCATGTTGCGACAGGAAAGAGGTTGCCCTGTCCTTCCTGGTTAGGACTCAGCTTACCCTCGGCATGTGCCAGCTGGGCTGCAGCTCTGTAATTCCTGACCTTAAACACTGAATCGGGTGAAACAGGTGGCCTGATTGAGTACCAGAACTCTCCGTATGACCCTCAGGTCCTTGTCACCATCAGATTTGGCTGCCAGAATAGTGAAACTGGTGGCAACCAATTTGATTTGTAGTTCTGAAAGAACAGAAGATTTGATTCGGGTTTCTATGAAGGCTACATGTACCATATTCTATGAATACCTTCATAATGTGTTTATACAGTTTATAGCAATGTTTATAATGTATTTATAGATTAACAGAATGCATTGTAAGTAGTGCTTATGTAAGGAATAACACACATCATATCATGCAGATATAGGAAAATAATCAACGCCCAATGCAAATTTATATCATTTTCATTTCTGAATGCAGATTACTGACAGACATATGACATTATAACCTAACTGTGATGCCTTATAAGTTTCACCTGTGCGCTCTAAGCAATACAGAAACATTTGGTAATACTTTCTATGAAAGTTATATCTACAATAAACTATGAACACATTCGTAACATGTTATAATGCATTCGTAAGGCGATATACACATTATTAGAATTATTTATGAAAATGCGTTACACCTTATAGCTATCTGAATTACGCATTATGAATCTTTAACATGATGCATTATAAATAGTGTTACATAACATGTCATATCTGACTTCATATCCCACTTTGCATTATGAGAAGACATAATGGTGATATAATGCGTCTTAAGCCTTACATGATGCGTAATGCGTTCTCTTAAGAATGTATAAATGCCTGATAAACTATGTTACAAAATGTAATTCCTTAAATAAATAATGAGTATTATTATTTTGTGTCTAACGCCTTATGAGTGCATTATAACACGTCGTGACTGTATTCATAAGTCATCATGCGCATGACCTTCATAGAGAATGCTGCCACATTTACTGTATTAAATCAGTGGCATGATGAATGCGTTTATTTTTAACAATGTTATACAGAACTATTCATACGTATATATGTATTTTTAACAGGACCTATATGTGCTGTAATTACTGTATGTATAATGACTTATGAACCCATTATAACATGATGTGAATGTGGTCATAGTTCATTATAGATATGACCTCCATAGAAAGTGTTCCTCAACATGTTCGCCTTCTGAAAGTAAGATCTGTGTTAACGCCGAAGTATATGCATGCTCGTTAAAGGTGAAAAAAGGACAAGATAAAAAGAGGAGAAAGAGAGTGAGACTGAGCATGTCAGAGACTCACCTGCTCCATGACTCATCTCTGTCCAAGCTGGCAGAGGGTTAGGCGGCTGGCGTTGATCCACGTGTCAGTGTATGTTCTCTCTTTCCATCTCATCCACTCCTCAGAGAGCGAGAGATACAGAGAGAGAGAGAGAGAGAGAGAGAGAGAGAGAGGAAGAGTGGTGGAACCAGGATCCAAAATTCAGTCAGCATGTGATTTAGTAAGGAATGAAACACTCCGTGTTGTGCTGTTATAGGAAAATAATCAACGATGGAGTGGTGTGATGAAGCGGAGTTCCTCTTAACATCCAGAGGTTGATTCTTTTCCTATAACAGCACATCCTACAGTCTGGTATTCCTCTTATAATACAGCTGTGAATGACATGGACTTTTTATCCATTTATAGTTGCATTTAAATGTCGTGGAAGGTCCATGGAAGAAATTAGTTTCTGTTTTGCTTATACACAGCCTCTCGTTTTCTATCTCTTGAAGTAATTCTTACAAAAAAAAAACGCAGCTTGTCATGTTGCCGTGAAACCGCAAAGAAGCGTAAACTCCTCTGTCCTGAAGATGTCGGAAAAGTTACAGCTTTACCGCTGACCGCTACAAATCGCTGACGCTGGAGACTCCTTCCTGAAGTGTTAAATGAGCATCGCTTTACAGAAAACTTCACCCTATCAACGATTCCACACATTTTTTAAACGGTTTATGTGGCACCTCCGCTGTACAAGTCACTGTGAATGAGCTGTCACTATAGAAACGATAACGTATTAGAACGAGCGCTTTAATGTTAATGAAAATTAATATAATTATAGAAAATTAATCAACACCCTCTGACCAATCAGAATCCAGTATTCAACAGTGCTGACCTTCATGTATCCTTCATGTATACTTGTCTTACTGTAAGGTTAATCCAGCAAACAGCAGCGAGGCACTCTCTCTCTCTCTCTCTCTCTCTCTCTCTCTCT
>CM040981.1:1841492-1890060 GCA_022985145.1 Pangasius djambal | reverse complement strand
TCATTAATTCCATGCTAGCGGCTGTACTGTGAAATCATAACCTACGGGATTTAATATTTGCAGTAGATTAACCGGGACCGAGAGCATGACCGTGAGATCTCACAGCCGCGCTCTTCGTCCATGAGACTCGTCGTGTTTCGGAGTGAGGGCTTCTTACCGATTGCTCAGCATGCAGATAACATCACGCGTATGCAAATAAGGACCGCTGTTCATCAAGGGGATTGGCTCTCGCACTCTGATGATACAAATGGCTTAAAGGCTTTTGATATCACACCGCAAAGCAGCAACCCCTTTACTGCACATTGTTGTCATGTATACATCATTTTATCTGGAATAAAAGTATACAGAAGTCGTTAAAGCTCCCACAGTCCTGTTGTTGTTGTTTATATTTATACCACGGCATTATTGAATTCTCTGTCCTGATTGGTCAGAAGGTGTTTTGACGCTCCTTCTGTGGATACTCCATAAGAACGGATTAAAAAAACAAATATTTATGGAAGGAGTCTCCAGTGTCAGGCTTCTCAGTGTCTAGGCTCATCAGTCTGATGTAAAGTTGAAGTTGTCTGACATCTTCAGGTCAGAGGAGTTTACACTTACATGAAAATCCGCATTTTTTTGTCTTATTAACGAATGTTTGTCGCTGTTATAACGCAAGAACGAACAGGTACTAAGTATGAATGGATAAAACGTATGATATGTCGTTCTCTAATACATTTTTTAAATTGTTAGCACGGGAAGATCGCTGTGATGTTTCATTGGATATTTTCCTGTAATAACCTCAGAATCATGTGGAATAAATCTGAAATGATTAGCAATTATGATATTAATATATTACTCAGGACTGGAGTTTGTACAACTTTATTGTCTTACGTCTTGTTCCTAAGAGAATTAAAGTCAGCACTCGATCAGCTACAATGCCAGCCAAACGGTTCTGAACCCCAGTTTAATCGCTATTACTGTCACATAACGAACAAAGTGATACAGAACCGTAATTAAATAAGGAATGCTAAACCTGTGTGCATCTCGCTCTCGGCTCCTAATGCCACTCTAAATGAGCGCTTTAGTAAAGACAGGCACGCTCGGAGGAAAAAACTGTTAAACCTACAGATAAAAGATTCATCGACGGCGCTAGTATTAACTGTAAAACACAAATACGTGCGATTAAAGTGCTTCGTTAGAGTGATAAAGATTTTTCCCGTTAGCTTAGCCCGAGACCGTTCCAATAAAATGAAGTCGTCTCATTCACACTTACTACGAAGGCCATATGAATACATGCATATCATGTCATAATGCATTCATAAGGCGTTAGACTCGTTTGCAATTATTTATGAGAAGACACTGTTTATAGCAGGGTTAATAAGGCATTCGTGCAGAATGCGTCGTAAGCAATGTTTATAACACATGACAATCACCAAGACCACAGCACATTATGTGACATTATGTTTTTTTTTTATTTCATTAAATCAATGACATACCCAACGTTTTATTTCTCGCAATTTAATCAGTTGTATATAGATTTAGAGCACAAAATTTGACAAATATGATAATGATCCCTTTCATTTAAATGAAAAAAGAACATTCCCATGAAAGTCCTGGAGCAAATGAACGATGAACATATTCATATCAATTTATAAAGTATTCATAAGGTATTATACACACTGTGCTTATGCATTCTGTTAACAATTTACAAAGGCATTATCATGTCACTAATGCGTTACGAACTCGTTATGGCAGGTAATGAATGTATTCATATGTCATTATACGTATGACCTTCACAGATAGTATTAACTGTTGCGTATCTGGTCTTGGTGATATAATGCGTTATTAACACTATTCTGTTAATAATCCATAATGCTTAATAAAGATAGCTCAGTGCACTTTCATTAATAATTAACACCGTCCATGTAATGCCTTATGAATGCCTTATGAGATGATATGAATGTGTTCATAGTTCATTATAAATTTATAGAAGGTTTCAGCATCATTTTTAACAGGTTTTACCACCTGCAAGTGTGACGTCACAAAATACACTTTCGATAGCTATTATTTAACATATCCACAAATAATAATAATAATAATAATAATAATAATAATACAAGCACATGACTTCGTAGCGAGCCAAAAAGCAATTTCTTCATGTTAATATAATATCAGTGAAAAGAAAGGATGAAGTGAGAGAAAAAAACTCTGTCGAAGAACCGAGGCAGGTTCTCCATAATGTTGATTTCTTTACCAACATTAAAGCTGAAAGATTAAAAAGATGCAAAATGCAAAAATATTGCTTTAATAACATACTAATGTCGCGTTCTCTTTATAGTCGTATTTTTAAAGCGTCTTCGCTTTACAGACAAAACGAAAAATTTGGATTTGTCCAAATTTGAACTTTGCCCAAGTTCTAACCATCCAGAAAACAGGAGTAACTCTATACTGAGGCAAGTATACGGACATAATAATAAAAAAAAAATAATAATAAATAATAAACATTATGGCCCACTCTCACAGTCGGGTAGCTAATGTGTGATGAACTGTGAAGCTAAATTATATGAAAATAGCTCAAATCAAATCCATCGTTGCTTACGGGAGAAGCTAGCTCTATTTTAAAATGTAAAAAACCCCACTAGCGCCTCAGTGTGAATACACCCCGCTGTTACTCTTCACTGCCGCGCATGGAATGCTAATAAAGTTACAAAACGAGTGAAGTTGAAGTATTGCAGCAAACATCCGTATCTATACATATCTATACATACTGTATCTATACACACACATCTTCCAGCATCTTCAGCGAGAGAGCCAATCAATTATTTCCTGTTTGAATTGAGTGTAAATTTTTATTTCTTTGTAAGAGTTTGTCTCATTTTATTCATTCCTTCTTCCTTCTCTCGCTCTACGTTCACTTAGTGCTTTCTCCGTTTGTTTCTCGCTCTGTCCGTCTCTTTATCTCTTTTTTCTCTCGTCTCTTTCTATCTCGCTCTCTTTCTCTCTTTCTATCTGTCTCTCAGTCTGTATTTGTCTTTCTCTCACACACTCAATCTGTTTCTTACTTTGTCTGTCTATCTCTCTCTCTCTCTCTCTCTTTCTCTCTCACTCTGTCTTGCTCTGTCTCCTTCTCTGTAGATCTCTCTCTCTCTCTCTCTCTCTCTGTGTGTGTGTGTGTGTGTGTGTGTGTGTGTGTGTGTGTGTGTGTGTGTGTGTGTGTGTGTGTGTGCTGACCTCCGTCTCTTTCGAGTAGATCGGGATCACACTGAAGGCCGTTCTGAAGCATCTCTTAGGGCTCTTTTCTTTTTTTCCTCATCCTCACATCACTTTTATTCCTCTCACTTAAAGTGGCTTCTCTTCCTTGGAGCATCTCTTCTACGCACATTTACCTGAGATTCACACTAAAGCTGAGAGGCCGAGAGAGCAGGCGCGACACACACACACACCCCCACACACACACACTCAGCTAAAAGATATATGAGAGTGTATGAGTGTTAACATGGAGGAGAGGAGGAAAGCTCTTCCTGCTCTCAGCGTGAGACCTACAGCTGCATCGGCCACCTGGTTCGGCTCGCGTTAACTGATGGAAAAAACACAGATTTCAGCCTGCACATGTCTGGAGAGCTGTAAAATACCAAATCGAACCCGAGACGAGCGTTACGGCTGAGGCAAAACCCAGAGAATGTGGAAAATCCACTGAAACTGTTTCAGCGATGACCTTTTTTTTTTTTGACAAACTGGGAAAATCCATCAGAATTTCACTGTGGCTGAATTCTGGAAAACAGACCAAAATTGAGATTTTGTTTTGCAATCTCTACTTTGATAAAACATAAACAATGTGGAAGAGTTTTCATTTAGACTCCTTTTTAACCTTGCCTTGCCATTTTCCTTCGAAGATCAGCGTAAAAGCAGGCAGTCTGCCTGAAGATGTCTGAAAGCTCACTAGCCGAAGCCAGTTTTAGATTTTTAGATACGATCATGACTTGTCACATTGTGCACGATGAATAAAAGAAAATCGTGCCCGAATTCTATAAGAGACTGTGTGATAACGTGTGTCCTCCGTGTCAGATTATGCAGTAAAGATCCTCTAATGCAAGACCTGCGATTAACGAGTAAAGGAAATCACTGCGAAGGATGGCGCTTACGTCATCCAGAAATCAGCTTGAGCAGAAAACAGAATGAGATTAATAACAAGATTTTTTTCTGTCCATCACCATGTTTAGATGACGTTTCATCATCACCACTCGTGTTTTGGTAGCTGTTCTGTGAATTTGCCTAAATTGCCTGATGGGGGATTTTAGGTGACCGCGTTAGCAGCGCTCACAGAATGAAATTTTCTGACAATCAAAGTCAGAACTTGTGTTTCTTTAAAATTAGTTAGTAATGTTGTTGTTCCAAACGTAGATTACATTATAAATGTAGAGGTAAGTGTGCCAACTTTCAGTGGAATTGCAACGAAATCTTTAAACACAACGTTCTCCCTTTAAAATGCCTTTTTAACGCTATGATACTGAGATATTAGCTAAAGAGAAATAGGTTTCGTTCATTTTCAGAACTATATTTAGTGAAAACTGTCGTATTTGAGCCGAACGCTGGTGGGATGAAATTCCGTGCCGTCTAAACATGTGGCTTTATTTTCATATCAAACCTGAAAAATTGGCGTACAGTAGATGTGTCTCATATTTACGCCTTGTGAGTTGATTCAGTGTGAAATATTTTGCCATGGATTTTTTTTCCCTTACAGATAATTAGCTAAGATTTCAATCAGACAGTTTCAACCAATCAACACGTACTTTGTGTGTGTGTGTGTGTGTGTGTGTGTGTGTGCATGACTCATACACAAGCACACACACATCACAGAGTCTCTTAGCCGTCATGATTTATCTCATCGTCATCATAGACAGTTGAAATTAGGTATTTTTGGGGTTTTTTTGCCGATAGGCTTGATAAGGCCATATTGCTTTTCATACTGGTGTCTTGTTTTTCATTGGGAAGAATGACAGAGAGAGAGAGAGAGAGGGAGAGAGAGAGAGATGACCAGGTGATGATGCCCCTGAGCAAACTGGGCCAGACATTTAAAATTAATGGTGTAATCTGGGGTATGGGGTAGATATGGCCTCCGCTTTGAGAGAAACAGAATGAACCTGGAACTTTCAGTGGAATCTCTTAAAGCCTCAATCTGGGGAAGTTAAAGCGCACTGGGAGCGCCCGAGGGCTTAGCAGGTGGCGTTTAGTGGAAAAGTTCACTATGTCTATCGGGAGGTCTTTCAGGCCTCATCCACACGTCTACGGATGTTTTTGAAAGCAAAGGTTTTTCTCTGCGTTTTGGCCACAGCGCTTTGGATCACTGAAAAGGAAGCTTTTCCAAAACACCCTCAGATTTTAAAACCCTTACACTGTTTTTATGCAGACGGGAAAAAAAACCATGCAGTTTCATGCGCTGTTTATCATGGCTGCTGAGCAGGTTGTTACTTTTGTAGTTGGCCAGTAAAAAAAAACGGGTTGACTAGTCATCTTTTCCACAGTTAAATCAAAACCTGATTCAGGATATCGCTATGTTTAGTGCAGCTAGATTCTGATAAACAACAGCAACAACAAAGTACAAGTCAACTTGTCAATTAGCATCCATACACAGGCTCCAAAAGTAAATAAATCTGCCAAATAAATGCCAAAATTATACATTTGTATGTCATATCACACGACTCACGTGGACAACGTGGCTGCTAAAATCACTGATTCTGGAACTGCGAGTGCGCGGCATGGAAGCTTGTGTCCATCAACTGAGTCCTCCTTATGCTTTTCTTGGATGGAGATTATGGGTTGGATGGAGTCTACAGCAGCGTCTGGGAGATTTTTTTTCCAACATGTTCAACTTCAGCCAGAGTTGCATCTGGAAACGAGTCTCTAAACTAAACCGAGTGGGACAAGTTGGTGGTGTGGAACCCACGGCTCTGAAAGCACTCTTTCGTACAGTGCACAGGATTTTACTTCAATTTTATTTAACTTTAACGTATGACAAAAATAACTGCAAAAGAAATTCCTCTGGGAATGGGCAAGAGTGAGAATAAAGCAGTCTCACATAACACATTTACGGTCATAACGTTCCATTAAAGAGAAAGAAGATTTTTTAAAAAAAAAGGTATGAATTTTGCCAGTACCAGAAAGTCTTTCATTCATTCATTCATTCATTCATTCATTCATTCATTCATCTTCAGTAAGCACTTTATCCTGGTCGGGGCCGTGGTGAATCTGGAGTGTATCCCAGGAACACTGGGTATGTAAGAGATCAGGCTCAGGAGCAGAGTGAGGATCCAGGTGCGAAGATATTTATTAAAGATCAGACAAACAGAATAAATAAACATCCCAAAAATCCAAGACACGCCAGGTCTACAGCAGAGGTACAAGGAATAATCCGAGGGTAAACCGGAGACCGAAGCAAGGGTGCATACACATGGAGGCAAAATACTCAAAGACAAGGCTCAGAACACACTGAATGTAATATTTGTAAGAATTTGCACTGAATAGATGTGCATGTGCTTCCTAAATAGCCGAAGCATCGGAAAAGAACCGGAAGTAATGGCAGAGATCGCGCTAAAACTCCGTGACCTCTGCTACCGTGGAGATGAACCGTCCTGAGTTTGTGTTACAGGGTACAAGGTGAGAGAAATCACCACAGGTGGGACTCCAGGCCATCGCTGCTCTGGCTTCATCAAAGTGCATTTGGCTGCTTTCTTTACCGTCTGCCTCACAGTTTTTTCCACCACAGCGGTGATTAGTGACTGTCCCCTAGTCAAGCCCTCAGAGAGGCCGCGTATAAGTAATTCAACTCGACATATTCGTGCCTTCATATCAACGCAAACCGGATATAGAGCTTTCTTCTGCAGAGGAGCTGTCCCCTGATTTACCCTGCACAGTCGGTGTTAATGCTAGCTTACGGTTCATTAAGTAGTTATGTGTTCATTTCCACTGCTACTGAAGTTGCTACACTCATCACGCCGTCCTCCTTCAGCTTGCGGTTCATGCGCCCGGCCGTGCAATCATCCCACTGCTCTCAAGAAACATGACATTTGAGTGCGCATTAGCACAGCAGAGCAAACACGGCGGCAGAATCAACACCGCAGCGTCTCGCTCAGCCCCACAGGCCTTGCAGAGAGATTATTAAATTTACCCCTTTCCCACTCCAGCTCTCCAGCTTCCACGGCTGCTATGTGCAGGAGGCACAAGGAGACAGCAGATTTGTTCCGTGACTTTCATCTCAGAGCTCGGCTAATCCTGAGCGCTTTTAAAGGCGAGCGGTGGAAAGAAGTGATGGCGTTAATTGTGCATATGTTCCGTGGGCTACAACCAGCGTGCCCTGGCGCTCGTTTACCTCGCAACTATTCGCTCATTCTTTGTTGCCTTTCCAATATTAAAAAAAAAAGAGTGTTAGGAGAAAGTCAGGCACAAGGGAAAGCGGACGCTAATCCAACTGTGTGTGTGTGTGTGTGTGTGTGTGTGTGTGTGTGTGTGTGAGATAAAGCATATGGTGCGTTTAGGCTCCTGTTTCTCCAACAGCATGGAAAATAAATATAATGGCATATTTTGAGAAACTGAGGAGATGATTACATGAAGAAGCTATAATTACTGTGTGAGGAGAGACCACCATGGCACCCTAATGAAGTGGCATTAATTGGCTGAGTATCTACACACACACAAATACACACACACACACACACACACACACACACACATAGACACACACACGCACATATAGACACACAAACATACTCCTGAAGTATGTTACAAAACTGCACACCATAATTTAAACAATTGCATTACTATCTTTGTGTGTGTGTGTGTGTGTGTGTGTGTGTGTGTGTGTGTGTGTGTGTGTGCATTTGAGTGTGCATGTGTGTGTGTTGCCACTTTCCACCTTTCAATATAAAAGAAGGCGAGTGTTAGGGTGTGAAAAAGTGCCGCTGTTGGCTCTGGCAGCCCGGCGGTGGTGTGTGTGTGTGTGTGTGTGTGTGTATATATATACGTGTGTGTGTGTACTGGGCACAGTGTGTTATCATGCGAGTGCTAGCCTCAATAAGCACTTGGTAACTAAGCAGCTAAATTGAGAACAGTTGGATCTCTGAAATGAATGCATTGCTGTATTGCATGGTTTAGACACACCAGATGTTGATGTTTGCCACATAAGCTGGGCTTTATGTTCTTTTCTGAGCACTAATGAAATCAGCCGGAGCATATGAACTTGGCTGAAGTGCTAAGAGAAAGACATCATTCTTATTTTAGGTCATACCGTTGGAGTGAAAATAGTATGCTTACGATGAGTAATGTTTAGATTAAATGACTTATTAAGGCTTCGCTGTGCATTCTAGGTCCGAGATGTCTCGTTTAATGATATTTATTGCTATATTTGGGCATCTGACAAACACCGAGGCCACGCCTCTTTCACTACGACTGGTAGGTTTAATCTTACCTAAAGATTAAATTATACTTTCCTTTAACCGGGTGTACACAAGATGGCTGCGTATCTAGTGGTCATTACTTGTGCACGTCCGCAGTGTAGCACCATGTGACTGTCTAAACAAACTAGCGCTGGGTCCCAAATCGCAAACTACTAGCCCACTACTGAGCACTAACTGATTTTCCTGTTATGGTCAGTGTTTGCATTTTTAAATCCTCTCATTTCACTTTCAGCCCTACTGAAGGTATGTTTTGTGTACCAGTTTTACGGTAAGGTCGGAGTTTTCGATTTCAGATGCAGCTAATGACAGCAATCACGACCGCTGCGTCGACGTCACTGCGTGAAATCACTAAACAATTTACAGTTTGACTTGGAACCCTGATGAATAGGTATGTTTCGGCTTTGTTGTGCCATCTAGCAGATGTCGCTCTCGATCCTCCAGTATAAAGCATAAAGTATGCAGGAGAGTGTATGAGCAATGTCGCTCAAGATGCTGTTGCTGCTGCTTCTGCACACAATGTCATGCAGCAAGTACAAATCGGCCTGCAGCAAGTCTTGCTGGATAAAAGCATGAAAAGAAATGTACATCACAGCACAACACAGCGACAAGTTGGCATTTCAACTGAGATTTTTTTTTTCAATTCTATGCAAATCACGTACGATGTCGTAAAGCGGCGAATCTAAATGACTCCTCAGAACAATCCGGTGCATCTTCCAACGTTTCGTCTTCAGTTCCTGTGTGTAGAGACGTTACAAAGAAAAAAAATAAAGCTGGTTATAATAATAATAAAGTTGGTGGTGTGTCTGGTGAGCGTATGTAGCTAGGAGAGTCTGATTGCTTTTCTAGTCTAATCTGAGGGCGAAGCTAGAATGAAACCGGGCACTTAACATAAATCAAACAACCGATTTTCACTCTGATGAGTGTATTACACTGTATAGTCTGGGTTTAACTAGTTAGCCTTAGAAACGAAAAATAGCTACTAATGTTTCTCATCTGAATTTTTAAAAAAGCAACAACAGTAGCGATCGCTACACGCCTACAAGAGACAAGCTACAAGCGACACAAGTGACTTAGTGAGTATTATTATATCAGTATTGTTAGTATTCACTTTATATTTAAAAAAAATAAAAAATCCGGTCTGTGCTGTAGCTGTGGAACGTTGTGGAGTCTAATCTTTCCATCTATCACTTTTAATAATACTGACTCATAATAGCTTGATGTTTTCATTTTCTCACCCCAGATTAGTTAAAAGCCTTGGCTTTAGACAAAACACAGAGCTTAATGGTTGGCTTTGAAAGGTCAGCTGTCAACAGCTTTGAGATGCAAAAGCTTTCCCAAAGCTCATGCTCAAACTTTAACTGCAAAATTAGAGCAACAACAACAACAAAAAAAACTGCAACCCACAATAGTTTTACAAGTTTGCTGATGAAGCATGAGTTCATCCTCCTCCACATGGCCTTTATTTTTGAATATTGATTACGGTCAAAAGCTGCTGGCGGTCTGTTTTCATCACAACAAACTGCAGTTAGTGCCAGGGTAGGATAATGGTGTAAAAACTCCAAAAAGTAGCTATACTAACACTAAAAATGCTAATTGTCCCCAATCACTGTAACGCAAACTAGTTTCAATAGAACTATGTATTTAAATAACATTTACAAATGTAGTTACGTTATTCACTTCAAGCATGCTGATGTTGTTGGTGCTATTTATGGAAAATTTACATAAAACGGTCATAAAAGAAGCTACAGCGTTCATTTTGTTTGGTTACTTTCCAACACAAACGCTGAATCTGTGCAAAATGGTGGTATAATTTGGTGCTTCTGACTTTTATAACCAGGAATTTTTGGAATTTTAGATTTATTTTGGATTTATTGTCAGGTTACGGAGAAACCGTGAAGCGTAAACTCTTCTGTCGTGAAGACTGTCGGAAAACTTATGGCTGCAACTGTAGTTACAGTGTTACAAAGCTCTGATACTGGAGACTCCTTCCATAAACAGAAAACTTCATCATTTCAACAATGAAACACTGTTTAACCCATTTATGTGGTGTGTCCATCGTAGAGATTGTCGCCGTGTGAGTTGTTACTACGGAAATGATAATGTATTAGAACAAGTTTATGATTATAAACCAGCACTACTATCAGAGCTGCTGTTATAGAAAATGAATCAACACCTTCTGCTCAGTGTTGTGTACATTCCTACGATTAATAACTGAAAGATGTACCGATGCTTTGTCCCTGTATTACAGTATATTAAAATCGTAACCTGCTCAATAAAACCACCGCGGGTGACGGATTATAAAGTGGTTTATAAATTTTTTTCTTATTCCCCGAGTCTGGAGTGAATAAAGGCTGACGGCTTGCGTGAAAGAGAAGTCGACATCATCGGCTGGAAATTAAAGATGCAGAACGAAAGAGTAATAATGAGACAGATGGCTACCTTAATAGGCAAATCTATGCAGATTTTATTATCATATATTAAGAATGTGCGCTTCCACACATTTTTTTGTTATCATGTCTCTCTCGCTCTCTCTCTCTCTCTCTTGTCATGCACGAGGGTCAGCATTGTCACGGTAATCAAATCATCCTCATTTAGCCAGAGGTAATCCTAAGATTCACACCCTGTGGCTAAATTAAATCATTTCCTTCTTCGCCAACCTGCAGTAATTATGTACCGATGAATTATTCATAGGACGAGGGTGGAAATAATAATTTTTAATCAACTTTTATGTCAGTGAGAGATGGACAGCACAGACTGACTGTTTTGTCTGTGTGTGTGTGTGTGTGTGTGTGTGTGTGTGTGTGTGTGTGTGTGTAGGAAGCATCATGTCCTACTTCCTCCCTCCGCTTTAGCTGTGTGCTGTTGTCATGGTGATGTGTGCATGTGTCACCTTGGAGTTTGGTTTGCTCTGACTAATTTGGCTAATTAACAGTGTGACTGTGGCTCTGTGGGATCTGTGTGCTTCTCTCTGAGGACCTACACACACACACACACACACACACACGCACACACGCACACACGCACACACACAAGATCGCTACTGCTTATATTATTTAGCCTGACTTGGTATGTATATAATATTCGTAGAGGTATACAGATTCTTCAGTCTGTAAGGCCTGGTTTGTACTTTAACTGCGTTAATGTGTATTTGTGTCATGATGCAGAGAGGGGGTTAATGGGTAAAAGATCCTTTTTATTTCCTTACGCGTGGTCCATTATGAGCTAACTGTGCTTCGTGTGTATCTACGTTGCTGTGCGTGCACCTCATGCAGACACTGATTGGTTGCCAGAGAGGTGTGTCGTACCTGGAAACCTTTACCTTTCTTCTGTGGGTTTTATCAAGAATACATGTCACGGAAAATAATAAATCTCAAAACGACGAAGTGTAAACAACCAAATAATCCCTTATCACGTCCAGTAATTAACGTCTCCTGTAGACATGCTGGAGACCTGCTTGTGCTCCACAGACACTTTCTGAAAGCTGGACAGGTGAAGATTTTAAAAATGTCACTTGGTCTTTTTCCAGTCTTCAGCTTTCAGTGTTTACAGTCCTCACTGTAGCCTCGGATTCCTGTTCTCAGCTGACAGGAGTGGATGCCTCGAGGTTCGGCGTGTTCCGAGATGCTTTTCAGCTCACCGTGTTTGTAAAGAGCGGTTAATTGAGTTACTGTAGCCTTCCTGTCAGCTAGAACCAGTCTAGCCGTTCTCCTAGACAGATGTTTTTTTTTGTTTTCCGCACCGTTCTGTGTAGAGACTGGTGTTGCGTTAGAATCCCAGGAGATCGGCAGCTTCTGAAATACACAAACCAGCCCATCTGGCACTAACAAAGTCACTGAGATCACATTTCATTCCCCATTCTGATGTTTAATGTGAACTTTATCTAAAGCACATGACCTGTATCTGCATGATTGTATGCATTGTGCTGCTGCTCCGTGATTGGCTGATTGGATAACAGCGTGAATGAGTAATATTAGTGTATAAAATAAACTGCAATACTGGAGAGCTTAGGTAAAGTTAGCTAATTGTTTAACGGAAGACTTTTTTTTAAAAATTGCTTATCATGGATTAAATTATGAGCTCCATGTGCATTTATATATATATAAGTTCTTTATATTTTAATGCATTTATTTATTTGCTTAGTTATAGTCTAAATATGAGTATATTTATCATTTACAATATTAACCCTGAGTTAATATAAGTACGACGCAGTCCTGTAGCCTCACACCATTTTCATTAATATTGCATCCTAAATATTGACTCGATACTGAAAACGTAGGATAAAGGATGAATGATTGAACCATTAGATGAAACATTGCAATGCTTTACATGCACAATATTATTATCGTAGAGAGTTCATTACTGTACGATGCAGCGTAGAACAAAACAAGTCGAACTTCAATTCAGTTTATGTTCTTTTAGGTAATGATCGAGCACATGGTTACGCACTGGCGTGATTTAAGCTTTAGGTAAATGGTACGATAATCTTTCAGCTAATGTTTATATGAAGAGAATATTAACAGAAAGAGAAATTCTGAAAAAAAAAAAAAAAGTTTATATCCTAAACTGTTCCTGTGTGTGTGTGTGTGTGTGTGTGTGTGTGTGTGTGTGTGTGTGTGTGTGTGTGTGTGTGTCTGATAGGAGGCACGTAATGAAGATGGTGTTAATTGGCCCGGGTACATTGGGGAGGAAAATAAAATGAGACGGGAGGACTGAAGACGAGGGAGGGCGAAATGAGCAATAAAGTTAAGTGTTTAGTTTTAAATGAGGCCAGCAGCCTTCACCCAGTACAGCCACTTAATGAGGACATGCTAAAATTACACACACGCTAGTGCTAACTGTCTAACACACACGTAGCCCAGTCCCGACTTGAAAATGCATTCATTAAATGATTGATTGCTAATAATAATGTGCATCTCTGCAGGAATGCTGTCATAAATAAAGTTATTAGTTTCTCGATAGAGGTTGTGATGTGTTTTTTTTTTTTTTTTTTTTTCATTTCACAAATGAAGCAAACAGTTTGTAAAGCTCGGCCCAAGCAGGAATGTTTCTGCATTGCCTTAATGAACACTTCGCACGTTTCGCACAACGCATGCACGTCACAGACACCATTAAGGCCATTTTCAGCACCTTCAGTACCAAGGCCTTTTACAATTTACCTGTATTTGATGCATTTTACCGATTTACCTGTATCTGATGCATATTAGCCACTTCATAATTATTGGCACCCTTTAAAAGAACTGACCAAAAAAAGTACGGTATAAAAACTCAGGGTCTGAGTTTAGAAAAAATTTAGATGCATCTCAAATCTCTCTTTAAACGATTCTGGATCAATGCACAGATCTCCATTTTCAGATTTAAAAAAAATATAGCATGAAGCAAGACATAATAAATAATTTTTTAAAAATTAATGATAAGTATAAATAATGATTTAGCGATGACTCAAGAAGTTCAACGCAGCTACAGCATTTTATACTTTTTTTATACTTTAAAGCAATATTCTGAAGTAATTTCTCATGTAGATTTCAGATTGTCCATGTTGTTTGTTGCTTGTTTTCAATATCTTTATGCTTATGCTTCATTTTTATGCAACATATAATTCTTTTTTTTTAACATGTAGATCAGTGTACTGTACATTAATATTTGCAGCAAGAGAAATTCTTGGTGAGAAGAAAGATTATAATTATGATTCTAATGCACTTTTGTATAATAAAGCATTCAGTGTGCCTTCTGTCTAATTGAATATTCTTTAAGCAAGGATTAAATCACTCTGTGTCATGCTGTTATAGGAAAATAATCAACGGTGGGGCGGTGTGATGAAGCAGGGTTACTGTTACCAGCACAGAGTTGATTTCTTTCCTACAACAGCACACCCTAACATGTTTTATGTTTGTTATCAATTACAATGTTTCATTTGTTAATGAAGGACACATCACACTTTTTATCCATTTATCATTACATGTGCTATAAATGCAATGGAACAACTTCTGACCAGTCAGAATCGAGAAATCAACACCACTGCGTTGTAATTAAAATTATTCCGTAATATTTTTTTAAATCTGTAGAATATTACAGGCTAAATCTCCCTTTTTTTTTTTTTTTTTTTTTTTTAACTTGATGACTGTACATTAACTGCGATCATTTTATATCAGAGTTCGTATCAGATCAGGTGTCATTATTTCCTCCCCATTAAAAAAATAATTCATTAAAAGTCTGTTTCCTCGTGCGAGTGTCCATGTGAGAACCTGATGTGGAGAAAGTGCAGCTGGAGAATCGTGTAAAAAGAGCATTTCATGCCTCACATGGGCGTCACGATGCGCAGAGAGGTCTACTGTTAAAACGTCTTCTGCTAAGAAGAGAAACCTCCATTTAGGGCTAATTAATGTTCCTGTCTTGCAGGTAAGGCTGAGTAAGCTTTAATGAGACACTCAGAGGAGTGTGTGTGTGTGTGTGTGTGTGTGTGTGTGTGTGTGTGTGTGTGTGTGTGTGTGTGTGGATATTGTCATGAGCAATGGCCCATATACACTGTAAAAAAGGCCATTGGATTGCTGAAATTAAAGCATAAAATTACAATGAATGGAAAAGTGCATTACTGTATTTCTGAAAACTGTATTTTTAAAAAAGTTTATATGGATTTTTTTTTAAAGAACCACAGCTTGTGACAAAAGTTCCTGGGTTCCTAAACACATCTCAGAATTGTTTCGGAAAAGCTACATGGGTTAATAAAAAGATTTCTGAAGGTTCCAGAGCTCCTGATAATGTTCCTGAATTCCTGAAAAAAATCCTAAAAGTTTCTGAGCTCCTGAAAAGACTCCAGGGTTCCCGAAATAGTTGCTGGATTCGTGTAAAGATGTGTGTCCTATGTTTCTGCAAACATTCATGCAGCTCTGAAAATGTCCCATGGGTTCTGAGAAAGTTTTCATGTCTTCATGAAAAGGTTCCTGAGTTCCTAAAACGCTCGTTAGTGGCTTTTTTTTCTGCATTCTTGAAAAGGTTGTGGTGCGTTCCTAAAGGTTTCTTTAAAAGGAAGTTTAAAAAAAAGTCCCTATGAAAAGTCCTGAAAAGGCTCCTGGGTTCCTGACAAAGTTCTCATTTGCAGTAAAAGTTGCCTAAAAGAATATCCTAAAAACTCCTGGTTTCCTGAAAAGGTTCCTGTGTTCTGGTTAAAGATCTCTGTGTTCAGGTTCCTGGAAATATCCTTTGCGTCCTGAAACATGTTCATTGGTTCTTGAAAAGGCTCCTAAGTTTCTGATAAAATGAATCTGTTTGTGGGTTCCTGAATAGACTCCAGAGTTCCTGAACAGACTCCAGAGTTCCTGACCAGACTCCGGAGTTCCTGAACAGACTCCAGAGTTCCTGAACAGACTCCGGAGTTCCTGAACAGACTCCAGAGTTCCTGAAATATTCCAGAGTTCCTGAACAGGAACAGACTCCAGAGTTCCTGAAATACTCCAGAGTTCCTGAACAGGCTCCAGAGTTCCTGAACAGACTCCAGAGTTCCTGAAATATTCCAGAGTTCCTGAACAGGAACAGACTCCAGAGTTCCTGAAATACTCCAGAGTTCCTGAACAGACTCCAGAGTTCCTGGGTTCTATAAAGAATCTTGAAAAGGTTGTGGGTGTGTTCCTGAAAAAAAAAAAAGTTTATGAGCTGCAGACAAAGTTTTTGGATATTTGAAAACGTTCTTGGTTTCAAAAAAAAAAAAAAACATTCCTGGAAATGTAGCGTTTCCAGAAAAAGATCCAGGTTATGGAAAAAGTTCTTGAGCTTCCCAAAATTGTTCCTGTCCTGACAAAGTTTCTGGTTCTGGAAAAGGTTCCTGAGTTTACTAAAAAAAAAAGTTCCTCAGCTTATTAAAAAGCACCTGGGTTGCTGTAAACGGTTGCTGAGTTCCTTTCACTTCCCTCTGGTCGTGTATGACTCTATAACATTATCAGATTAGATGTCAGTCGCTCTCGAGTGTGCACTCAAGTGTGTACTTATAGCGTGAGATAGAGAGGGCTGTTAACATGAACTGCGCTCATATAATTACGTAAAACAACGCACTATTTTTCCTTCGTCACTAACGAAGACATCCAAGTGTTTAGCGACATGTATTTTATTTTTAGACTCGATAAGGGTGGGGAGACATGGTTCCCTGTCATCTATCACTCCTCGGGTATGCTTTTATAGCCCTGGAACTGAAAAGTGCAGAAAGCGAAATGAGAGACAGAGAGAGAGAGGGAGAGAGAGAGAGATCAGTGCTGAATTACAGTGGCTAATTATTCTCAATGACTAATTAGTGGTCATTAAAACCTCTCTTCCAAGGACGATCCTGCGACGTGTCTGAGGCTGCATTCAAAACAAAGGCATAATTAAAGACTGTCTCCCTGTTGGGTACTAGACTCTGTGTGTGTGTGTGTGTGTGTGTGTGTGTGTGTGTGTGTGTGTGTGTGTGTGTGTGTGTGTGTGTGTGTGTGCGAGAAAGAGATCACGAGTTCGAATCCTACCAGGAGCCAAGAGAGCAAATCTGGCTCTCTCTCCTATCAATCAGAGCAACACTAGCCAATCAGGAGCATCTGCGGGTTCATGTATGTAAAAGAGGGTAGATAGCTTTTACCTCAGCGTGCGTTACACAGCCCTGTGATGCAGCATGAGCAGCAGTTTGAAAAGATGCACTTGGTTGGCTTAACGTGTCTCAGAGACAGAGCAGTTCACTGGCATTTGAGTAAAAAACGTCCAAGCTGAACACACACACACACACACACACACACACACACACACGCACACACACCTTCACTTACACATGTACAAAAATGCGCCTGCTATTATTGGCATGTCCTCCAGAGAGTGGCCAGTAACCCTCAGATAGACGAGCAGGTTCTCAGGAGAGGGCGGAGAGGGAGATAATGCAGGAAGAGAAGAAATGTAGAGGAGAGTGAAAGGTTATCAGCGAAAAGAGGAGAGGTGACCCAGAGGAAGGCACAAAATAACAGAAGAAGAGTGAAGAAGGAGGACAAGGAGGAGGAGGAGAGTCTGGTTTTGAAAAGCCTCTCAAAGGGCATGAAGAAAGAGCGAATAAAATGAACTACAAGGCAAAAGCAGGTCTGGGACCAAAAACATGTTCAGTATTATCATTAAAACTTCCTGTTTTATCCCTCAGTTCCTGTTCCAGCTCCAGCACAGCCACGCCTCCTGGTCTTTTTTTCCACTCCACTGAAACAGTGCTTTTCCCATTAAAAGTTTCTGCTGAACATTTTTTTGTTGCTGTTAAAAATCATCACCTTCAGGAGAGAGAAAAAAAAGAGAGAGGCTGGTGAAGGAATGTTTATAGCTGCTATAACGTCAATAAGAACAATAACTAAATGGTTTCGCAGAGGTTCCACAACATTAACTGGAACTATAAATGGATAAAAAGTATGTTTCATGCTTCAGTGAATAGAAAAGCAGAAACAGTGAGGCAGGAGACTGGCGTCGATCTTCAGAGTCAGCTCGAAGAATCTTCAGATCAGCTTTCTTTTTTTTTAACAAAAGAGCCATTTATGACTTAGACACAGAACTAGAAAGCCAAACATAAACATAAATCAATCATAAAAGTAGCTAATAACCATAGAACTTGGCGAATAATCAAAGCAGAACTATTAAAGCAAGTATTTCTTTCAGCTGTCAAATTGCTGCGGTATAAAAGGAATAAAACACTTTTTTCGGCATGCCGTTATAGGAAAACAATCACCTTCAGAGTGGTAACAGGAACTCCGCTTCGTCACACCACTCCATCATTGATTATTTTTCTATAACTGCACAACACTGAGTGTCGTATTATTATGTAAATAGTTCAGACATGAGTACGTTTTTTATGTCTGTCATTTGGAGCTCATTTAAACAGTATTTCTAAAATTCATTTCACCGACACGGTGTCAAGTTTTCAACTTGAAAAGTACTTGAGAAGTTGGTTTTCTTCAGTGCTTCAGACTTCGCAAAAGGGCAAAAAAAAAAAAAGATCAGTCGTATTCATGTGCTGAAAGAAAACCGCCGCGCGTTTGTGGTAAAGAGTTTCTGTGGGTCCTGATGAAATGTACAGCAAATCAAGTAACAAAAATCAGTTTTTGTCAAATTTTTATGATTAGAAAGTTTTAAAGGAAGCAGCTGCCTTGATTTGTTGCTTTTGTCTCCACTTATAACTTGGCTAATTAACTAAACTAATTAATCCACTTATAACTTGGCATACACCGTTAAACTAATTAAACGTACATTTGCGACTTGTTAACGAAGAGTTCAGACGTCTGGAGAGCAATAGTAGTTAAAGCTAATCATTTTGTGTAACCTTTTGTCTAGATTAATTCACTGTCACTTCCACTGAGGAAATTCAGACGGTAGATTTACCCTCTATTGGTATTCCAGGTGAAGCGACTGATGCGGCCCGGTCGCTGGCAAATTCTTCAATAAGAGAGCAAATACTGCGAAAATCACGACGCTTTCATCTGAACTGAAATGCTGCCTGTATCAATGCATCAACCTATCTCTCTCTCTCTCTCTCTCTCTCTCTCTCTCTCTCTTTTAATCATGTTTGTTCGCAGCACAGAGCAAAGGCAGGGCTTCGTTTGAGCTGAGGAAGCTTAATTAGCGGAAATCTAACTCACACACACACAGACATACACACACGCACACACACACACACGCACTGCAGAACCTGACTGATGATCAAACACTCAGCTTACAGTTCAAATATCCTGTTCATTTAGTCAGAAGAACAAATTAGCTTTCAGGTTTTGCCCACAACGTGCGCCCGTAAGTGAAATGCGAAACCCGTAATTGAAATCAAGCTCTGCACTGAGATCGTCATCATCGTTTAAAAAAAGCACCTGATGTCATGTTACCGAAGACAATTAACCAATCAGACGTGCCTATGACGCGGGAGGGGCTTAAACACACCGCATGTAATGAACTTAGCCGATTCTGATAACCAGGGGGCGCTAACATGATACGTATGTGTGAGTGGATGAGAGTGTGTGTGTGTGTGTGTGTGTGTGTGTGTGTGTGTGTGTGATAGCCGAAGGGAGTCAGATTGAATTAGAGTTACTCACATAGACGCAAATAACTCCACTCTCATTGCGCTGACTCTCAGCCAGCCCAGATTAGGTCAACTAATTGGCACACTAACATGATTTAAATAGCGCAAATTAATGTTTGACCAAATTAGCGAGGCCAATTTTAAAAAAGATCCGATTTCTTTGCTGCTTTTTCTCCTCTGTGAATCTTTTCTTTCAGTTCATCTCTTTCCACAAAACGTAATTATAGAGAGATCGCACCAGAGGAAGGAAACAGAGAAAGGAAGAAAAGGAAGTCAGAAATGAGGATCATTAAAATTGGCAAATCATAGCAGTGACACAAACAGCAGGGACGTTCCACAACATTAAGTGTAACTATAAACGGATAAAAAAACAAAACAAAATCAACCTCTGTGTGGAAACAGTAACTCGGCTTCATCACGCCATCCTGTAGTTGATTATTTTCCTACAACAGCACGACACCTTGTGTGTTTTTCTGTACACAGTACCTTTTTCTGCTATGCTAATTTTACCTCTTTTTTTTTGCTAAACTGTATTTTATACATTATATACTGTAGTTTTTTTATATTTATTATTTGCAGCTTGTCTTCTCTTTGAGTTTTTTACACTCTAAAAGACAGAGTAATTAATTTAATGTAATTTAATTTCAGTTCAGTTCAGTGTTAACAATGTTTGCATATATGAATTATTACACTATATTTATGCTATATTTATAAAATTCCAAACATATAGTCAAGAGAAAAGATGTGTAATTTCAATTAAATCTTTAATTATGCCTATGATATTTAATCGAGTGTCAAAAGGTTCATGATAACCAGACAGAAAAGAAGAAATAAGTATGAATTATAAAAAAAAAAACATTATATATTATATATTATAATTAAAAATAATAATAATTTAAATTGTTTGAAAAAAGAATGATATTTAAATCGTTGGATAATAAATAAATTGTAAAAATAATAGAAAAGCAATGGAAAAGTAACACATCATAGATTGTGATAGATTTTGATGTTCCTGGTTAAATTTGTTGATAAATGACTGGAAACACGGCTTTTTTAGTCAGGTTGGGTCTCTCAGGCTCTCACAGTTTTCATGTATCTTAGTTTGTGTGTGTGTGTGTGTGTGTGTGTGTGTGTCAGATGGATTTGTAAGAAAATATAGCGATAAACAGAGAGAAATATCAGACGCAATGTCGTTTACGTGGGGGAAAAAAAAACAGTCTGAACTGAAACTGCCGCTTTTCCTGAGCTACTGCTGATATCGTTTTCATTCCCAGCCCTGTTCTCTTCCACGCTGTGTTTGCCACTCAATTATCAACTGACTTGAAAATGATGTTGATGACACTTTTGCAGTTTGATCTCAGTTCCAAATGCTTGTTCTCAAAGTTTCCATAGACCCGAGATTTCAGTCAATTATCAACCAGTTTATCCGGGAACATCACATCAGATCAGATCAGCGCTGATGACATTCTGAGGTTAGACTGAGCATTAAACGCTAATTTGTTGATTCAATCTGCCGTTCACGCTCAACAGAATGTTTACTGTTTTCTCCAATTAGCGAAATAGCACGTTATCGGTTTCCAAACAGGCCATCAGCTGACACATTATATATTAATCACATGATAGGAAAAATGCAAAGCGCGATCCAATCAGATTCCTCCATCCTGTTCCAATCATGTCTGACTGCAGACCAGTGGGCGTGTCTTAGAGGAGGAAGGGTGGGTGTGTCTAAGAGGGGAAGAGATGGTCTGTATTTTTGTAGGATAAGTGGGCACGTCTTATAGTTGTCCGTGTATTTGATGGGGAGAGGTGGGCGTGTCTTAAACAAGGAGAAATGGGCGTGTCTTAAACAAGGAGAAATGGGCGTGTCTTAAACAAGGAGAAATGGGCGTGTATTTGAGGGGAGAGGTGGGAGATCCTTACAGGGAGATAGACGGGTGTGTCTTGGAGGCATGTCTAAGAGGGGGAGAGGTGTGTGTATGTCTTAAAGGTGGAGAGATGTGTGTATGTCGTAAAGGGGGAGAGGTGTGTGTATGTCGTAAAGGGGGAGAGGTGGGTGTGTCAGGGAGGAAGGAGGGAAGATAGGGACCTGAGAACATAGGGCTCTGCAAACATTGACCCCAGTAACACAGAAGCCTGCGAACTTAGAACTATGAGAACACAGAACCCTGATAACACAGGGTCCTGAAAACATGGGCTGTGTTTTCTCCAAAAATTTTAATGAGGGAACATCGAGCGCTGAGAATACAGAACCCTGAAAACATGGCTTCCTGTGAAGATAGATCCCTAATCATATAGATCCCTGTGAACATAGAAGCTGAAACGGTAGTTCCCTGATAACATAGAACCCTGGTAGCATAGGGCCCTAAAAACACACAGGTCCTTGAGAGCATAGAGTTGTTTCGATGACCATTTTAACGAGGAGAAATAGAGCCATGAGAACATAGAACTCTGAGAACATGTATCTCTGATAACGTAGGATCCTGAAAACATAAGTTGTTTCCTCAATAAATTTAATGAAGGAACAGAAGAGCCCTGAAAACACAGAACTCTAAAAACACAGGTCCCTGAAAAACACGGTTCCCTGTGAACATAGACCCCTGAGCACATCCCTTTGAACGCACAACACTGATACCTGAACTGTCATTAGAACACATCCACGCACTCTAGCACTTTCTTAAATGTCTGACGTGATGTGGTTCTAAGCGTACGCAGCGAAAGTGCACGCTGGGATTTGGAACACTCTTTAAATCTGTGATATTTGTTGTTTTCCGTGATGCTTTGTTCATCCGCGCTGGTAAGGCAGGAGCAATAAACACGGCGACACACCCCGAAAGCAGATTTATTCCAGGTAATAAATAGCTGAACTATTCTCTTAGGTTAGCCATTCATCAGGCACGGAGAGCCCACTGCGTGTGTGTATGTGTGTGTTCCACATGCAGCGAGACAGCTAATAAAACTGCTCTAATAGGATGTCACGCCGGAGCCGCGGCCAGCCGCTTTGTCACTTTGCACTATCACGTTTTCCTTTCAACGCTCATCAAGCCACAACAACGCTACGTATAATCTAAAAGATAGACTGAGGAGTGAAGTCTGGATGGAGTGTGTGAGGTGTAAATAAACTCAGCTCATCTGCATAGTGTTTTTTATACCGGTTGTGTTCCCGGCGAAGTTTGTGTATCGGCTGCTTCAGAGTGACAAAAAAGTAGCAATTAAGATCGTTTTGAGGTTACAGGATGGAGAGTCCTTTTGACAGGGAGTCAAAAAGTCATAGTTACGTCCACGTCATTTTCACAACAAGTGACATTTGAATTGACGTTATCTCAATTCTGTGCTAATCAAGAGTGAAGCCGTAACACAAAAAATCCAAACCAATGGTGCGTGTGGTCCGATGTTTCTTCAGTTCCCCCTTTACAACGTTGGTTCCTGCGAAAATGGACGAAAAACGTATAGCTGTGGTCTCATCTCATCCTGTCATTTATGGTTTCTCAAAAATGTGTACATGACAAAGAAGATTCGTAGCTAGTGCCTAGTTAGATATTTTTTTCCTAACCTGCTAACGAAGCTAGTACAAAAAAATCGAGCATGTAACGTAAATAACCAATTTTCTAATTCGTGTTTAACTAGTTAGCTTCGAAAGCTTTATGGATATGGTAGTTACGACGATTTTTCATTGGAACTAAAAACAGGTGGACAGGAAACACGCCCACAAGCAACAACAGCAGCGGTCATTACACGCCCACAAGAGGCAAAGTAAAAGCGATATGCGTGACTTCTCACTCGCTAGTGTGAACGTAGAGATATAATAATTTTTGAGGAAAATGATTATTCTGAGGTTATAGGGCAAAGATCCTTGTGAGAGAGAGAGAGAGAGAGAGAGAGAGAAGATTGTGCGCACTGAAGTATAATGTAATTAAAAATGTAATGTGTGTAAACTGTGTGCTATAATGTATATGTATGTGAATGTCAGTGATATGATATTTCAATAAAATTCATTACCACCATATAATTACGGCGGTTTAACACGAAAGTAGTAATTAAGATCATTCTGGGCTTACGGAGGAGAGAGCCTAGACAGAGAGCAAAAAAATGTAATAAATACAGTATATATAATAGATTACACCACAGCGCTGTGGCTTTCTGGATTCTGATTGGTCAAAAGGTGTTGAACGCTTTTCTATAACGGCAGGTTTAGTCACAGGTGTATATTAAGGTGCTCGTTCTAATACACTATGGTTGCTATAGTAACAGCTTGTTCACAGGGACTCGTATGCTGGACGGTCCACATAAACAGATTTTTAAAAAAATGTGTGTAATTGTTGATATGGTGACGTTTTCTATAAGGAGATGCTTATTTAACATGTATGGAAGGAGTCTCCAGTGTCAGCTCTTCGTAACAGTCAGTTCTCAGTAACATGTCAGTGTCATGCAGTTCTAGGAAAATAATCAACGATGGAGTGGTGTGATGAAGCAGAGTTACTGTTACCACCCCAAGGAGGATTATTTTCCTCTAACAGCACATCACAATGTCTTTTATTCCTCTTCCATTACAGCAATTTACCAACTGTTACATTTTTTTTTTTTTAATTATTTAAGAATGACACATCATACTTTTTATCCAATTATAGTTACATCTAATCTTGTGGAATCTAGTACCCTTACGTTATAGAAGCTATAACCAGTCATTCCCTCACCAGTCTCTCTTTTTTCTCTCTCTTGATGTTAATAAGACAAAAATAATAAGCATCACCATATCAACAATTACTCACTTTTTTTTTTTTTTTAATCTGTCTAAGTGGAGCATCTGGAATACAAGCTGTTACCATAGAAACAATAAGGTATTAGAAGGAGTGTATTAATCAGAATCCCGAAATCAACAGCCATGTGGTATCAATAATTTTATTAACGCAAGTTTGTTGTTATATGATCTTTTAATTATTTTGAATTTAAAAAAAAAAGAAGAAAAAAAAAGAAATCCACTAAGGTAATAAAGCAAACACTGAACTGAATTGAGCAAGAGAGAGATTTAATAAATGCACACTAGCGCAATAAATAAGTGAGAATTGTGGTGGAACAGGAAAATGTGTGTGTCCATGGCAGAGAAAGTGAGCGGGAAAAAAAGAGAGCAGCAAGAAATGAGAATGCGTGTGAGTGTGTGTGTGTGTGTGTGTGTGTGTGTGTGTGTGTGTGTGTGTGTGTGTGTGTGGTCAAAGAACAGATATCCAAGATCAAATCAAGTGCAAAGGCTGATGGGAATGCTCGGTGCAAATCAGGTAACCGGGTGAACGACTAACTCTGATGCTGCTGTAATGGTGTGTGTGTGCGCGTGTGCGCGTGTGTGTGTGTTGCTGAGTGGGTTACGTTGTGTGTAATCATTTTGAATGAGTAGCTCACGGGCGTTGTGTTTGTGCTTTGTGCATTGTGTGTGGAGCGATGCGCTGGCTCATATTGCTGGCTAATGTGAATCAGTGAACAGAGACTGGCAGGAGGAGAGCTCAGTGAAGCCAGGCTAAGCCTCAGAACAAAAGCATACGCAGACCCATCAGAACCTGCATCTCTCGCTCACACACATTTTTACACACACACACACACACACACACACACACATTTTCAGATCTCCAACTCTGCAGTGCTGCACTATTACTGTTTTCACTGGTGAGTAGAGGTGACGCTGAACTTTTTCATCTGTTGCACAACCAGCGTGTGACGTCCAAAACCTTTCCTAATACGAAATTCTTTTATTGTTAAAAATAGACTCAGTACAAGTATGAATACATACCGATACTGATAACCTACTTAGTATTAAACAATCAGGGGCGTAATGGAACATTTCATTTAGCTCTGTTTATGTTGCTTGCCTTCGTGTGCTGCTAGCAATGGACTCCTCGTGCTGGTTTTATGTTTACGATGTTACAAAGTTGAAACGCTACCATTAACAGAGACCTCCAACCTGAGTGTGCAGAGCAGTATCAGCAAGCATGATCGTTAAAATGAGCGCAAGGGGCTGTGAATTGTATCTTAACTCATCAGTGTAAAGTGTAAAGAAAGTGTGCTTGTCTCACTGCTCTCAGAACTGAAGTTCTTTCTGTCACATTAGGAATAGGAAGATGCTGTAGTCCAACCTCTTGATATTTTAACAGCACACAGTTTGGTCACTAATCGTGAAACATGTCCAGGTCGCTCATATTGGGTTTTTTTTTAAGCATTTATTGTGAGTTTGAGTACAAGTAAATGAGCACAGTATCAGACTGATACCCGATACCAGTAGCGATATCGATGCTTCCCTAGTTAAAAGTAAATGTATGTAAATGTAACAATGAAATCATTGTAACGAGCAGTGAGTAGAGGCAGGATGTAAGTGTGTAAACTCAGTGTACATCAATCATAAACAGAGTCCAAAGGAGGGATCAAAACACAATACCATAATATATATAATCTCTAATCAGTGAACAAAAGAACCAGGAAAGGGTCCAAAGCAAGATGTGGAAACGGGAAATCAGAACAAAAGCATGATGAGACTTAGCAAAGAAACAAAGATACTGAAGGTTATACCAGACAAACTAATCAAGAACTAACACGAAACAGGTGAACACAGTAGGGTAACAAGACCAGAGCAAAAACAATATCTTAAGCACAATGTGCTTGTCATCATGGGAACTGTGATGCAAATCCATGACTTCATACAGTGATTTTATGAATCATGAATGCAAGGTAGATTCCTAATACAAGTACAGCTTTATAGCTTTTATTTATTCATCTTCAGTGAGCTCTTTATCCTGGTCAGGGTCACGGTGGATCCAGAGTCTATTCTGGGAACACTGACTTGAGTCAGGAATACACCTTGGATAGAACGTTAGTCCATCGTTCACAAATTCACACACTCATTCACACCTAGGTACTGTTTAGCATCACCAATCCACCTACCAGCATGGTTTGGGAAGAACCTGGTGGAAACCAGTGCAGACACAGGGAGAACACAGACAGTAACCTGAGCTCAGGATAGAACCGGGGAGCTGTGAGGCTACAACAGCGCTCCATATTACAGCATAATTTCAATCATTACAACATTAACGATGCAATTATGAATAATTCAGGTGACATTTATGAACCTCTGTCTACGCTACAAAAGCACACAGCTATTTTAGCCCGAAAACTGGGTTGTTTTGTGTATGTATGCGCTCTTAAAAATGTAGAAGGCTGAAGGGTTCTTTGGTTGTACCTCTGGGGAAAGCTTTAAACAAATTGTTTTCCTATCAATATGGGTTCCAAGTACCTCCTTACTTAAAGGCTAAGGAGCTTTAATTATCCAATGAACCCGTAAAGAACACTTGAAGAACCCTTTTTTCCTAAGAGTGTGTGCATCAACTGGATAAGTGTGTGGTACAAACTCCAAATTATTGGTCATTATTTTCCTCTTAATATCTAGAACTGGTCAGGCATTTAATATTATAAAATTTAATCTTTGCACTTGGTGCTTATTTTTCAGGATCTATATCAGCTTGACATGAAAACGAAGAAAAGCAGTCTTTAGGACAGCTTACATCTGTTGGAATAAACCTTTATAAATATTTATGTAGGTTTATATCAGCAGGCATGAAGGATTTATGGAGGTGTAATGTAGTTCGATGAACTCTACCCCTAACTGTAGTGCTATTGTGAAAAATCTGTTTTGTTTCCATGCAAAAATGTGACCAGCTGCCTGGTCAAGTTCCTTATGAGCAATTTTTGCTTGGCTTGCTCTTAAATTCACAAAAAGGTATATACATGTATATATATATATATATATATATATATATATATATATATATATATATATATATATGTATAAAGTAAAACCCCTCAATTCTAGCTCCTTCGCACGGCTCGCTGTAACACAGATCAATTTCATTTTCCCAGACAACAAGGTTTTACATGAGAACGCAAAACTGGGCAAAGCTGAACAGCAATTTAATCCAGCCTGCTTCTGAAATGTCAGGAGAAATAAAATCACACACATACACACACACACGCACACATCATCTCCGTTCCCCGGTAAATGGGCAGCAGGGCTGCAGGCTGGACCTTCTCCTATCTCTGCTTCACACACTCCCAGAACCCCAGGATTGGTGAAAAACTGAAAAAAAAAAAAAAAAATCCTGAACAGCTCCATTACCTGGACTGGTCCATATGTAAGAAAGAGAATGACCTGAAATTGTGGCCTCCTCCCCTTCTCTCTCGCTCTCTCTCTCTCTCTCTCTCTCTCTCACACACACTATACGCATTTCTGAAATGGCGTTTATCATCCTCAATTCATTCACGCTCTCGCTTCTGTTCTACCCCGACGAGCGATCCGAGTCTCTTTCCCTGTCACGGCAGCCATTTCTTTCTGGGTTATCGTTTGATTTCATCAGCATACGGCTGTTCATCATAAAGACAGAGAAAAGCCGGAGTTCAGCGCTGGACTCAAAAGTAGAGTTACAGCGCCCCCTTTTGGATGAACCTAGAAGTTCATACGCTTCCTCAGAATTGAATTAGGCTCCATCTTTTTTTTCCATGAGGCCTCAGAGAAAGGCATAAAGCAAAACTCCACCCTGAAACACGTAAAATATGTTTACACTGAAATGTTTGTGATGTGTTAATGATTCTGGTGCTAATTCTTTGCTTGTCGGTGTGTGTCGCGCTGATGCCAAAGGGTGGTTAGGATCGTGTTTGATAGGAGAAAAAATTTTCAACAATCTCACTTTCAGCAGCATTCAACATCATATTAATGAAAGAGTCAGCGCAGAAGCAGTGGAAACGTTACTGCATCCACTGGTCTCAAAGTCCCATAATGCAGTGCAGCTACACAAGGCTGAGTTAATGCAGAGACTCGGCTCGGCTAGTTAGTGATCTATGAAGTGATGAGCGTGATGGAGTTGATGGCGGTATTAGCGTAAAATTTGAAGCTTTGGGAGCTGTTCTGTTTGAGCAGCGTGTACAGATGAGGAGGAGAGAGATGTGGAAAGACTAAAGGACCAAAGCACTGCCGCATCACTCTCTTTACAGTAGGTAGATGAAGTGAGGCATAAATCCCACTATCAACAGGTAGCCAAACGGCATTGTTGGTAATGTCGGAAACAGCTAACCAACATGAAAACAAGAGCAACTTGTCCATGAAAAAAGTTTTAACTAAAATATATAATATGCAATAATATGCAAATTATTCAGGTTGGAGTTTTCATCTAAGTAACTAATATTGTTCTGTATAAAGTCATAGGTCATTTTAATATGTTAAAATGTTAATATCAATTGTAATTTGTTAATATCAAAATGTAATTTGCTAACAGCATACATCAGCAAGCTAGCAAGCTGTTTAGCGATCAGTAATAGTTCTTGCTTAGCAATAATTGGTTGACATTTTTCAGCATTTTCAGTAACCTAGTGGATGAAAGCAAACTAGCAAAGAAAAGCAAACTAGCGACTGAAATCTAACCTAGCAAGCGAACACAATCTATCGAGGGAAATCAGCCTAGCAACTGAAAGTTAGTGAACTGAAAGTAAACCTATCAATGGAAAGCAATAGCATCAAACTAGCAACTAAAAAAGTGTAGTGAGGACAATATAATATTTATTTCATTTGCTCTTTATGAGTCGGAGACTTAAGTCCAAAAGTTACATCGGTATTTACATGGGGAAAGTTACTCGTATTCAGACTCGGCTTGCACGCCTGCCGTTATGATTCTGCTGTGATCTACGAAGATTTAGTTCACACCTACGAGGTTTTTCTTAAGTAGAAGCATCCGAGACAGGGTTTTCAACATCTTTAAAAACAAGCATCTGCTTTTATACCTGAAAAAAAACAAAAAAAAAAACAATGATACAAAATGAGAAGTAAAGATGGAAATAGTGTTTTTTAGACAATTTAGAAAGTAAAAATAAAAAAAGACTAAAGTGCTATTATATGAATAAGAAAAATACATAACTTTTGCGTACACTCTGAACCTCTGCAGGTACGTCAGAGGTATGAATACAAATGTGCACAATTTCGGTATTAAATCCTCACTCCAGACACTTAGCTCGACTCTTAATATGGCCCTGAGACAACAGGCGATGTTAGAACTTGGACGGAAACCAGACCTCAGTTGAATGTCGCGCATTAACACACATCTGCTCTTGCTGGCCAAGTCCTGACATGGCCTGGTGTTCGGTGTGTGTGTGTGTCTGGTACAGATGTGAGAGTGTGTTCTAGCAGGTGACCTTCAGCTCAGTGTGGTTCCTCAGGACCCTCTGACTCTGGAGCTGCCAAACATGGAGCTTCAGGCCAAATGTGCTGCTCCACCACACTCACATGCTCTTAGTGATAGAGTCATATCAGCTTCTTGGCATGGTTCCTCGATATCTTTTTCTCGATCTCTCTCTCTCTCGATCTCTCTCTCTCTCTCTCTCTCTCTCTCTCTCTGTTCTCTATAGCTCACTTTTTTTTATTTTTCCTCTCTGAGTTTCTTTTTTTAACTTATTGCTGAGGAGCAGTAGGAGAAAAAAAAATGTCACAAAAGCGCAAAAATATTTGCCTGTGAATGTGTGAGAGAGGGAGAGAGAAAGAAGTAGAAGAAGATATAGAAGCAGTCTTTGATGTTTGGCTCTCTCTGAAGTGAGCTACCTTCAGGTGTCTGGTACCGAAGGGTCCTGAAATGGAGCCTGTGCACACTTGTTCAAAGATACTCCCTTGCTCCCTCCCCCCATCTCTCTCTCTCTCTCTCTCTCTCTCTCTCTCTCTCTCTCCTTCTCTCTATCTCAGTGCAACAAGAAAAAAAAAACTTTTACGGAGTCATTTAGGCAGTACAGTACACCTAATTATATGCTTTTTTTGTCCAAACACAATCTATTCACTTTAATAGCTACTATGTGTGGAATGGTGGAGAATTTGGGTCTCCTGGGGGTCAGAAAAGTATCGAGAAACACAAAAGGCTAGTTCACAATGCTAGTCTGATATAACAAAATAGCTAATTAGACCGCAAAGAGGGTTGACTAGAAAATAATGATCCTCCCGCTATATTAGCATGTAGACCTTTGTCAGTGTTGTTCATTTTTCTTTTTGGTATTTTTCTAATTGGGCAGTGTTAGCGAGGGAAAGCTTATCTACAGAATAAAAGCAAACTAGTTGAAGGGAAATCTAACCTAGCAAGTGAAAGCAAACTAGTGACTGAAAGCAACCTACCAAGAGAAAGCTAACTAGCGAGTTAAAGCAAACCAGCAACGGAAAGCAAATTAATCAATCGAGTAAAATCAATCTAGTGAAATAAAGCACACTAGTGAAGGAAAGCTAACCTAGCGAGTGAAAGAAAACTAGCAATTGAGTGAAAGCAAACTGTCATGTTACAGAGAAACCAGAAACATATTCTGACGTAATTTCACACAATATCAGTATAATAATGTCTTACTGCCCAGCCCTAATGTGTACGTGTGTGTGTGTGTGGTCATATTTTTGCTTGAGTATTCAACCAGTCAAGCATAGAGACACATACCTAATGCGCCATGGAGAGCATACAGGCAACACACACACACACACACACACACACACACACACACACACATACTAATAAGTCATGCATTGTTTCTCCGTCCTCTTCCTCATATTTTTCAGGATTTTGACAGGTTTGGGCTTGTTACTGTTAATATATGGGCAACACATCAAATGGAATGGATTATTGAAGAACATAAAATCTCCTGTTTATGAATTTGGATCAGACGGAAATTGACAGACAGGCCTTGACCACACACACACACACACACACACACACACACGCACACACATGCACACTGGCTTTAATAAGCACATGCACATCTGTGGACGTGTGAGACAGAGACATTAATTGACAGAAACACGGCCGTCTCATCTCTGTGTTCTCGGGGTGTAAATGGGTTCTGGATGAAATGTAAGATTTGCATATGATAAATAGTTATTGTTACCATAGCAACAAACTCCTTACTGTGACTGGCCGTCCTGACTAGTAGCTAGATAGCTAGGATAACTGGCTACAATGAAAATTGATTTGCTAGGTTTAGCGAAACTCACATTGTGTAGACCATTTTAGCAGGAACAGACTGACCCAACTGTAATGTAACTACAAATGGATAAAAAGTATTTATGATGTATCACTCTTCATTTATACATTCATCTTCAGTTCGCAGTTTCTCCGTAACATAAGCTGCGTTTTTTGAGGGGAAAAGGAGAGGCTGGTGACAGAGCAACTGTGTGTGAGAACTTGTTTCACAATATTAACTGTAACTATAAACGGATAGAAAGCATGACGTAACATTCTTTAATAAATTAAAAACTGTAATCATCGACCAACTACTGTGGTATAACAGGAATAAAACACTTCAGGATGTGTTGTTTATTTTCGTATATCAACTTCATGGTGATTACAGTAACTCCATTGTTGATTATTTTCCTATAACGGCATGACACAGAGTGTTTTATCCTTTCATATCATCTAGATATATTACTTGGTTATAGAGCAACATTAGGAGGTATTTTCTGCAATCGTGAACAGTGAAGCCATGTACATAAATGGGAAAATGTGTGTGTGTGAGCGTGTGTGTGAGTGTGTGTGAGTGTGAGTGTGTTTCCATCCTGGCTTCATTCCGTATTCTCCACTCAGATCGGCTCTTTATTGTCCGTGCGTGTGAGGGGTTAATTGGTGGCTAACACTCTGCGTTCCTCTCTTTCTGCAGTCCATACAAGGACTTAATCAGAGCCGGCAGCTTCGCCACACTACCACACATCTCTCTCTTTTTTCTCTCTCTTTCTCTCTCTCTCTCACACACACACACTCACACACTGACACTCACTCACACATGCATGTTGTTGACCTTTGGGTCATCCGTCCCTGCTAAAACGGCAGTGTCACACAGCACTCCGAAGCCTTAAACACTTCAGAGAAAGAGAGACAGGGAGAACAAAGAAAAGTGAGAGAGATAAAAAGGAAGGAGTGTTCTGTCTGGTGGAACTGAAAGGAGAGATGAGCGATGGAAGGATTGATTGGACAGACAGAAGGATGGAGAACAGGAGTTTTATCTGGACCTCGGTGTTAAAGCTGAGGCACGAGTCCCAGTGAGACACACACACACTCTATTATAGTCCATTTGTCTCCATGTTTCAGACTGTCTGTTCACTGCACAATCAATATATCTAACATTTACCATTGCCAGAGGCTTTACACACACACACACACACACACACACACACACACACACACACACACAATACATCTACTCTGAAGAATACACAAAAGCACCTAACTTGACTAGGACTTTCTATCAAACACATTTCTACAGAAGTATATACTGTAAATACTATATATAAGTTATATATTATAATATATAGAGGTATATAAGGTTGAGTGTGCAAAAGTTTGCATACCCTTAGATTAGACATTTAGATTTAGATTTCATTTATAGCCACAGTGATGTTCCATCAATATCACAATTCATCAAATACCTTTTGCATATTAAACAGTGAACATTAAAATGTTAATTATTCTCAAATAAATTATAACCCACCCTTTAGCTTTTGGATCCCTGCCTCCTGTTTTATTGTTGAATTTGCTGTATGTTTAAATTTTATAGATGATTTGTAAAATAAAGATTTATTTTCCTTTCTGCTCCATTCAAATCCATGGGGAGGGGGCACAAACTTTTGCTCTTGACTGTATTACTGGGCATCAAGCCACAGTGATGTACTTGAGTTAGTAAAAATTATGTTTATTTATCTACACTCTAACTTTGCAATAACAATATTAATAAAAAAGTTTTGAGCCTCAATAAGGTAATATTATTAAGCAAATATTATAAAAAATATTATATATCATTTTTGTACTTTTAAGGAATACTTTACTAAAATCTATACTGAGGTATATGTAAATATAGGTATTACACTAATTGTTTTTTTTTTTAAACAAAAGTCAGATTCTTATCATTCCAAGCTGTCGATTTGTGACATTAATAAGATGTCCACCATCTTCAGTTCCACAGCTCGGTTTCTATCTGCTCCTCTTTCAGGGCAGCGTTAAAGGAGACGATCTGATTGGCTGAGGAAGCAGGAGGACTCTGTCACACCTCCATGTTTATTTGAAGGAGAAGATGATGAGTTTGTAGACGAAACGTTGTCTTCTACATTCTTCTCCTCATTCCATATCCACAGCCTGTGCTTGTCCTGGGCCATATCAGAGCCTGGACTTGGAGAACCTGAGACGGAGACCGACTCGGTTCTGTGTTTCGTTGTGTGGAGACACAGTGCCCTCTGTAGGCTCAGGAGAGGAGGAGAAGACAACCAAGTCAAAGTGTTCTCCAAAGCAACTGCTCGATTATAGCAATGAAAACAGAACAGCCATTTTTTTTTTTATTTATTCTGATATTAATGTATTTAAAATCAGAATCAGACTCAGAGTTAGAATCAGAACCATAATCAGATCCTGAATCAGAATCAAAATCAGAATCAGATTCACAATTACGATCAAAATCAGAATCAGATTCAGAATAAGAATCGGAACCATAATCAAGAACCTTAATCACAGTTAGAATCAGATTCTGAATCCGAATCGAAATTAGAATTAGAATTTGAATCAGAACCATAATTCTAAAAAGGTTCGCAAATCTTTGCAGTTTACTGGCTAATATTAGCTAATATTCAGACTCTCCTGGTTCGTGTAATTAAATTCAGGGTCTAAAAGAACCCTTAGTGGTCATGTCCTGATCAAGTTCCGCTCTTATTGACCCTGTCACTTAGCAGAAAAAAAAGAAAACAGGTTTTCATAACCACAAACCAACAATTACAAGCTCCAGATGTTCACCTTGAAAACCGTGACACTGTTGTAAAATTCAGGTTGAGAAGGCTGGACCCTCGAGGCACGGAGAACTGCGAGAACGAGTGTTGCCGCGTTTTTCATGTCTGGCTGAAGGTATTCGGTTAAAGAGGCGGCAATACGGAATAAAGAAAATAATTGAGAGCCATTTTTCTGCTGGACGGGAGAGAAAGTGATTGCCCCAGGGTTCTTTCTCCTCCACACTCTCTCTCAAAAAAAAAAAAGCACAGTTATAATTGAAGCCTTTGTAGCGCAGAACATTAGACTTTGAAATATTTATGTGTGTGTTTGCGTGGTGAATAGTAATGGCGGAACTGTCGTCTCTTTAATATTAAATGCAAATGTTTGTGTTTTGCTTTATTGTGAAATGTCGTAATGAGTTGTTTGTGTTCTCCAGGGAGGGTTTTTTTTTGGTAATTACAGAGAATATTTCTTCTATTTGGAACGGTACACACCTCGCAGGTGTGTGTATTTGTGTATGCGTACAGTCACACACAGGACTCCAGGCAAGATTTGGGCTAATGGGAATAAAGTAATGGAGAGATCAAACAAATGGAGTGCAGGTTTATGTATTACATGACAGGCGTGGAGTATTAAGATGAATAGAAGGAGCGTGTGACACACTCACACACACATACACACACACACACACACACACACAGCGGTTCTCGATACTGAAACAGGTTTGAGTTGGGCAAATTATTTTTTCACTGAAGTGTATTAGAAAAAGTCAAACATAACTGGAAAGCCCCATAGAGAACTATTGGGCTATAGCGAGGGGGTGCCAAAACTTTCAACCCACCAGAATCTGCAAATGTACAATTCCCAGTTTGCCAAATCTGCCTGTCAGACAGGTCACTTTGTAGACTGGGACACAATTATAGCCCATTTGTTGTGCTGCACAAAGTATTGGCACCCCTTCGACCTCATGCATCGCTGAAAAGGGACCATGATACTGGCACCACTGAGCAGATATTATCTCTGGTTGAAAGAAAAGAAGGAAAAGAAAAAAGTATAGTGTAATGAAATTCTTTTCTTTGCATACTGGGTTCCTGAAAAGGGTTCTAGAGTTTCTGAAGCGGTTCCTCATAGGTTTCTTTGTTCCTAAAAAAAGACTATATGTTCTTGCACAAAGGTTTCTGTACTCTTGAAGAAGACAAAAAAAGGTTTCTGGGGTTCCTGAATAAGACACTATATTTCTGAAAAAGGTTCTGTGTGCCTGAGAAGTTCTGGAAAAAGTTTATGGAAAAGGTTGCTGAGTTGTTCTTGGTTCTAGGAAAAAGATTTTTGATTCCTGACAAATGGCTGAAGTCCCTGAAAGAAATTTCTGGATTTATTTTTTTTTTTTTCTGAACATTTTCCTTCGTTTCTAAAAATGTTTCTGGGTCTCTGAATAACATTATATGTTCCTGAGAATGTAAATGCCCTTTAGTTGCCCTGAAAATATTGTTCCTGAGGAAGGTTGCTGGGTTCCTGATAAGGAAAGGGCTCCATGTCCCTGACTTTTTATTCATTGTTGAAAACGTTCCTGATTTCTAAAATGCTCCTGAGTTCATTACGAAGTTCTGGATTCCTGTAGAATCTCCTGAGATAATTACCCTTCTGGGTTCTTTGAGAAGGTTCCTGTATTCCTGAAAAGGACCTAAGTCCTTGAAAAGCTTTATGGGATCCTGAACGATTACTTTGTTCCTGGGGAATTCAGAGTTCTTGAAAAAGCGTTTATTAAACAGGTCTTGGGTTCCTGGAAAAGGTTCCTGGATTCCTCACAAAAGACCAAACATAAACAGAAAACCCCAAAGACAACTACTGCGCCAATGAGTGAGCGCCAAAACTTTCACACTGCCAAAAATCTCCAAACGTATACTTCCCAGTTTATCAAATTTGCCTGCCAGACAGGTCACTTTGTAGATTTAGACAGGCTTGTAGCCCATTTGTTGCGCTGCACAAAGTATTGGCCCCCTTCTACCTCATCCATCAATGAAAGGGTGCATCACAGAGCAGATATTATCTTTGTTTGAAAGAAAAAAGGAAAAGAAAAAACGAATATTGACACAAAATGAAGTACAGTATAGATAGAATTCTTTTCTTTGCATACTGGGTTCCTGAAAAGGGTTCCTGAGATTTTGAAATGGTGCCTGAAAAGGTTTCTTTCTCCTTGGTTCTAGGAAAAGGGTTTCTGGATTCCTGAAAGTCCTTGAAAGAATTCTCTGGGTTTATTTATTTATTTATTTTAGAGTTGCTTTAAAGATTCCTGATTTCCTGAAAAAAAAAAAAAAGGTTTTTGGACTCTGGAAAAAGTTTCTGGGCTCCTGAATAAGACTCTATGTTCCTGAGAATAAAAATGTCATTAGTTCCAGAAAAGTTTCCTGAAAAAAAAAGTTTGTGAAAAGGTTTCCCAAAAATTCATGGGGAAAAAAAAAATCCTGAAAATGTTCCTGAAGTCCAAAGAGTTTCATGAGATAATATCTGTTCTGGATTCCTCACAAAGGACCTAAGCCCCTGATAAAGTCCCTGGGTTCATGAATTTCCTGCTTATTATATGTACGACTAACAGTGGATGACTCTATGTTTATTTATTAAACCTCCAGCTATGAGCACTTCGACCGGGTCGGCACTCAGGCTCTGAGCGCGTGCTGACATCATTATTAATCCATAACATCAGGATTCTGTAATTAGAGCATAAAATTTGATTTTAGACAACACGCATTCATCCGTAGATGTATGAACTTCAGCGGAACCTTCTCTAGAGCCAACGAGTGATGATGATATTCTGTTTAATTGACTGAATTTACAATATAACCAGCAAAGTAACTGCTTTATCTTCCATTTCTTATTACATACATTATACAGTCTTTCTAGAAAAACTTAACTACTACATCTCTGGAGACACACACACACACACACACACACACACACACACACACTCAGTGGACAGAGTGGGAAATGAGACTTGGTAAAGTATGAAAACCCATTTTGCCATCTTAGCCTGTACATTTAGGGTAAATGAATAAAGTAGGTAGGACATCAGAGCAGCTTAATGTCCACCCCCCGAGATGAAGAGCGATGGAAAAGAGAGAGACGGAGAGATGAGATGGTATGAAATGTGTTCTCCCATGCTGGCCTGTGAGTAATGGAGGGATGCTCAGGATATGTCACTGCGCCGGTGATGTATAATGCAGGTCGCTCGCATTAATGTATTAGCTTTACTTTGTGGCTTCTTCACTCTACACTCGTCCGTCATCTAAACATAATCAACGTCTGAGCAGAGACACAATGAAAGCATAAGGATTGATTGATTCGGACGGAAGGACAGGAAGTGAGAGAATCAGAAAAAAAAGAAGACATGCAAATTTATTTCATGTGACCATTTCATTCTCTCACCTCTCATTTGTTAGTGTGTTAAGAGTGTGCCTTAGTGTGCCTTAGTGTGTGTGTGTGTGTGTGTGTGTATTAATGATTCTCCGCATGAGCAAAGACAGTTCATTACTGCTCCTGTCCCGAACCTTGTGATAAAGCCTTTTTAATTACATCGCATGAAACAATATTAAAGGTTACTGAAGTGTGCCTAATTTTTTCCCCCAATGCCACACCTCTCTGCGGTGCCGGGGAGTTAGAAATGATTGACAGCGGTGTGACGTCTACAGAGGAATGAAATATTTTTCCTACACCAGAGGTAACATTTAATAGTGCAGAATGTGTGAAAGGGTGTTTCAAAGATTGGGGTGTCATTACATTTGCAAATACTGTATGTATAGATATAGATTACTGAAAAGGTGTCTTTGGTCTTCAAAATGTTCCTCAGTTTGGGACAGTGGGTTGGGGGGTGTGGCAAAGGTTTCAGAGTTCCTGAAAAAAAAAGTTTTTTGTGCTCCTGAAAAAAGAAAATCCTGGGTCCCTGAATAAAATCGCATGTTACTGAAAATTTCCTGGTTTCTGGAAAGATTCTTTTCCGAAAAAAAGAAAACATTCTAGTTTCCTTAATAAAGGTTTGTGAGTCTTTGTTCCTGAAAATGTTCCTGTGTTTTGAGGGAGAAAAGGTTCCTAAGTTCCTAAAAAGGTTCCTGGGTTAATTAAAATGTATTCTGGATTCCTGAGTTTCTGAAAAATATTGTTTGTTCCTGAAAGTGTCCACTGAGATCCTGAGTTCCTGAAAAAAAGAAAGTAAAAAGCTAACTGAATTACTGAAGTTTTGTGAGTTTCTGAAAAGAAGTTTTTTGGGGCCTGAAAATGTTCCTGTTTTTTTTTTCCTGAGTTTTGCAGCAGAAAAGGTTCCTGAATTCCTAAAAAAAAAAAAAGTAGGCTCCTGAAACAACATTCCTGGGACTCTGAATAAAATTTTATGTTCCTGAAAGAGTTTGTGGGTTACTGAAAAGTTTCCTGGACCCAGAAAATGTCCTGAGTTAATTAAAAATTACTGAAAAAAAAAAAAAAAAAAAAAAAGGTTCCTGGGTTTTTGGCAAAAATAGAAATTCTGGGGTCCTGAAAAAGTTTCGCTGTCCCTTAAGATGTCCCTGGGTTTGAGGGAGGAAAAAAATCAGTGATATTGTGTTATTGACTGAAGAGGCTGGTTTAAAGGTACAACCTTATTACACATATTATAGACAGAAAGTGAATTTTTGATTAAAAAATAATAATTAAGTAAATCATTAGACTGTCCGTAATGTCCATCATGCCATTAGCATGGATGTTAGTTAACGAAATGTTGTGTATTTGCTAATTCTGTGCTAAATACCTCAACGCAAGAGAGGCAAATGCAGCAAAGCAACCTGAGAAAAAAACGAGAAGCTGTTGTCTCAGATGAGTTAACACATTTTTGAATGGTTTAATTCGGGTTTTCTTAGCTTCAGTGTGTGGATACAGTAGCTCCGCTTTATCACACCACCTTGTTGTTGATTGTTTTCCTATAACGGCACGACACGACAGTGTTTTATTCCTTACACGGCGCAGTTACACTAAGCTACACTAATTCCAGCGAGTCGCAATAAAACGTCAGCACCTTCACAGAGACGTGGTTGTGTGTGGGTGTGTTGTCCACTCGCTCTCTTGCCAATCATCCATTAGCGTGTGTGTGTGTGTGTGTGTGTGTGTGTTTAATCCTCCACTCTGTTTTGATGCCTTACCCCAGTGCAAGTAATGACTTCGTTAGGCGCTGGTAATTAACCACTTAACTTTAAATTAACTCCAGACTAATGAAGACTCTCCCTCAGCACTCCATCTCACCGGGACTTCGCTTGTTAATTGCCAGGCAATATATTGACTCAAAGTTCACTTTGATTATTAGATTAATTAATCAATTAATTGCAGAACACTTTATGCAATTAAGAGTGCTGTTCTGTAATTACTCATCTTTTAATGCTGATAAATTCCTGGAGCAGCAGGAGACTTGGCTGGGAGACTTGGCTGGGAGCTGGAAAGCTTCTCCGTAATAACACCGAGTGAAAATCTCAGCATTTACAAGCGGGATGATGGCCTCGAGTCAAAACAAGACACCATGTGTATTTTTTTTATATTTATATATATATATATATATAAAATCAGGCTCTTAAAAGTAATCAGTGAAAATGGAAAGCAAATGGAGCACACTTGGAAAATAGCGCTGTTGATAAAATAAGAACAAAGTCGTTGTTATATATTGTGTCTTTTGGGTTTAAAGGTGCCGTTTGTAATGTCTGGAGCCCTCTAGTGCCTGCCATGAGAATTGCAATTACAACTTTTTCTTCGTCTATCCGTGCACCCGCGTATCATTAAAGGTGAGATTGTTACGATTTGTCTAAATTTGGCAAGATTAGGTTTCTACTGGTTAAATATATGAAGCTGAATAAGATTTTTTTTTTTCACTCCTTGAGCCTGAAACACATTCCTGCACAATGTAGAGAAAGCTCCGCCCCCAGAACCTACGGCAGTTTACCTAGAGTTATTATGCTAATTACAGTTAGCATTAGCAAGGGCCGTCATGGCATGACTTTAAAACGCACACGGATATTCAATGGAAATGCAAAATTCAGCTTAAACTGATTCATGAGGATGTCAATAACAAATAAACCACTTTTTTTAAATCATGTTCTACATATTTTATGTTATTTCTACTAGCAAGACATTAAAATAATAATACTAACAATAATAATAATATTGCACCTTTAAAGTAGTCTGCAGTACAGTATTGATAAGAGAATGATGACTGGGTGACTACACAGTCATGGGACTTCTTGTCCTGTCATAAGTATTCACTTTTTGGTCAATTTCTGGCTATTTTGGATGCTCAGGAGTGTACGCGCTGTCCTTTTCTTTCTTTGTCGTAAGCTCTTATGAGCTCTAATATTAGCATGTTAGCATTGCAAGCTAAAAACAGTTCATTCATCTGCTTGAAAGCCAAGTTATATCTCTATAAACACAGAAAATTCAACTCATAATGATTTCTGAGAGTGTTCACGAGCGCCGTTGCTGTAAAGCCAGCCAGTCAAAAAATTCAAAGCTTTATACAGATTGCGTTTACAGAGCTGTCTAGGAGAAACGTCACTAATTCTGCGTCTATCTTCATCCCTGTCATCAGTAATAAAGTACTCCATCATGGAAAATCACAGCCAGTGTTTATTCCAGTTTTACTACATTTCTTGTCGTTACGTTTTTTAAAAACTTAATTGGGATCTCACTTGTGAAATCTGCACAAAATGGCCCATAAAGTTCAAGTGGGAGGAAAAAACAATATAGTTTGCAAAATTATTTAGAAATTAAAATCATAGAAGTTGGGACTGCATAAGAAATTAGTTCTGGTGAAACTTTTAGAAGTAGTAGTTATCATAATTAGTTGAATGGAGTCCACCTGCGTGCAATTAAAGAGTCACGCCATCTCAGTATAAATACACCTGGTCCTGGAAGAACCCAGAGTTTGTTAGAGAACATGTTTAAACAAACTGCTTCATGAACACCAAGGAGCTATCAAAATAAGGTTCTGGAAATGCATCAGTCAGGGTTTGGTTAAAATATATATATATATATGTATGTATGTATGACAAACATTGAACATCCCACAGAATGACATTAAATTCTTTATCCTTACTTAATTATAAAAAAGAAAATGGAAAGAACACAGGACAACCGTGACTAGGCCTAGAGGACGCCATCCACCAAAAGTCAGTGACAGGGTGAAAGGATAAAAGAGGGGATTAGTCAGAGTTGTACTGCTTCCAAGCCAAGAAAAAATGAAAACGCTGAAGTAAACCTCATAGACAATACAGTCATACATGTATGTGTGTGTGTGTGTGTGTGTGTATGCAGTACACATACTGCATTTCCTGCGTGTGAGTGTATATATATATATATACATATACACACACACACACACACACACACACACACACACACACACACACACACACAGATCAGGAGTGTATTTCCAGAAAATGTCTGATGGCCACCAGAGGGCGTGTTGTGGTTACGTTTCAGCTTTACTTCCTGACTCTGACACTAAGATTAAAAGCCTATAAAACACAATACTAGAGTATAATAAAGCCACCTAAAGCCAGTGCACTTTAAGACACCTTAATTATTGATTTCTTTTTGTTTTAGGTGATAACTTTTTTTTTTTTTTTTTTTAAACTGATCTCTAATATACATTCTTCTTAATAAATGTTAGGCTCTTAACAGTAATGGGTAAATACTCCACCTGGCTTCCTGTGGAATTTCACTCTAATACATCAAAGCATGGAGAACATGTAAGAAATTATTCCCTCACCAGTCTGTCTCTCTCTCTCTCTCTCTCTCTCTTTCTCTGAGTTAATAAGACCAAAAAAAAAAAAAAAAAAACGCAGCTTGTCATGTTACCAAGAAAGCACAAAGTGTAAACTCCTCTCCTGAAGATGCCGGAAAAGCTTCAGCTCTGACTGTTACAAAGCTCTGACACTGGAGACTCCTTCCATAAATGTTAAATAAACATCTCCTTACAGAAAACTTCACCACATCGATTACACACGTTTTTAATCCGTTTATGTCTAGTATCTGCTGTACAAGTTCCTGTGAATGAGCTGTTACTATAGACATGATAACGAAAGCTGTCAAGGTTGTTATTATAGAAAATTAATCAACAGCTTCTGACCAATCAGATTCGATAATTCACCAGGGTTGTGACATATAGGCTGCTGAAGTTGAGTGATCTGAATCATCCTATTGTCATTCAACTGATTCCTTAAATAATTCCTCAAATCTAAGGAGCGTGAAGAAACATAATTTGAAAAATAAAGAAACATTATGATCTTTATATTAGACAAACATACGTCTATATGACTTTGTTCTAAATATATCACAGTATCAACCGCAAACATGGCAAATCAAATGAATCAGTTGAAATGATGAACAAATTCAGAAATCTATCTTAACACTAAAAAGAAAGGAAAAGGGGGAAAGCTGCATATTTTTCCAGTTAATCACCGGTACAGTGTGAAGCTTTGTGAAGCTTTGTTTATGAGCTGTCACACCATGACATCAGTAAAGTGTCTAAATGTGTGTATGTGCTGTTTGTTGCTGTTTGTTTGGGGACAAAGAAGAAAAGCTCGTCCTGTCCTGATGTGCTTGAGAGATCTCAGAATAACATTTCAGCATTTCTCAGGATGAAAATATCTCACCCGCCCCTTTGGACTCGCATCTTGGCACGGACCGATATCAGGAGAGCCATCTCTCCATCTTTTATTATTTGGATGTTTAGAAGTTTTCCATAAATGTTTGCTTGGTCGTCTTCTCCCACAATGTTTAAGGACAACCCGAGAGGATGTCGCACACTCCACGAAACACGTAACGCACACAGATCGTAAAGATAAAATAAGCCACAGAAATACTCCTGGGTCCTCATCAGAGATGGCTCACATCATGATTTATAAACTGTGGAATAATCTGATACATTGTCCCATATACACATATGGGAAATATTGGATATTGGGGGGGGGGGCATAATCTTTTGGAGCTGTGAGAGAACATGACTCACTTTTATAACATGCTCTTGAGTAACGATAACTAGCTCATCTGTCACAGTTCCCCCACTCGGCGTGTGTACTGGTTTCCATAGCTATAGCACCATGTGCCTTTGTTTTTGTTTTGGTCCTATCTCCGCCTTTGGCATATCATTAGATTTCTTCCCTGATTATTGGCACCTGTTTCTAGTTTCTCCTCATAAATCTGTGCATTCATAGCCGCAATGTCGCTTTGTGTCTTTATGAATGTTTCTTGTGTTACTAAGACTAGTTTCCAAGTACATATTCCGTGTTTATGGTGTTGTGCCTTAGTCTAGAGTTGGGACTAAGAAATTAAGGGTTTTGAAGCCTGAACCTCTCACATCAAAGTAAGAATCATACACCTAGATGGTGGTTCCTTAAATACCATCTTGACGGTGTCGTCAGCGCTCCTGCAGATAGCGGCAGATTGCACGCCAATCATGGAAACACGGAACATGGAAACGCAAACAGAACATTCACAGAAGATACGGAGCAAAAAGTGTGGAGGATATTCCTACCATGACCCTGACTGTGTGTGTATTGACCTCTTCGGTGAATGATGATGATGTATTTTAGATAAATCCTAATAAACATATTGAGTTTATGCACTCTGGGTCTTTCTCTACACACCGCTTGTTACAGAAGACTGTCTAAAGTCTCAATTATACTTGTTTTTAAGTACATGTACTCAAGATGGCTGTCACACATTCTGTGCATGTACTCAAGATGGCTGTCACACATTCTGTACATGTAGTCAAGATGGCTGTCACACATTCTGTACATGTAGTCAAGATGGCTGTCCTGCAGTCGTCTGAAGTGTCACTTGTGCACAGAATTCCTCAAAATTCACGCAAAGCATCTGCGTGATCGTAAACGAGGTAAATACTGGCGGCAGTATAGCACCATGTGACACAGCTGAAAGGTGTTTTGAGTAGCGGTCTTTTGTTTTTTTCTTGATTAGTAAATCCGATTAAATGTATGTTCAGTGTTTTCGATTTGAGACACAGCCCATGACAACAATCATGAAACCAGTGGAAAGTTTTAAAGAGAAACAGAGCTGACTTTGTTTAACGTCACTATGGACGAAGCTGCTAAATATTGCAGCTCGACCTGGAAACCAGACAGACAGGGATTTGGCTCTGACGTGCCAAACACTCAAGTGGTTGTCGCTTTTAATCCTCCAAATGTATATAAGATACACAGGCGAGTGTGTGAACAATGCCGCTCAGTCATTCGTCAAGTAGAAAACCGGCCTAAGAAAGCTGCAGCGACTTGATACAGGACTTATGTAAATTACAGAGGGAAAACGACACTATGTGGCTTCCTCCGCTCCAAAAGCCACCAAGCAGCCAACGACAAAACGCAAGGAGTTCCCCCAGCCCTGAACGAGTTTCCAGTACTTCTCGCTCTCTCTCTTTCTGTCAGCCTTCGACTCCTTTGACTTTCCACTGCCATGTTCACCAGATATTCCAGCGCCGAATATTCCCCTGGCAGCCTGATCCTTTAATGTGAGCTGTACTTCACTCCTCTCTCTGAACCTAAGTGTGATGAGAGTGAGAGACAGAGATTCACGCTATCCCAACTGATAAGAAGAGCTCTAAAGTTAGCTGAGAACGTGGTCGTCTAAGTTCTGTTGATAATGAATAACCTTGATGTCAAACACATGAACAATAAAGGGGACATAAAGAGGATGAAAGCTTATTTGTTTTTTCCGTTATAATGACGGCTGCAATTTCATGATGGTGGTTTTCTGTAAATACACGATCCACGATAAGATCATCATGTATGCAAACAGATGCAAACATTTGGCTTGGAAAAAAAGGCGCTATAAGAGACCAACATTAATTAAGAGTTGTCCAAATGTGATAGGTTTATGACAGTGCACTGAATGTGACCTCGGAAAGTCAGTTATTTATATGTTACGCATCCAATGAGAGCAATATTAGCCAGAATAACAAACAGAGTTTCAATTCAGTTTGCTTGAGTCTTTCCTCTGGAAGTGTGGACACTTCTTTCAAGCCCTACATTCCTGTAATATTGGATAAAATGCTGGATAAACACGGGGTATGGAATATGTTCTACATTAGAAACCGTAAACGCTCTTGGGGTCCAGCCACAGCAACAAGCTAAAGCCAGCTAGCGGTTCCATGGAAAGAAATGCAGATTAACTTACTGTATCTTCTGTTGATTTATCTGCAGTAGGATCTGGTGGTGGTTATAAACAAAAAATAAACGCACATGGATAAGTACACATCTGAGTAACATGAACACACAACATTAAGGAATATATACACAAAATACTACAATAACCACCACAGTCCCGCTCCTGAACTGACCTGCAGGTTCACACTCGCTCTGATTCTCAACGCCAGGCATCGTGCATCATTTGTTTCTATAGTAACAGTCAGTAACTCCAGATTATGCACATAAATTGTTCACCTGACCAAAGACTGCAGATGGAAATTATTAGCTAGCAGCTAATTCCGGTGGAAAGCATATTTTCTCATTTGAGATGTAGGTTCTTTTGTACATGGTTCCGGATAAATAAACTCATGTACAGGAGATCTGATACACAAGGACAACAGTTCAGCTGAAATCAGGATGAATTTGTGGTTGTATTGATGTCAAACTTGCAGGAATTTTGATCTGCCTGTTTAGACTGAGGTCACGCAACATTAACAGCTTTTTCAGATTTCAGCACTCATGAAAGGGAAGAAAAAGAGAAAGAAATAAAATTCTAAAAGGCTAGCTACATTCAATGCAACAGAGGGAGAGTGCGAGGGAGATACAGGCGATAGATAGATAGATAGATAGACTGAAAGAGACAGACAGATCAAGGGAGAGATTCAGACAGTGAGAGAGACAGAGAGAGAGAGAGTATTCTGGTAATTATACTCTATCTATAAAATCTTGTTATTCACTCATGCTTGTTCATTTTCTTGCGTTCTTTTACGTTCCATCAGTTACTCCGACATGCACACAGCAATATTTCCTGCTAAAGTAAATGTGTGAATGTTTCTGTGAGGTGTTGTAAATCCTAGCAGTGTTTTTTTTTTTATTATTGATTTGATTATCCACATCATCACTACTGCCCTGTTTCATCTTCCCTTTTTTCTATTAAATGCCGCAGACAAAAAGTCCAGAACCGTAGCAATCATAATAGTTTCTATCTAAATGGTCGCTAAACAAGTTTGTTATTGTTCAGAAACATTTTATCAAACATCAGTTATGAAAACTCAGATTTAGGGAGTGTGATTATGACTTCCAAGTAATGTTTGGAAAACAGATTAGATCTAGTTTCATCTTGACGCAATATTCCTGAGGAAATTCAACACATATTTTATGCCATTTACCCTTGACTGACCGGCGCAGAGCCTGAAACAAGGAAGTCACACAAGAAGCAGAACCAGTGATGATTGGTGATTGATCTTCAGGAACAATGGTGATCAGTGATTGGTCTTTGGGAGCAGTGGTGATCAGTGATTGGTCTTTGGGAGCAGTGGTGATCAGTGATTGGTCTTTGGGAGCAGTGGTGATCAGTGATTGGTCTTTGGGAGCAGTGGTGATCAGTGATTGGTCTTTGGGAACAGTGGTGATCAGTGATTGGTCTTTGGGAGCAGTGGTGATCAGTGATTGGTCTTTGGGAGCAGTGGTGATCAGTGATTGGGAGCAACAATGATCAATGAAAAATCAGACATGATTCTGCGCTAAGCCTGATTAAAGATCTGGATCCTGGAATGCACTGACAATTCCCCCTTTCTTCCAATGGAAATCCAAAATCTCACTCCAAGAAAAGTGCAAAAGTTGCTCAGGTCTGTAGTGTAATGAACACCTCCCATCAGCCCCCCCTTCCTTCCCCCGCTCCCGACTACCATTTAGCTTTCTGTCTTTAAACCCGACCAATGAAAGAGGCTCAATTATGGTTTAGATAACTGCTAGCTATCATTTAACTCAAGGTATTATTGGGTATTAAGTGTGTTGCCATAGAAACAATCTATTTCCAAGTCTGAGGTGAGCAAATGAGTTGAATCTCGTTATTACTGTAATACGGAGATGACCTGAACACAGAGTTCTTTCTCACGGGGCGAGACCGTAAGCTATTTAGGAATAGTACAGCATGAACTTCTCCTAACACGTACATCATTACTGTCCCATTGTACCATGTTTATATCTCACATGTTTAATTATATTTCTGCGTGGAACCTTGAGCGCATTGTTGAAGAGACTCTTTTGTGAGACTGTCACAGCCATAGATTAATCTATATTTAAATGTTTATAGTGTATTGTTTATGATATCACTGTGCGCTTCAGGATGTTCACAGGATGTCCATGTCCACATCCAAACACACACATACACACGGACGAGCAATACTGCAATAACACGAGTGTGTAAACACACAGCCCAAATATTAAGGCATTTTAGGATCCCATTTCTAATTACTTGTCCAAGGAAAATATTAAATAGGACAAAACAAGACCAGAGTTAATAACAATTAGCTGAAAGTCTCATGAGAAATTTGCATAAACACTAACCTTAACTTTTGGGAGTTTTTTCTTTTCTTCATAAATCGCTGTGTGTTGTGTTCTGAGTTTTCATGTCTGAAATAGCAAATTGGCTTAAAACTGATTATGTAGGAGTCTAGGATCTGAGCTCAACCCAAAATCCAAGCATAAAACATAACATAAGAGCTTTCTGGAGCTTGTGAATCGAGACGACTCCTAATCCTGACAGGTGGGATGTTAGGTGTTCAACATTTTGATCACGGAGTGCTACAGAGGCTTAAAAATCCCTGACCACACCTTTACCCGCTGAACTGCCACTGCCCAAAACATCGCTGCTTTTAGATTAGACCAGACTGCTACAACTGCATTGCTAAAACACAGCTGCGCTATATTGAGTAAAAAATGCTTTTCTAACCCGCCCTGTTGCACGTTTAAGCGATTAAAGCAATCAGCCAAAAAAGGAATTGTGCACATTTCAAACCACTGAAATCCTACAGCTTCTAGTTTACGAACAAGTGTGCAGGCATAACAGCATAACAGCATAACAGCATAACAGTCGTGGCTCCATCTCGAAAGCGTAATCACATGGTTCAGTCAAGATATCAGAGAAGAAGTCCAGAATTTGGAAGCAGAATTATATTTTGGAGCCAAATTACATCTTCTGAGATATGTGTGTGTGATCATTTCAGCATGCAGTTTACACAATGCTAAACTGGAGCTCTTTTACATTAACCTCGTAGCTCTACAAAATGAAAAGGTTTTTGATAGTCTGGACCAAAACATAGC
>CM040981.1:1826165-1841392 GCA_022985145.1 Pangasius djambal | reverse complement strand
AAAAAAAAAAAAAAAATGCAGCTTGTTGTGTTATCAAGAAGTCTTCGGTCTTGAAGGCTTTCCAATATTGGAGCTTAAAAATTACAGCTTTACCTCTAACCGTTACGAAAGCACTGATACTGGAGACTCCTTCCATCTGCTTACAGGAAACTTCACCATATCAGCAGCTATAATGTACTAAAACAAGCGCGTTAATATAAACCTGTGATTTGCTGCTGCACTACTGTCACGGCTGCAGTTAGAGAAAATTAATCAACACCTTTCCGACCAATCAGAATCCGGAATTCAACAACGCTGTGGTGTAAAGGGCAATAATGTTCGTCTCGTATATCAGCTCAGCTGGACCACTTGCTTATTCGGATGGACAGATAATATACAAAATATTCAGATATTTAGGCTAAAATTCTACTCATACAAAAGTGTTGGAATTATATAAATCTGTAAAATGTGTCCTGTGGTGGGAAAAAACACTTTACATATGCAGGACAGCTGTGTTTATTATTTGGACCAAATCCAAAAGGAATAAGAACAACAATGAGAACGATCTATAACATAAAAATTATAAAAGGAATAAGTCAGACTGCAGTGATAGACACTGCACTGATACACACTGATACACACTGATACACACTGAACCATGACCTTTTTGATAGATTTTTTTTTTTTTTTGCTCAAATTATTCCTGCAACTTTTACTTGTTTTTCCAAAATTAACATCAAAGAAATGTTCATTAAATTAAATAGGCAGCAGCATAAAGTGACGATGTCACAAAATATAATTGATTATTATATAAATTAATATATATTAAAGTAAGTATATTTAATATTCTTGATATTTAAAACAAAACATTAAAACATTACAGTACCTGTGCATTATTATTAGTAGTAATAGTATAATTTTTTAGATATTTGGAGGGGAAATTGTTAACTTGTATATAGAAATAATCAAATATTTCTTCTTAGGAAGAAAATAAATAAATAAATAAATAAATAAAGTAGGAAGGAAGGAAGGAGAGAAGGGTTAGATGATTTTACGTTTGCCTTCCATGTAAAAAAAACAGTAAACAGTAAAGTTAAAGTAAAGCAGAAGCGCGGATTTTAAACAGAACTGGGGAAAAGGTGGAGGGAAAAGTTGTGTGAAATGTTCACGCATAATCCATCTGCGGTTCGCTCTCCAGCACGCGCCTGTAACAAACTGCTAAGATGGTCATGGAGCCGGAAAGTGCCCAACACACACACACACACACACACACACACACACACACACAATAAATTAATAATTCGGTGTAGAGGAAAAGGGGGAGTGACCCGGCGCGCATCAGGGATCTGGAAGCGCGCGGGTTCCCGAGCAGTGACGCTCAGACACGCAGAGTATCTCCACTGCTCCAGTTTTATCTTTTACAGCATAAAGAAGAGATGATCATGTCTTGCAACCATGATTCCCGAAAATGACTCGTGCGCGCTCTTTAACGGCACCGGGTGTAACGGGACCGGAGTGCACCACCCGCCCGTGCGCCTCTCGCGCGCGCTGCCTCTGGGACTAGTCCTGGGCGCGTTCATCGTCTTCGCGGCGCTCGGCAACGCGCTGGTCGTGGCGTCGGTGCTGCGCGACAGGCGCCTGCGCGCGCCCACACACTGGCTGATCGCGAACCTGGCGGCGGCGGACCTGCTGCTGAGCGCCGCCGTGCTGCCGGTGTCGGCGGCGCACGAGATCCTCGACCGCTGGGCTTTCGGGAGCGTCTTCTGCGACGTGTGGGCCGCGCTGGACGTGCTGTGCTGCACGGCGTCCATCCTGAGCCTGTGCGTCATCTCCGTGGACCGGTACGTCGGCGTGAGCCGCCCGCTGGCCTACTCGAGCATCGTGACGCGCCGCCGCGCTGTGCTCGCCGCGCTCTCGGTGTGGCTCGCCTCCGTGCTCATCTCCGTCGGGCCGCTGCTGGGATGGAAGCAGGCGCGCTCTCCGGACGACACCGCGTGCGACATCACCGAGGAGCCCTACTACGCGCTCTTCTCCTCGCTCGCGTCCTTCTACATCCCGCTAGCCGTCATCCTCGTCATGTACTGCCGGGTGTACATTGTGGCTAAACGGACGAGTCGGAGTTTGGAGCTGGGCGTCCGGAAGGAGAGAATAAACTCCACGGAAGTCACGCTGAGGATCCATCAGGGCTCCAGGACGCGGGAGGAACCGACGCAGCAGCAGAACCACCACCACCACCACCAACACCAGCAGCAGCAGCACCACCACCACCACCACCACCGGAGCGCGCTCACGGTCACGGCGCTGAAATTCTCTCGGGAAAAAAAAGCAGCCAAAACGGTAGGAGTGCTGGTCGGAGCCTTCACCGCGTGCTGGCTGCCCTTCTTCATCACCTTACCCATCGGTATGTAGCACCATAATAATAATGATAATAATAATAATAATAATAATAATAATAATAATAATAATAATAATAATAATAGGCATGGCAAGTTTATTTACACAGCACAGCTCATACACAAAGTGCTTTACATAACTAAAAACTAAAAGCCCTTGGAGATGTTTCTGAGATTAAATCTAAACGTTGCCTCACCATGCTTGGTTCTGGTTCTGGGGGCTGCTATATCACTGCGCCCTCAAGTAGAACCGAGACGTGTTTGGGTTCTAATCAATTACACTTAATAATAATAATAATAATAATAATAATAATAATAATAATAATAATATATTCTTCGTGAGTTCTTTTACAGGTTCTTAGCTTCCAAAAATGATTCTATGTGGAACTCTGTTTGATAAGGAAACACTGCTAAGGGTTCTATAGAGAACCTTTACAAGTTCTCCCAGAGTCATAACCAACATCCTAGATTCAACTCTCTTAGTGTGTGTGTGTGTGTGTGTGTGTGTGTATACAAATCCATGGAGTGAAACTGCAGTATATTACAGTAATATGTTTCAACATTTGAGTGTGTGTGTGTGTGTGCAAAAATCTTCATCAGGGGTTCTATGTATTGTTAAGGGTTCTTCTCTTCCTAAGAAGTTAAACTCTTTCTGATAAGGCACAGGTTCCCAACCCTGGTCCAGGAGAACATCTTGTAACTATAAAAATAAATTTAGAAACACTTAAGGGTTCATTTGTTTGACCACGTGGCGAAACCGCAGGACGTTAGGACCCTGAAGAAATCCAATGACTCAGTCATAAAGAATAATATGCTTTATTAACTTTTTCAGATTATAGAAATTTTCACTCTGGTTAACATTTTCCTTCATTACCCACAATACCGTTCAACTACCTGCTAATAGCAGTGAAGTGGGATTTATCCCTCATTTCATCTCTACCTGAAGAGAGCGATGCAGCGGTGCTTTAGTGCTTTCGTTTGTCCAGCTCTCTCACCTCCTCATCAGGGGTTGATCAGCTTCCAGAGCGTCAGCTTTCGCGCTAACAGCGCCGTCAGCACTATCGCGCTCGTAGATCGCCATCTTGTAGATTGCTAACTAGCTGAGCCGAGTCTCTGCCATAACTTAGCATCGTATAGTTGCAGCGCATTCTGGGACTTTGAGTCCAGCGTTTGCACCAACGTCTCCATCGTTTCTGTGCTGGGCTTCTCAATAATATGATGGAAAATGAAATTTGAGTCAGAAAAGAAGCTCTTTCTCTTGTTTTTAGGAGCTGAGAGTGAAATCTGCCTGTTATCCCTTATGTCTGAGATGGTTTAAAATTTTTACTGCGCCAGCAATAACAATGTCCTCCTGTGATGTTAGCGTGACAGACACACGCTAATGTCTCACAGGAATACCAAAAAACACAGCTTTTCGCTAAACATGTTGCAAATATTTCAATCTAAACCTGTTTAATGTGTTTCAGGATGGACTTTAATTGCCCAAAGACCTTTTGAGGAACACTTTGAAGTGTGAGTTTTCCCAAAAGCACGGTGGAGCGAGCATCACACTGAACACTCTCTCTCCCCCAGTTAAAATGGCATTAACTTGATGATGCATTTTCTGAAACTTGGCCTGGGTCGCTAAGAAACTGCGATTCCGTGTATGTTCAGTCCTCAGCAGCTGGTTTCAGTGTAGAAGCTTCATGTTGAAAGCATCCTTTCTAAATATTGTGGAAATTTTGTGGATAACCAGCATGTGGTTTGACTCTTTTAAGTGTCTGGTCACAAACTGAGCGCAATTGTGGACTTCATTACTCTGTTAGTGGGGTTTCTCTTTTTTGTTTTTTCGGTCCGGGCCTTTGCTTAATCTGCGCCGGAAGTCCGGTTCCAGATCACGCAACGAGTAACAGACAATTAATGCCACTGACCTTCTGTTGTGGTCGTGAGGAAAGCCATGTAGGAAGACTGAAAGAGAGCAGGAGAGGGCTTTTATTTCCCCTCCGCTTCCTTTTCGCCCTGCAGGGCCGCTGCTCTGTGTGCTGTGCTGATCCAGCTGTGCTCCAGGGGGAAGCAGTGTGTGAGAATGGAGATATTTAGGATCGCGTGGTTAGTATAAATGCATTAACATCACAGTCATTCCTCTGCAGGCCAAGGTCATGGCCCCGAGGCCACAGTGCAGCTGGATTGGCTCTTAATTAGACAAGATTTCTCAGAGTAACGAGCAGACCTCTGCACCGGGTCCTGGGATTTCCTGAGTTGTGGCATGGTGCTTTATCATTCTGTAGATTAGGGGTGGGACCATAAGATAACTTGATAATCGTCCAACAAATCTGCTCACAAGTTCTCGTTTTCAAACAGGATCACATGAACAGCGCAGCAGCATGGCAGCGCTTCAGTTTTTCAGTTAGCGAAACTAGAGCATTTGTTAAAGAGATAACCTCAAACATGTAACGCTTAAACTGCTAACTCCTTTTGGGTGGCTTTGGCTTTTGGGCCAAAACTGAGGCCGTTATGCTAAAGTCATGTTCATGGCTAGATATGAGCTCCATGGAATTAGATCGAGCATTATCGTGGTTGTTCCAGTGACAGAATATCTTGGTAAGATTGGTTACATAAGGAATAAAACCCTCTGTCTCATGCTATTATAGGAAAATAATCAGGGAAGCAGTGGTGTAAGGAAGCGGAGTTACTGTTGCAACCTCGAAGTTGATGATTTTTCTGTAACAGCACATGTAAAAGTATGACATCCTACTTTTTCTCCGTTTATAGTTACTTCTGATGTTGTGGGACATCTAATAATTGAGTTAGTTTCTTGCGTTATAGCAGCTATGACAGCTAGCAGCTTATGCTATAGCAGCTAAAAAAAAAAATTAAAAAATAAATAAATAAATAAAAAAAAATAATAATAAAATAATTGACACTTGCAGCTCTACCGGACGAAAAGGGTCTCTCATGGTCAAGCCCGATCTCAGGGTTCACACCTGTCCAAACAAACCAGACAAAATCCTGCATAAATAAATGCACCCTAAAGATCTGTCTGATCTCTAAGAACAATTTATTAAGTCCTGGATGCAGGCTGGGAAAAAAAACAAAAGTTTTATCGCTGAATTTTTCGGGCCAAACCCTTAAAGGAAGCAAACAAGTGAAAGATATACAGTCTGTACCATAACATCCTGTTTTCTTTATTGGTTAGCGGCCAGTGTGGCTCGGACCTATTGTCTTTTTTGGACAGCATGTAGAGTTAGTGGGTCATATTTCATACGCCTGAGACAGTAAGAAAGTAAAAGCTTGCAGAAGTCGACCCTGTGTGTATGTTCCCTTATGTACCTTCTCTTCGCACTTAGCATGCTAATTTCTCTTCTCCTCCACCATACATTCCGGCTTCGTTTCAAACTGGTTTCATGCGCACACAACTCCAGCCTGTTGCACAACACAAGTCTATCAACGCTCTGACTTATTGACTTATTGCTTACTCCAGTGAGTCTCAGAAGCATCTGAAGTTCATTACTGTTACACAACACACTGCTAAGCATTGTTACATTCCGAATTACAAGCTGGAAAAACTAGAAAATCATGATGATATCCTTAAAAAAAAAAAAAATGACCCTTGAGGAATGAATCCAAGTTTGCGCTAGGGATGCAAAAATATCAAGTCATGATATTCAAATTAGATATCGTGTATCATAATTATATCACGATAACAGAAGTGTTTTATTTTAAAAATAACTTTAAAAAATGAGTTTGATGATAGTTTTAGCATTTTACACTATTTACAATACATTCCAGTCAGTTCGTAACTGTTGATATTGCAAAACCTACAAAATAGTGTACAGTCACACAGTTTATCACGATATATCAATAATATATTGGCATATTGCCCAGCCCTAGTTTGCTGTCAAGGTTATATGGGTATTTATTAGCATCTTGGTGTGACTACCAAACTAGCTAGCTAGCTATTTATCTATCAATGCTACTTCAATGAAAATTCCTCAGTGTAACACAAGCCAGCTTGCTATAATCAATTACCATTCCTATGCCTCTAGAAAGAGTTAGCTATTTATGTTTAGCTAATATACCCCAATGCTATGCAGAAATAATTTATGTAGATTAATACATTGAATGAATATTTATGAATAAACGATTTTGAAAAAAAAAAAAAAAGTCTCAATGCCCTCATGGCAATAGTTAGCCAAATAGTTAGTAACTGCATTCTGTAAGAAGATGTTTATTTAACATTTATGGAAGGAGTCTCCAGTGTCGGCACTTTGTAACAGTCAGAAGTAAAGCTGTAACTTGAAGTTTACCCTTTTTGTAGTATTTCGAGAGGGAAAGAAGAGAGGCTGGTGCGGGAACGATGGTTTATAGCTGCTATAACGTAAGCGAGAACAGGAACTAACTAGCCAGGTCTCCGGGTTATGGCAGGTTTCTTCATTCAACATGGCCACGAACTGCCTACTTTCACCAGAAGAATGACATGCAAAACAACCAATCACACAAAAACAGATATACTACATGAATATATTCACTTATATTCACTCAGTGGCTTAAAATGATTCAACTGTACAGCCTTTTGAAATCCAGAAACAGTTGTTGTTGTTTTTTTTTTTTCTCTCTCCATCAGACTCCATCAGACTAACAGCTCTTTAACCACTGAACTAGCATGTTCCTTTAACTCTTTGACCCAGAAATCAATTTGGGAAGGAAGGTGAGGTTCGAGTACAGGGTCGGCTATTGTACATATATCACCCCTGGAGCTGTTGAGGGTGAAGAAGCTTTACTCAGCAGGAGCAATGCTAGGATTCGAACTCGCAACCTCTTAACCAAGTAGCACAGAAACGTAAAGAAACAGCTCACCCAAAAACAATCACACAATATCGCAGATTATTGCTAAACCTGGGAGATAAGACTGTACGATAGCAGTATTGTGGTAACGTAGCATCATGCTACACTTTACCTTATTTGTTCCTGATTGGACGTTAATGCTTAGCAATTTTTGTACCAAACATTTACATTTAATTCCTGATTACATATTTTGATTCAGATTATTAAAATCACCTGTGTGTGTGGTCTGAGACAGGGTTTTTTAATAGAGACTAGACGAGTTCCTTTAAACACAAACACTTTAAACCTGACAAAATAAATCAAGTATAGAAACTGCTGACTAAAGAAGCAAAGAGTGATTTTTTTTTTTATTTGCTGCTAAATGTAATACGATGTAACATAAAAGCAAATATAGACTTCCAGTATATTGCTAAAATATTGCTGCATGAATAGTCCTAGTTGTAATGATCACATTAATCACTGGTTTAATTTAACAATATGCCTTTTACACTTATTATTCAGCAGTGCATAGAATAGCACTTGATCCAGCACACTGCATTATGTTACATTTTATTTTTTTTATATCATGTTCCAACAGTTACTTGTGCGCATGACTTGATGAAGCCACGAGATACTAAACAATGGGTCATGAAATAGTAATATGCGCCACCGTTTGCTTTAATTCATTGCGCTGTCCTGTACGTGTCCAGGGTTTGAAGGATAATCTTACTGAGCGCTCATTTCCTGCACTTACAGCTCACTTTGTTAATTCATAATTTCACTCATAAAAAAACTTCGCTCCTCAAGATATGCGTTGTCTCCAAGTCCAAATAAGATGCGTCTCCTCTGATGTCCTCTGTGAAGAGAAAAAACCGTAAAAGCTACAGCATTATTAATTAGTTAATGATGTTATATTTACAGCATTTAGTATTAGCCTTGAATGAAATTGCGTAGCTGTTTTGAGTATATTTACAGACAAAGCATAAATTTCAGCACGACATCAAGCTGGTGCTTACGTCAAACTCTCAGACTGTGGCGCTGGACTTAATGCTGCTCCTCGCTCGAGCCGATATCACGTAAAAAAAAATTCGCTTTCGTCCAAGGTCAGAATCATACGCCTTACGCCTTTGTTTTAGGTAAACTCTGCCCCTGCGTGTGTAGCTCTCAGGTAATTCCTGAATATTGCTTAAGTTTATAGTTATATCTGAGGTCTGAATACTGAATACGGCCTTGCATATTAAGAGGAAGAGGGTTTAGTTATATCATGAGGCCAGTTTTTTTTTTTTTTCTTTTTCTAAATTACAGCTGTGTGAGAAGAGTGATGCTCTTTATCAGTGTTTCTCATTGCTTAAGATAACAGAGCCAAAAAAAACAGAAATATGTAACAAAGTCTAGCGACTTAGCACTGAGTCACACTGAAGTTTATTTAACCTCTGAGCCAAATCCCACGCTTTTTCTCAAGCTTGGGTCTGTGTGCTGCTTCTCCTCGTGCATTTTAAAAGCCCCTTTCTTAGAAACTGGGGTTCACATCCAGCATCCATCCAAATGTTTACCAGGGAGATCCAATGAAAGAATGAAAGACGGAGAGAAAATCAAGAGAACAGCATAACACTCTTTCCAGAGCTCTCAGTTCTCAGTTTAACTTTCTATCACAACAGCTCTGACAGAAGCGCTGCCTGTCAAATGAACGGTTTAGAGTTTATTAACGCGCTCGTTCTACTACATTAGTGTTTCTATAGTAACAGCTCATTCAAAGGGACTGTGATTGCAAGGCTAATAATAAACGAATTAAACAAACTTTTTGTTAATTAACAAAGAAACATATCATTGTTCATGTGGTTTTCTTTGTCGTTTCTCAGTAACATGACTCATATTAACTTTGAGAGAGAGAGAAAAAAGAGGCTGGTGAGAGAACGACTGTTGATAGCTGCTGTAACGTGAATGAGAACAGGAACTACCATTCACAGACGTTCGCATCATGATCATGATGCGTTCATTAATACATGTTTAATCGTTGGCAAGTTGCTGTGGTATAAGCGGAGTACAACACTCCAGGATGTGCCGTTATCACATGTAACCCCGTCTCATCACACCACCCCGTCGTGGATTACTTTCCTAAAACAGCATCACACGGAGTGTCGTATTTTCTTATGGTGATGTTTTCTGTAAGGAGATGTTTCTGTAACTTATTTTGGGAAGGAGTCTCCAGTGCTAACACTTTTTGTAACAATCAGAGGTAAAGCTGTAACTTGTTTTACGACATCTTCAGGCCAGAGGAGTCTGAGTTTTAGTAACAGATCGTATCGATTAAAAGGAAGTAGGCTACAGATTGCTCAGTAGAGTTTTGAACAAGGCCCCGTTGTAAACAGTGTGTATGTGTATGTGTGTGTGTGTGTGTGTGTGTGTGTGTGTGTGTGTGGCACGAGGTGTAATCAGAGACAGAGGAAACCTTCTTTTTTAATCTGAAGCCCTGAAGTCTAAAATATCTGCACAGACACGCTGTGACTCAACCCTGTCGTTGCTGCTCTGTAAATGAATGAGGTGGCATTACAGCCGACTCAGCGCTCAGTGTAACTCGTGTTATTATGTTTACACGCAGTCAAGTGCAAAAGTTTGCACACCCTCGCATGTAATGTGTTCTTCAGGCTTTGTACAGTATATTTTGTAAAGAAACATGAACCTCTTTCTTCTCTTTTACGACTTTTACTGTAAAGCGAAGGACTGAAGCTTGGATTCACATGGAGAGGAAATCTGGGTAATTAAGAAAGGAGGGGTTTCCTGAAACACAGACCCTAAATCTCTCAGTCTCTCTCTCTCTCTCTCTCTCTCTCTCTCTCTTTCACTCTCTCATTCCCACACACACACACACACACATATACACCCACACAGAGCACTTTAACTTTAAACTATTTAACTGTATAATTTATTACTGCTGGTAGCTTTTTACATAAAATACTTACAATGGACACCAAACATATTGAAGTTCTGAAATAATATAGTATTTAAAAATTTTTAAAAGAACTTTTATGAGAATTTTATAAGAACCTCAGTTCTGTTCAGGCTATAAATGCATTAAAATGCATGTGTGTGTGTGTGTTGTGTGTGTGTCTTGCACTGAAATAGCATTACCATCACGGTTTGCTTCACTTACCTTTTAGCTACTTGGATTTAAAAGCTATGATTATTATTTTCACCCTGTACTGGGATCTCTGGGATGCCAAACAACGAAGAGAAGAGCGAAAACACAATTTCAACAAAATCTGAAGGTTGTGACTGAAGCTTGTCCTAGTTTATAATAAATTTCTACATTGAGCAATTACGCCATCTCCTGTTTATGACATGAAATGCGACAATAAAGACGCGACGCTTAAACAATGTACACCACTATAAGAGGGCAGTTATAATACAGCAGTCATAATGTGCATTGGCATTTTTAAACCCTTCAGAAAAAGAATAATCTTGGATCATTTTAGCATAAAGAGATAAAGTTTTAATTCTCAACTATCACAGTTTTATTAAACAGAGCCAGTGTGTGAATTACATGGTCAGATATTAACACAGCCATGGGGGTCATGGGGGAATGTAAAAGATTTCCTCTCTTAGGTTTAAGAAAGAAAATTGAGTAAACCAAACTACAAACTGTCACCAGCTTTAAAAGTCCTGCAAGTTATTTTTAAAGTGTCTCAAATTTGTCCCATTTACATTCAAAACATTTCCCAGGAGTTACGTATGAGTTCAGTTTGTGACGTCACTGAATAAACTATTGGTATTGGACCGATCCTGTCAGAGATGAAACATATTTGCTTCATTTTGTTTTGTTTTATTTTTAAATTATTTGGTTTTGATTCCAGCATTTTGTCACTGGAGTGGAATTTACTTTTCCGAGAGCGGAAAAGCGTGGAATGGCTGTAGATTATTCACTGGCACCTTACTTGTACAAAGGGACTTTTGATTTGAAGCTACAACCTTCTAGGCGTTAGTATGGAAAACAAGAACATATGTTTTAAAGTCCTGATTGGTTGGTAAAATTCCCTTCATATGTTTCTTCCTCATGCAGCCTTAGAATGCTTTCATTTGTCTCTCCGAGTACACTCCTGGGCCAAAAAATGGGCCAAGCCCAAAATGGCAAAATATTAAGATTTTAATGGTCTTAAGAACAAATCATTGGTCAGAAAATGAGCAAGAATGAAACAGATGCACTCCTGAGAGCTCCTGTGCCGCTGTTTACTGGTTTCCTTTCGCTGCAGTGAACTGTTTGGGGAAAAGCTAGAAACAGGGAAATTCTCTTCTATAGTACACTTCTCTTCTTGTACGCAAAGGTAAAATCATGATAATGATTAAAATGTTTGATGTAAAATTCAAACTAACACGTCTGGGTGTACAAACTTTTCCAAAAAAACAAACTTTTCTAAAAATAAAAGATTAGTCTTTATTTGGTTATCTGCCACACCTGATGCAGCCCATCAAGGGCCTGATAACAAGCTCAGAAATGAACCGGGACTGATGGAGCAGCGAGAGATCTACAGCATTTCTTTAATTCTTGCTCATTTTCTCACCAGTGATTTGTTGTTAAGACCAGTGAAAGCTTAATATTTTGCCATTTTGAGCTTGGCCCATTTTTTTTGCACACCCTGTTTTGCAGAACCCTACGGCTGAAGACTTTCCTTACTGTTAACCATCCAAAGAACCCTTGAGGAACCCTCTTTTTTGTAAAAAGTAAAACCTGATTGTGTTCTTCCCTTCCAGTCTCCTTCAACACAGATCTGCGTCCTCCAGAAACCATCTTCAAATTCGTCTTCTGGCTCGGTTACTTCAACAGCTGCGTGAACCCCGTCATCTACCCGTGTTACAGTCGCGAGTTCCGCCGGGCGTTCACTCGAATCCTGCGCTGCCGGAGGCGTCGGTCAGTGTGGAGGACGTTTCCCCCTCACGGCGTCTCCTCCTGCCAGGCCAGGAAAGACTCCAGAGACTCCGTGGAGAACTACGGCAGCTACGTGTACGGCAGCCAGAGGACGCTGTCCTTCTCCAGCCCGTGTCCCAGTCCTGGTTTTCACAGCAAGAGTCAGTTTCCCTTCTCGGAGCATGGACACTCTCACCCACGGAGCAGGAAGAACTCGGTTTTGGTGGAGAGTATTACAGATCGGCCTCTGGAGCCCGTCAGAGAGGATACGCTGCAGGACAACGGACAAATAAATCCGAAAAACGCAGAGATGTCCTCTGACAGTGAGACAAAAGATAAGTCAGGTGGTGAAGAACATTGTTAAATATAACCTAGCGAATAATCAACTGGCAACTCCGTGTTTACTTATTATTAGTTTAAAGAAACTAAGACTGGACATAAATGAGATGTACACAATGTCCAGTTTTCCGTAAATGTTGTCAATCATCCGAGATATGTTCGCTGTCTGAGGTTTGCTTCTTTACTTTTAGCACAGGAGGCTAATATAGCTAACGGAAGTTAATATAGCTACCAGATTAGCTACCAGTTTAACTGTATCTACATAGACTGTGTTTCTTTAATACATTCTCTGCTTCATTAGTATTATTAATAACTTGATCATTTCCTTGCTAATTCTCTCTGATTATACACACTCAGTTGGCCTCGTTTATTAGCCTGTTAGTAATGTTGAATATAAATGTTTTTGTGGCCAAACTGACCTAAAAAATCCTGCCAGATTTACGAAAAAGTCTGATTTCCTTCCTACATATGTTGAATGATTGTTGATGTTTACTCCATAAAAGGCAAAGAGAGCTGAAAACTACAAAATGGCGACGAAACAGTGAATGGTTAGTCTTAATCATCTCAATTTATGGATTCGTTTCGGTCTTTCATGTCATGTAAACGCTCCTGAGAACTATTTGCGTATAAATTTGTTCGTATTCATGTTGATAAATGAGACCTGTGACATCATTTGCTTGCTTTGCTCCTGCACTGAATCACCGAACCTCTCTCAAACGCCAAGCTTTATTACACACAGTCAACGAGGACCAGCATTTTCAGACATAACTCACCTGACTGAGCCGTAACCATCAAACTTATTCACTTAGAATAAGAAAACGCGCGTGAAGCTGACGATCTTTATCCAGCCACAGCGTTATGAGAAACCCTGAATGTGTCTAAACTTGCAAAAATGTTCTACAATTGTCCAAAGTGGAGAAATTCTGGCTGATTGTTTGGAATAAATGATGTAGAGTGATGCTCGTGTGTTTGTCTGGCACTCATTTAATTAATAAGAATAACAATAATAAAAATAATAAGAATACTACTTTTTATTTACGTAGCACTTTTCATCTGGAGTCAAAATCTCAAAGTGCTTTACATAATAGTTTAGAAATTAAACAAGAAATGAAATAAACACTGTATAAGGACAGAAGAAATGAAAATGAAAGATAAAAGTTCAATTACTATTATACAAAAAAAAAAAGTCTCTTATTGATCCTTTTTGCAATATTCATCGATTCACATTTTCCAGAAATGTTCACAGAAAAGTTCACAGAATTTTTTAATCATCATCCTGAATTTGATGAATTTTGATGAAGGCACATCGAAGCTACAATTCTAAGGAAAAAAATGATTTTATTAGCACTCCAGAAGTATATTTTTCCCCGAGTGATTTTCTCTCATAAACTCATTTCTCAAGCAAAACCATAGATTCACTAGAACCTGAGATTCGGACATTTTGGCCTGAAATGAAATGAAAATGACGACGTGGTTTGGAGGGAAAAAAAAAATGATGCACTTGTAACGTGTAATGTATTACATCTAAATTACTCAACACACCTTCAGTAGAGGGATCAAATCAAGAGATGGGAAAACAATGCAATAAAAGCTTTTACAGCTTTTATTATTATAATAAAAGCTCACAACTTCCCACAGCCCAATAATTCCTAGTGGGAATTAACAGAAATTATAGACCAGGGTCATTATTTTTCAGTCCATTACTGTAAATAAGCACACAGATCACAGGTTGCTAGGTAACGTATTTCTTATTCAACGATCAAAACTGATACTAACGAATTAATATAAAAAAAAAACAAAGCACATAAAGAAACAGACACATACAGTATCAGACTGAATTGAAAAATCTATGAATTTTGTGTAAGAGTGTGTAAGCGCAGGCACTCGTGTATCCGTATCGAGAGGACTGGGATTGTGCGTCACGCAGCAGCACACATCCAATTTAATCATTATTTTAATTTGATGCACCGTGTTGCGTGGGTTCGTTGGTTTAGTCGGGTTTCTTGTAATATTTTTCATGAGCTTAAAGCCCATTTTATAGCAGAAGCGTGCGTATTCGTACTGCTCTAGCAAATATAACGTGTAAATATTACTTGAACCTGCTGTACGCTCTAATCGCTGCATTTCAGTGGTATAACACGGAGAAAAATCACACGCTCACTCACGACAATAAAGACGACTATAAAGACAGGGTTAAGACAATGCACTGTACAAATTTATTTACACTCGTCTCTCATACAATCATCTTTATCCTTTATTTTTTTTTGTTTCTGTAAATCACTCAAACCTTTGAGTAGGATTGGAGTCAGGAGTCGTCCAAACTCGCTTCTTATAATCATTTATCATTCAACGGTGAAATGTAGAACAAAAACCGCACACAGATGTACAACACGGCAAAGAAAGTAAACAAAAATGCAATGCGTTAACACAACATATAACACCCAAATTAATATCGCTCTAAAATGAACTAAAATGGAAATGAGAAGGGAAAAAAAAAAAAAAAAAAAACAGAAATAAATTAGCTTGAAAGTGTAGTATTCGGCGCGAGTCGCAAGTGTAACGTTTTTTAAAAAATTAACAAAAGTTTTTTTATTTTAAAAAAATGAAATCAAACATAAAAAAAAAACACTCAAAACATAACACGATGAGATTAAGCCTCATTTCTCAATTAATAATACGTAATAATGACATTTAAAAAATATATATATAAAGAAAACAAAAACAATCACATGGTCTTGCATTTATACACTGTACAGTTGTATAAGACACCATTTTTAATATTATGAATAAATGTCCGAGAATTTTTCCCACAA
>CM040981.1:1802507-1821028 GCA_022985145.1 Pangasius djambal | reverse complement strand
TGTGTGTGTGTGTGTGTGTGTGTGTGTGTGTGCTGGTTATGTACCTGTTCTGTAGCGGATGTTTGATGTAATCTTCAGGACTCACAATTTCTCGGCCAGTAGCATCGCTCTGCTCTTCTTCTGAATTCGGTGTATTCGGGGTCACTTCCTACAGTTAAATAATAATAATAATAATAATAATAATAATAATAAAAATAATCAACGACAGGTTTATGTATAAACTGATAAGAAGTATACTTCGAGTTTTATAAAGGAATAAAACTGACTCCACTCCGTCACAGCGCACTGCAGCTGATTCATTTCCTGTAACAGCACAACACGGAGAGCTTTATTCCTCACCTCGTCAACCAATCAGAGCCGAGAGCTCAGCTCCTTGCGCTCATGTTGTTGTTTTGATATTACCGAACTAACACGAAGCCAACTTTAGTTAGCAAACTAACACACGGGTCACAATCCAGAATAAATTACACTTTATATTATTAAATATATAAATAATCATTTACATCTAATGATCTATATGAGCCTGACAAGTTAGCTAACAGTGTAGAAGGTAAAGATAAATACACGGCTGCAATATGGCGTGAGTTTAAGTAAACAAAGACTTAAATGCCAAGTTTATTTCGGTAAATTAACTAAATATATTTACAGAAATGAATCCCAAATTTACCCATCACAGCTAAAGTCAGTTATCCGCCCACTAGCTAAAGCTAAAGCTAACGCTTGCCATTTAATGTAATCCAGCTAGCAGCTTTAACTCCGTGTTAATCAACACCAAGGTGATTATTTAACCCAAAACACTCACACACCGAAAGATTAAACCTCCTGCTACATCGCACGGCGTTTATATTAGCTGTTACTCCTTCTAACGCCAAAAACAAACGCTTTAAATTCACACGTTTCTCTCTCACCGGTTCAGCAGTCGCCATCTTCTGCCACTGTGATGCAGTAACCCGAGTCCGGCCGCGTCCCAAATCAGCAGCCGAACAGCGAGAAGTGCACTACAGGCTGCAGCCGCCATTTTGTAGGGTGTTTACAACGGAACTCTGGGATTAACAACAACAACAACAAAAAATACTACCACTATTATTATTATTATTATTATTATTATTATTATTATTATTATTATTATTATTATTATTATTAACACAACAACAATAATACAAATACTACCACTACCACAACTACTACTACTACTAATAAAAATAACAAAAATACTAAATAATAATGTTATTATTAACAACAATAATAAAAATACTACCACTATTATTATTATTATTATTATTATTATTATTATTATTATTATTATATCATCAACAACAGCTACTACTACTAATAATAATAAAATTAAACAAAATGAATTGTAATAAAATGAAAAATAAAAAGTAATACAATTATTTAAAACATTGAAATAAAAAACTAAACAAAATGCAAATAGATAAAAAAAATAAAAAGCAAAAAAATCAAAATATTAAATCAATTCAAATTAAACAAAAAGAAATGGATTGAAATCCAACTAAGCTAAAATAAATAATATGAAATTTAAAGTACAATTGTTAAATTACACAGTATATTTAATCATTTGTATATTTATCTGTTTATTTAGAGAGAGAGAGTCTGGAGCGGCCTCTTCGGCAGCGGGTGTGGATGACATGGTTCCAGTGATTATCCAAGCAGAAACATCGTTTTCTACCAACAACAGGACTGATTTCGTAACGTTTATTTGTACTACATTGATCCCAGTGGGTCTGCCTTTTTCTGAAGACATAAGAGTTTATAATGGATTTGAGGGTTTGTTTGTTTTTTTGTTTTTTTTTGGAGCTCTGAAGATGAAGCCTCCTAAGCAGCAGCATCTGCTTGCTCCTTCCCTGGAATTCCGCAATGCGCTGGTTCCCAGCAGAAAATAATTAAAAAATTCTGGGCCTCCAAGGACCACAGCCCATTTAAGACTTCCACAACAGCTGGGTGTTCGTTTCTGAGTTTTGAGAGTTTGAAGACATGATCTTGCTGAAGTTTTAATATGATCCAGTGCCAAAATAATAGCATCGGCTTCCACAGTAAAAACTGAACCATGCCTGGGAATCTGTATTCCGCTTTTCTGACAGCCGACCACATGATCTCCAGATTTTGACGTACATATCGTCGCGTATGACGGAAAGCTTTCACGGATACTTAAAAGTTGTTGGTGGTGATCACTGGGATGTGTTTGAGATTTTTTTGGTTTCTGGTTAGATCCATGATTATGTTTGATTTTTCGATATTCCGGGGGGAGATACTGCAGAAGTGTGTCTGAACTAGTACTCTTAGAGCAACGTTTCTGTTTTCGAAATGGGGCCAGTTTTTAATGTTGCTTTTTTCCTTTCCTTTTATCCACACGGATAATTTTAAAAAGCCAGGCAATTAAATATAATAATTATAATTAATTAAAAATAGCAGCCTTTGTATGAATGTGTTGCTTATAAACTCATAAAGAACAGAAGCCCTGTTCTGAACTTTATTATATTTTAATAATATTTATTGGTGTTTATAAATGAATATTGAATATTGCAGTACTTATGATACTGTTTAATTCCGTTAATGGTGAGGAAAACAAAAAAAAAATAAAAATCAACAGCGTGTACACCATCTTATGATCCATTTATTGATCTTTTTGACTCCATTTTAATGTGTAATGATCACAAACTCTATCAGGACAAGAACTTTAAGTGCTCAGAAATTAGTGCCAAACATGAGTTAATGAAGTAATGATTGAAGTTTGACGGAGGAACTCGAGCCGGTCTTCAGAACGTCAGGACGGCTCGGATGCTGTCACAGAGGAGAAAAGGTCGATGAGAAACTTTTTAACATAAACGAGCAAAATCTTTAGTTAAAAAAAAGCAGAGCTCTGACCCCTTTCCGGCATGCATGAGGTCGAAGGCTTCGTTGATCTGATCGAAAGGCAACGTGTGAGTCACAAACTCGTCCACCATCAGCTTCTTGTTCATGTAGTCTTCCACCAGTTTAGGGACGCTGTCAACGCTCTTCCAACCTGTAAAGGTTTAAACACAGACATTTCTTTGGAGTATTTATGTATTTACAAGAAGAACGACACTAATGACGCCAACGACACTAATGACTCCAAAGCAAGTGTCAAATCATTCCAGATTCGATTGTATCATCCATTTTTTATGAAGAAAAAAAAAAAAGACTGGTCTTTTGGCGTATTTTGAGCGATAACTCATAGCAGTGTACGCTGATGTTAAAATGTGGAGGTCCTACGCAAAACGCGTGAAGGCTGGCACGGCTGAAAACTCGTGATCTCTCCACGCTAGAGTTAAAGACACTCACGAGCCAAGTTCTTCACTATTATTGGAAATTTTTTTAAATCGGTCATCCAGACATAAACCGTTTAAACACTACTGATTACTCTATCCGTCAGCGTCTCGTATGACGTCACACCTCCGAACGCGGTGCCCTTCCACGTGCGTCCTACGATGAGCTGGAACGGACGAGTGGAGATCTCCTGACCCGCCGCGGCCACGCCGATGATCACGCTCGTCCCCCAGCCCTTATGACACGCCTCCAGAGCGGCACGCTGTCAAACACACACACACACACACACACACACACACACAGTTACACAAACACGCCAAAATATTCAATTAGTCACAAATCAAAAAGACTAGGCTCATACATTTCTAAGCGTGCTTTACCATAGTGGCGACGTTGCCGATGCACTCGAAGCTGTAGTCCACTCCTCCGTCCGTCATCTCCATCAGTACCTCCTGAATCGGCTTGCTGTGGTCCTTCGGGTTCACAAACTCGGTGACACCGAATTTCTTGGAAATTTCAAATTTCTCCAGGTTGATGTCCACGCCGATGATCCTGGAGGCTCCGGCGGCTTTACAGCCCATGACAGTGGCGAGACCGACGGCTCCTAAACCGAACACTGCGCAGACAGATCCGGACTCGACCTGCGGAGAGAGGGAAAATGCGCGCACACACACACACACACACACACACACACACACACACACACACACACACACACACACAATAAGAGGGCATGTGAAATATAACCAGGGCAATTTAAAAATGGTTCCTCCAGTTAGGGTAGCGTGCGTCTGCGTGTGCGTGTTCAGTAAACCGGGATGAAATGAGCAGCACACCTTGGCCGTGTTCAGCGCAGCTCCGTATCCTGTCGAGATCCCACAGCCGAGCAGACACACTTTATCCATCGGTGCGCGTTCATCCACTTTGGCCAGCGAGATATCGGCCACCACCGTGTACTCGCTGAACGTGCTGGTGCCCATGAAGTGGAAGATGGGTTTACCTTTACAGGTGAACCTGGTCGTCTTATCGGGCATCAGACCCTGACCCTGGGTCACCCTTGACAGAGAGTGTGAAAGAGAGCATGTAAGCATGAATAAGTGACCAACTGTGTGTGCAGGAAGGCTAGTAAGCAAGCAAAGGACATAAGAGGAAGTATGCTTACATGCAGGCACGCACGGAAAGTACGTATGCATGCAACTATGTAAGCACATAAACATGCACTTATGCACACAGCAAGCAAGTATTTACCCAAGTATGCACTGAAGTCAGGAATGCATGTATACGTGTGTAAGTATGCATGCTACTAAATCTGGCATGCAAGTAGGCACATGGCTGCAAGTACGCATGACAAAAAGCTAGTGTGGTCATGTATGGAAAATAAGCATACATGCAAGTAAACAAGCATGCAAGCAAGTAGGTAAGAAAATTAAGTATGGTAGTAAACTAGTATGCACATGTGTATGTGTGCTGATCATCTGTAGAAGTATTTATACAAGTACATACAGTATTATTAGAAAGTATGCATGTAGGAATGCAAGGAGGTGTGGAAGCAAGCAAGTATGCAAGTGTGTATACATGCATGCACGCACATAGTAAGCAAGAATGCAAGCATGCAAGCGAGTATGTACCCAAGTACACATGCAACTCAAGAATGCATGCATGGAAAGTGAATACGAATGTTAGGAAATGTGGCATGTAAGTAAGCAAGTGCACAAGTATGTATACATGCAAGAGAGGATAAATGAATAAATGAGGAATGCAAGGAAAGTAAATATGCATGCACTCAATAAATAAGCATGCAAGTGTCCAAGTATACTAGCCTGCAAATAAGTAAGCAATGCGAGTATGTACTGAAGTATCGGCATACGGTGTGAGCAACTGTGCAGTCTTTTTTAAAATCAGGATATTCATATTTAATAAATAAAAACAATCACAAACACACAAACCTGATCTTCTGGCACAGGTTGGTCTTAGGGTTTTTGCAGAACTTGCATTCTCCACACTGTGGGATGTACACGGGAATCACCGTGTCCCCTAAACGACGACAACAAATACAAGACATCGCTGTTACTACAGCAAACCTGTTAAATATTTAAACAGCAGCTGCATCCAGGTACATTTTAACAGCCACATGAATTATTGCACATACAGGATATCGCATATATGACGTTTCTTTATTCAATGGCTGGAAAGAGGATTCATTCACGTATCAGACAACTCTGCTCCCGAGTTTAACTGCAGCAGCATTTTTGGCCTGCGGCTCGTGTTTCCTAGACAGGTCTGTCCCGTTTGCATAATGACATCAGTCTAACTTTCCTTACGGCCTTCTCACACATTTATCCAACCGCAGGTGCACCTTTGAATCTGATGTGAAAAACGCAACTCACGTGGCATGCACGCTGTAACCATGACAACGGCATGCTCGTGAAAAATTCCTGTTAGTGAGTTACAACAATCGAAACTTTCGTTGCAGTGTTGCAGCATAACTAAAAAGAGTAATGTGTGCACTTTTGGGACTTTATTTCATCTTTATTACTGGTAATAATAAATCTGATCTAGAGAGCTAAATAGGTTGGTTAGTTAGCTGATACTAGCTGGTAAAAGTGTTTCTGTGGTTACAGTTTATTCCAAAAAAAAATTTTAAAAAGAAGTGCGAAGGAGAATCGGATGTGTCCTTTCTGAAAAGTGGCCATCCCATAATTCTGTTCACATGACAACAATACCACGGTCACTCTGGGTTTATCAGTGTACCTGGTTTGAACTTGGTCACTCCCTCTCCGACGCTCTCCACGGTCCCCGCGCCCTCGTGGCCCAGGATGACGGGAAACAGGCCCTCGGGGTCGTTGCCGCTCAGAGTGTAGGCGTCAGTGTGACACACGCCCGTCGCGTGGATCTGAAACACGTACCAACGATGAAATTTTACTCGCGTAGCCTTCGTTACCTCCGCTAATTAACATTTTGTCCCTCATACACACACACACAAATTATCGTCCTCTCACACCACAGTGCTGCTCAATTCTCGATTCTGATTGGTCACAAGGTGTTGATTAATATATTTTTTCTATAACTCCAGCACAGGTTTACATTAATGCGCTTGTTCTAATATGTTATCGTTTCTATGGTAACAGCGCATTCACATGGACTTGTACAGCGGCGCATAAACAGATTTTTAAAAAAAAAATTTAAAAAAAACATCGACATGGTAACGTTCCCTGCAATGACACGTTTATTTATAGATAACGTTTATGGAAGGAGTCTCCAGTGTCAGCGCTTTGTTACAGTCAGAGGTAAAACACCAAGTGAACTTCTCCTTACTTATCTTTTAGCCACTTATACAGACAGGATATACAAAGGATAACTCAAAATATTGGCACCCTTTAAAATAATAGGTGAAAAATCAGAATCTTTATTTTCCGCCTTTTTTCACACAAAAAATGTGTCAAAACCTAAAACTAATTTTTTTACAGGAACATCCAAAGCAGTGCCAGTCCTTCTAGCGATCAGAAGGTTGTGAGTTTAGATCCCAAAACCTCCAGAGAGCAAGTGGTAATCTTTTAACCCTTAACTACTCTGCTTAGATTTGCTCCAGTGAAAATGTCTCATTTCAATGATTTTATCTGCCGTTTGTTTTAACATTTTCTCACATTTAAAGCTCACGATATTTATTCAAACTCTTTTAAATGCATGCACAGTCAGTCTACAGAGAAAAAAAAAAAACCCAGACCAAGAACAAACTCTCCCCAAAATCACAAAAAAGAGTTGAGCATTTTGCATTGAACTCCTTTAATGCCCGAAACTATGATCTGATCTGGTGTCAGTTTGTGCTGTTAGATCTGATCTGATTCACGACGCTGTTATAAAAGTAGTAATAAATTATTTCATTATTTTATTCTATATTTGTGTACTCTATCTGCTTTACATTTTTTTGTAATTCTTTTGAACTTTGTGCACCATATTTACGAAAAGTACTCTATAAATAAAGTTTATTATTATTATTATTATTATTATTATTATTACTACTACTACTACTATTATTGTTCAGTTTCAATGCATGCACATGCACTATGATTTGGTGTGATTATAACTCAATGTGACATCTGGTAAATGTCTGCAACTCAATAAAATCTTTTTATGGACTGAAGCGCGGACTGAACATAGTGCAGGTTATTTACCTTCACTCTCACTTCATGGGCTTTGGGTGGTGCCACCTCCACCTCCTCCACTGATAAAGGCTTTCCAGCTTCCCAGGCCACTGCAGCCTTGCACTTGATCACCTGAAATAAAGAAATGACAATAACAATAATAATAATAATAATAATAATAATAATAATAATGCATTCATGTAAAACAGCCATGACACATTTATTAGAGTTATGCACCTTCTAAATCCTGACTGCATGTGATCTGAGTGTTAAAATTCACCATGCAACCTCTAATGAATGAATAATCTTGCATACAAACCCATGCCAAAACCGACACAATGAGTGTTTGTGCACTTTGATTCAAACTTACAGCTGCATGTGAAGGCTCAAAGCGTCAAAAATCACACTCAACTTTAACATTTCAGCGAATTAATGCGCATATATGTCGTAAAACAGAGCTTTAGCAACACGTTAAAGCCGAAAGCTCAGCATCAAACAGCATATTTAATTGTAAATTCGTGTCTTAAAACTCACTTACTTTCCCACCTGTCTCCATGTTCTGGCCTTGAGGAAAAGAGAGGCCGTGTCTTAAGAAACATGAACCCTTTCCGCTGCAGCCAATCACAAACAAGGCTGGGTCTGCTCTCCACCAATCACAGACGAGTTTCTTTTCTCATCGCGACAGCAGCGCAGTGATTTATGATTGGGCTCCAAACCGGAAGTAATGAAAGGAAACGGTTTTTAGTCAGTCAAAGAAAGAAAGCACAGGGTCGAATTTTATTTGTAAGTAATAAAACGGAAAGTGAATGAATAAACGCACATAATAATGATTTATTTTTTTTTGTATAATTTTCCTTTCTTTTTTCTGTTAAACTTGGTAAATTGCTCAAAGATTATTGATCAAATGTCACTGGTTGTCAGGTGATCTCGTGACGTCAACACCCAAACAATAAACTTTCCATTTCCCCTTATTTTATTTCTCCAAAAAATGAACTTTGCTGTAATACACCGTTCTTTCATGTAGTAAAAAAATAGGAAACAAATGTAAGTGCATCAGTAAATAAATAATGAAATAATGAGATGATGAAACGATGAAATCTAGTACCACCAAAACCCACCAAAAACTATTTGTTTAAATTAAAGCTAAACAATTTTTTTTCTTAAATGAAGTTTATATTAAAGTGCAAACTCCATAACATGTCAGGTTGTCAGTCAAACCTGCTCATTTGAATATTAGGCCACGCCCATTTGGACAGCCTTGTCTGCTTAAGGAGTTCATCTGGTGTTGAAATGTTTTAACACATTTATATCTTACGCCTAATATTTATTCAACGCTTTCGCTCAAATGGATGTGCAGTGAGCCAGCAGGACTGGTTTAGAGGAGACAAGACCATTTCTCACGATATGAGGAGAAAGAAAAAGAAACGTTTCCCAACTCCCTGTTGAAATAAACAGTCGTGACTGTGTCTAAACACTGAAAAGATGAGATGAGTCACAGCGTTTCTTAGTAAACACACTGTTAGGAGACAAATGTGGACTCTTTATGGATTCATTGGATAATTAACTGTTCATGGGCATCTAAAAGGTTCTACTTGGTACCTTTTCTGATTGGGACACACTCTACTGTAGGGTTCTACATGGAACCATTGAAAAAAAGGATCTCTTGGGGGAGTTTGTGTGTGTGTGTGTATTATTATAAAATAAGTATTATTATAAAGGGAAAAAAATGGTGATGGTTTCCAAAAGCATCCACAGACATATTATGTAAGGAATAAGACACTCAGTGTTGTGCAGTTATTGGAAAACAATCAACGACTTGATGGTGTGATGAAGCAGAGTCACTGTTACTGCGCTGAAGCTGATTCTTTTCCTAAAACAGCACATCCTGAAGTGTTTTATTCCTCTTACACCACAGCAATTTGCCAACAATTATGATTTTATAGTTATTAAAGATTGACGCATTGTACTTTTTGTCTGTTTATAGTTACATTTAAGTTTGTGGAACAATCCATTAAACAAGTTAGTTCCTGTTATCACTTACATTATAGAAGCTCGTTCAGAAAACGTAAACGTTACAGCGTTACCTCTGACTGGTACAAAGCGCTGACACTGGAGACTCCTTCCATAAATGTTAAATAAATATCTCCTTACAGAAACCTACACCATATCAGTGATTTTTTAGCTGTTTATGTGGAACGTCTTCCATACAAGTTCCTGTTTAAGCTGTTATTATAGAAACGATAACGTATTAACCAGTGATTCGCAGCTGAACTACTGTCAGAGCTGCTGTTATAGAAAATTAACAACCTATTTATCCTAGATATAATGACACCTGCTGCCCTCATCTTCTCTTCAGGAGATATTTGAGGAGACTTTGAGGAAGCAGAGCCTGAAAATCATTTGTGAGCCAAACCACATCCTTCACAAAGAGTAGGAGTTGATGCCATCAGGCAGAAGGTAGAGGTTTCCGAGCTGTAAGGTGAACAGGTATAAATTTTCCTAAGTTCCTTTCAGTAATCAAATTACTGAACAGTAAAAGATGAAGTGTGTGTGTGTGTGTGTGTGTTTGTTGGGGGGGATGTGAAATGTCTTGGTTTAGGGTATTTGTGTGAATATTTAAGTGTAGGGCATTTGGGCAATAACTGATTCAATTCAATTTTATTTGTATAGCGCTTTTAACAGTGGACATTGACCCAAAGCAGCTTTACAGAAATAAATACATTCAAAATAAATTGTAAATATGTGAATTTATTGCTAATGAGCAAGCCAGAGGCGACAGTGGCAAGGAGAAACTCCCTGAGACGATATATGACGATGTATAGCATTTGTGTATGTTATGTGTATGTGTATGTATTGCCCAAGACAAATTTCTCCTAAGGGAGATAATAAAGGCTAATCTAACATGGCAATATTCATAAAATAAGGTAAGAATCTATTCATCCCGGTGGGAAATATCTTGGAAACGGTTGCTCTAAATAGTTACAGAAACAGAAGAAAGAGAAAATAGCTACACACAGCATATCTTTAAAATGCACACACAGCATGTCGAGCCTCTCAGAGCAGCATGTGTTCAGCTTTTCCCAAAGTGCACCAGGTCAGTCGGTCTCACAGATCTGGGTGAAAGGTGACGTGAGAGTTACAAACTCATAACTCTTCTCCTTGTCATCTTCCACTCTGTAGAACCTCGGGAACGACCCTCGTCTGTAAATGAATGATCCGATTTGTTGAGATCAAAGTTAATTATTTCTCAACACTGAGAAATCCATAGAGAAGGAACTGTCGTTTGGTGGAGGATTTTTATTGGAGCTTTGAGTTCAGAGGTCTCATTGGCTAACGCTCTGTTGGATATTAGCCATTCCTCTCGAAGCTGGACCATTTGATTAGAAATACTGATTTTTGCAGAGCTCACACTGACTGGCGGTTACACATGGATTGACCTGAGAGCTTGTGAAACTGATCCTGGCTGTTTATCGCGTTTCTGCAACCACAGGAAGACTGACAGAGTTACGTACCATGAGACCAGGGGTGGGGCGATGTGTCAAAAATATCGTATTGCGATACTTGATACGATTTGTATCATGTTAGCTAGGCAGAAGGCTTTAGCAATGACATATAATTTATGAATATATTTTTTTTTTAGAAAAACTTCTGAGTCAGTTAGCTGATGTAAGCTAGCTGGCTAATATTGGGAGACAAAGATTCTGAACATTCATCATCATTTAAAAAAAATCCTCTCAGAAAACCTGTTATTTTGTCAGCTAGTTGGCTAACGTTATCACTAAAGATTATGAACATTTATTAATGTGACTCAGAAATCCTGTCAGCTTGTGTTAGCTAGATGAAGGAATCATTCATAAATTAATAATCCTCTCAAAAATCCTGTCATTTTAGCGAATGTCAGATAGCTGCCTAACATTATCACTAAAAATTATGAACACTGATTACAATCGCTTAAAAATCCTGAGAGAAATTCTGTCAGGTTAGCTCGTTTGCTAGCTTGCTAACAAAATCTGTGAAAATCTATAAATACACAGTCTTCTTTATAGCGTATTTGACTGCTAGAAGCTACAAAAAAAAAAGAGAATGAAAAAGAAAACGTACAAACATGACAGGTTTTATTTAGCACTAGCATGCTAGCGCTGCTATTGTACAATTCAGATCCATTCATATCTCTGCAGTAACAAAATTATGAATGTTTTCACGTTACGTATAAAAGGTGTGATGATTATAGTCTCTGATTCCTAACATATCAAGTCCAGTGTGATATTCAAGCACCTTTCTGGACATTTAGCATCAATCTCACCCCTGAAAATATACACATTAAAATGGAAATAATAAAAAAAAAAATCGAGGTTGCGGCAGACAGAAGAAGCAGTGAGCGGGAGAGCGAGGAAACCGATCGTCTGTTTGCGGTGTGAGCGTTTCCTCTGAGGCAGGAGTAAAGTCAGCGCACTGTTCTCCATCATCTTCCACCTAGAGAAGGAAAAAAATAAAACCAGAGATGTGTTTATCTGCTGATTTATTTTAAAGATTCTACTTTCACACTTGCCTTTTTCCCCTGAACCACCAGCATGTTTTACATGTAACCCTAAGTGAAGTTTTAACATTTTAAAACAGTTTTAAAATTTAGTAAAAAAAAAAAAAAAAAAAAAAAAAGGTTTTTGGTCACAGCGAAGTGACAAAACACAATCTGCACTGCTGATAATAATACCTCTAATCTAGAGACCAGGTTAGGCTAGGCTAAGAGGCTAGGATAAGCTAAGATAGAGACGAGGCTAGGATAAGCTAAGATAGAGACGAGGCTAGGATAAGCTAAGCTAGAGACAAGGCTAGGCTAGAGACCAGGCTAGGCTAGAGACCAGGCTAGGCTAGGCTAGGCTAAGCTAGAGACCAGGCTAGGCTAGGCTAAGCTAGAGACGAGGCTAGGATAAGCTAGGCTAGAGACCAGGCTAGGCTGATACTAGCTAGGACCAATAAAACCGTTGTCATGGTTACAGTGTGAGTGCCAGGTGGTAGTTGCTGAAAGCTTCAGTCAGAAAAAAAGCAAGAAAGAGTTCATATTTATGTAAGATACAGATTTTAATACTAATTAAGAAAAAAAAAACATTTTGTTAGTGTAGATGTTATTAGACAAACATTTATACACGATGTGAAACCTCTATATAAAACGTAACATTTATATAACATGTGAAAGGCGTATAAAATGTTAAATAACAGTACTGTGCAAAAGTCTTGGCACCCTTTTTATTTTTTCATATCAGAAAAGCAAATTATTACTTAAATTATCAGGACAAGGATGTTTTACGGTCACATGACCTTATCCGCTGAGCATCACTCACCTCTGAATCCACGGCCGCCGCCTCCTCCTCTTCCTCCTCTGAACCCTCCTCCTCCTCCTCCTCTGAACCCTCCTCCTCCTCCTCTACCTCCTCCGAATCCACCACCGCGACCACCACCACCACGGCCCCCTCGGAACCCACCTACACACACACACACACACGAGTCATCATCCATTCTCCTGCATCATGTCACAGTTCTACATATTTCTAAATTCCCAGGATCTTCGTGTGTGTATGTGTGTGTGTGTGTGTTCATACCTCCTCGTCCTCCCCCTCTGCCCCCTCCTCTGCCCCCTCGAGGGGGTCCTTTCTCACCCGGCGGTCTCGGGAGGAACCTCTGGAGGGGCAACAGCTTCGCTGGGTCGATGTAGAACTGAGAAACGCAAGAACATGAAGATGAAGTGAAGTGGAATTCAGACCTCACGTAAAATTAAAGCAAAACACCGAAACATCAGCAACAGAACGTGCAAATGTGAATGTGAACAAGAAAAGCTACAATATTATGGCATATAATGGACTAAAGTACAAAAGGAAGTGGATTATTATTATTATTATTATTATTATTATTATTATATGTTTTTAACATAGCTTCAAAATTACTGGCACCCCTGCTAAAAGTGGGTAGGAAAGGGTTTACATTCAAAAACTCCCACAGTTAATTATAAGAGATAACAATATCATAACAATCCTGAAACAACCTCCCACCCTCCAATAACTTCTGTTTTCACCCATTTTTATGAAGAGTGCCAATAATTCTGGAGCTGAATGTACATAATTCTAATTTATTCCCTAAAATGTGTCACCAGCACGCATATATATGATTCAAGTGTGTTCATGTTTTGAAAATTTTAAACGATTATATGAATATTCAGGTGTAAAATATGCTCGATTTCAAATCCAAAACAGAAATCAGAAATTACGTTATTCTACTTCTGTGTAAAGTGCTCTAATCATTAATGTATTCACGCTGATTTTAAAAATAATTCCTACTTGGAACAAAATCATCAAGTTCAATTAAAGGTCATGTTAAAGCGGACCGTTTGGTAGAAAATCGCTTGTATTTATACATTAAACTTATTTCTGGTGTTTGAGGTTTTACTGTACGAACATTAAAAATGAACATAAAAACAGGGAGATGAAAACTACGGGGTATTGCATTGTGCTAGAAATTACTCTGTTGTCCTTCCATTGGATTTCCAAATGAAAAGAATGGTAGAAACAGATTCTTTCTGGTTCAGCATCTACAGAAACACTTCTATAATACAAGACACGGTGTAATAAAGCCACTCGTCACATTTCAGAAGCCCTGAACATGCACCTTCTGTAATTTCTTGAACGATGATGCCTTCATGTTTTCTGACAGTTTGACTGAAAAATACTGCAGCAATCATTAAGGACTACATCATGAGAAACATTCAGAGAAACATCACAACACAACAGGAACCTTTGTCAGGAACCTTAAGAAGCTCGGGAACAGATGAAAGCGAAAGAGATTGAAAAGTAAAGGATACGAAGTCTCGGAGCTGGCCGAAGATCTCGTCCACTTTGCCGATCTGCTCCTTGTTCTCCAGGTACACGGGTGCGTTGAAGTAGGGCACCTTGTTTTCCTCCGTCACACACTTACACACAATGTCGTCTTCACACGGGTGCATGAACTCTCCCAGTGCTACACACACACACACACACACACACACACACACTTATACACCGATATCACAACACACAATCTTTACAACAAGTCATCCAACTAGTAAAATTTGTTCTACAGAGCGAGTAGTGTGTGTTATTGTTGCAGCATTAAAGCACATAAACAGAATCTTTATTATTTTTTGAATATGTAAGGATTAGGATTCATTTCTTTCCCTGGATGTTAAACCTACGTGTCCGGTGGGCAACTAGAAATAAAAATCTAATAACCTGGACAGGAAATCAGCAAAATGAAACCTCAACCTCCATACCGACAACATGTTCTGGAGGACCGAAATCCTGCTGTCTGTTAAATCCTCCTCTGCCACCTCCTCTTCCTCCAAAACCTCCTCTTCCTCCAAATCCTCCTCTTCCCCCACCTCCTCTACCAAATCCTCCTCCTCCTCCTCCTCGGCCTCCTCTCCCTCCTCCTCCACGGAAAGACATCTTCAAGCAACAGATCTGAAAAACAGAGACATGAAGAAAGAGAAAATGAAGGGATTTAGTGCCCAGATGTTGTCCTGTTTGATGTCACACACCTGAGCAGGTCCAACAGAAATAACAACATGTACATAATCAGTAACAACACAGACAGAATAAAGCCAAACATAATCAGATAATAATCAAACGAGCTGAATATATACGTATAAAAAAGGAAAGGCTTCATAACAACATCACCAGGCAACCTCATGCTCTCATGCTGGTCAGTTAGCCTGCTAGCATTTTACAACAATTTCACGTCTATTGACACATTCCTAAAACCTTAACACAACAGATCGAAAGCCGAAATAAACAAGTTTAATTCGAGAAAATAGTATAATGCAAACCTAATAAATAAACTTCTTCTCCTTCTGGATTTGCGGCGCTACGTTCAGCTTACACTCTGCTGGAGAACCCACGCGGCCATAGGTGCCGGAAATGAGCAGCTGTCGTAAAACGGACCAACTGCCGTATGTCAGCTCAGTAGGTGTCGTTAAAGCAAACGTTCTTTCTTTCTTAGTTTTTTTTAATGGAAGAAGTTATGGTTATACAATAAATTGAGTAGTAAACATAAGCATATAGGATGAAATTGTTCAACAAAGTGAGTAGATAACAAACCACAAACAAACATATAAACATTAATTTGCATAAAACAACAACAACAACATCTAAAAATATATAGAATCTGGGAATGTTATGTCATGGCAATTGGACAGAAGGATTAACAAACCAAAAAAAAAAAATAGTTGATGGATATTTGAGGACTTGTAGATAGGAAAGTTAAAACAGGAAATACATTATCACAATATTATAGGATTAAAAGGAAGTGTTATTAGACACTGTTGATTATAATCAAGGTACACTTTGCATTTACGACAATTATACCATCTTTTTCTTTTTGAATATGTACTAGGGAAAATGTTATGTTGTTCACGACTCAGGCGTCTGCATACTTTTGGCCATGTAGTGTATAATGTATATTATGTATAATGCATTAAAAAATAACTTAAGATGTATAGGAAAACTACAATGAGTTCCCTCATTCATTCATCTTCAGTAAGAGCCGTATCCTGGTCAGGGTGGCGCTGGATCCAGAGCCACTGGGTGTGAGGCAGAAATTTAACTCAATGAGATGAAGCTTGCAAGTTGTCCTATTCAAGATGGCGGCCCCGGTGACATGCCTAGCTTACGCTAATCATGCTTTAGGCCTGGTGTTTTGAAGAACCAGCAGGGGGCAGGAAATATCCATGTCACTGTAAAGCTTCTTCTCAGGAGGGAGCAGCTGCTCGAGCTGCATTTGGATTCGGATCAGGGGATGCTCGGCTCTGCGGGGTCGGCACGTGGGGGAGGCCGTATCTGTAAATAGCAGCCGAGCTCCTTCCTCTTCCTCTGATCTTCCTCTTCGTCTACTACTGCTTCTCTATTTTTTCTCCAGCTTTCCCTTAACACCTCTGGCAACTGTCAGCATAGCGCGTGGGAACACGAGAGCAGGAGTGTGTTGAGCACATACACACAAATTTACAGAGAGAGAGAGAGAGAGAGAGAGAGAGAGAGATCAGAGTCAGAGGGTGAGAGACCTAAACACACAGAGTAATAGCAGATTATTACCCCATGTTATATATCCTGCACCACAGATACCTTCATATGCCTTCATTGTTCCCCTTCAGCCTTTTAGAGGATAAATTCACACTCCATGACTAAGGCTAAATGGAGTTCACTAAATCCTAGCTGTGGAAGTCAGACTCAAAATATCGCTCCCTTTGGGTGAAAGTTGCAGGCTGTGGGTGGCCTGCTGTTTACTGATTACTCTCAGACAGCTTGAGCCTTCAAAAAAAAAAAAAAAAAAAAAAAAAAAAAAAAAAAAGGAAACATAGCCAGTAAAATTGGATTGAAATAGACCAAATGCACACTTGTATTTGTGCTCAACTTTTCTATTTAGGGTCAAAGTGCATAAAAAAGAATTATATTGATGCCCATAAAAATAATTCATATATATGTATATATATGTTTCTTGGGAAACGTTGTTTACTATGTGGCAAGGTTATTTATTTATTATTTATTTATTTAGGTATGTTTTATTACCTAAATAAATAAGTTTACCCAGATTTGGCACTGAAAAAGCTTAAACTAGATTGTCATACATTTGAGTTAAATTTAAACTTAGTTAACCAGGTTTAATTATAAATTAGTTATTCAGAATAAATTTGAGCTCAGTTAAGCCTAGTTAATTTTCTTTTTAATTTTAGCTTAGTTATTCAGGTTACATGGGCCTGGGGCATATCAGAGCTGTCACTATATTTAGATATACAGTATATAAGCTTGTGGGTTGCCTTTTAAGGAAAGGGGGCGGGGCTGATTTGGAGGCGGATCCAAGCGCCTGACTTAAGGAGTTCCATTGTATGGGAACATGGCGATATTGTGACTCACGATTTTACTAAGATGTGAAAAATGAAAATCACAAGACTACTAAAGTAGAAAATTACAAACAGAGCTTTTAAAATGAGACACGTCGGAGTTTCATGATCAATGTTCCATATGAAGCGTTGAAAATAACGATGATCAGTGTGTATTGTGTAAAGTGTCGGGTCGATGTGTATCATCTGCATGTTTTACTGCTCCAGGTAATGAACCCCGATTATTTACCAGCGTTCCAGTCAGAGCCATGGCCCATGTGATTCCGGAGCCGCTCCTACATCACAGCGCATCGATTTCCGTGTTCACTAATCCGTGATTGTCACGACGGTCAGTCAGATTAGGGCTAAAAGAGGCGGCGTGGCCTCTGAGGATGCTAATGGGGGGGAAAGGCCCGTTAATTGCTGCTGACTGCTGAAAGTAAATGAATTATCGATTGGGTTCTAACACTCGCTCTTCTGTACTTCCACTGTGTTACAAATCCGTATAGCGTTAAAAAATTCCCCCGCTGGTGTAAGTACATTTCCTCTGTCACGTAATTACACACACACACACACACACACACACACACACACACACACACACACACACACTGTTAGTCTGGCTCATTAGCCTGAAAAGTCCTGTTTATTTGCTTGATTTTTGCCTGCATGAGAAAAGAGGTATTTGTATCTAATGCACTATATAGTGAATTAAAGGTTTTCATATTATATGTAGTGCACTATATAGGGAGCTTAAAGCTTTAATATTAGATCTAGTGCACTATATAGGGAGCTTAAAGCTTTAATATTAGATCTAGTGCACTATATAGGGAGCTTAAAGCTTTAATATTAGATCTAGTGCACTATATAGGGAGCTTAAAGCTTTAATATTAGATCTAGTGCACTAAATAGGGAGCTTAAAGTTTTAATATTAGATCTAGTGCACTAAATAGGGAGCTTAAAGCTTTAATACTAAATCTAGTGCACTATATAGGGAGCTTAAAGCTTTAATATTAGATCTAGTGCACTAAATAGGGAGCTTAAAGCTTTGATATTAGATCTAGTGCACTAAATAGGGAGCTTAAAGCTTTGATATTAGATCTAGTGCACTAAATAGGGAGCTTAAAGCTTTAATATTAGATCTAGTGCACTATATAGGGAGCTTAAAGCTT
>CM040981.1:1787377-1799570 GCA_022985145.1 Pangasius djambal | reverse complement strand
TATATATATATATAAAATTATTTGAGCACCATCATGACCACAGTTGGACCGAGTTGGACCACTGGACAGCCCTCACACAGATGACATGAACTGACTCACTCACATGATGTAAATAATTGTGCTGTTCAAACAGGAAGCCCTCGTTTTGGTTGTTTATGCGTAAGTGTGAGCACAGATGGCCGTTTCTTTAACCCTCCTGTTCTAGCCTTCTCTCACTCGTTCTGCTTGGAGTGTGTACTTTCTGCACTGCAGAGGATGAAACACACTCTTCAGACACCCACTGCTTTTCTACAGGTCACTCTGGATAATAGTGCCTCTCTTCTGCTCTCTGTTTTCTCCCTCAGTCTGCCTTTTACACATCGCATCAAACTTTCAGCACTCACCTTGTTTTGGTCCGAATGGGGCTTCGTTCATTTTTAATGGCCGCTCTGTGTTTCGCTAAATCACACACGTGGTGGTCACCACTGCAGTACGCTATGAAGTTTTAATGATGAAGTGATGTCGCTATTGATTACTGGAGCGCGAGCATCTCCGATAGAGGACAAGGTCTGCTGTGTGCTGTTAGATAAAGTAATAAAATGAGGAAATGCTTTCCTGATGCTGTTTGTCATTAACTTTTAAATTGTGCCATACTCCACTGCGTGAACAACTTTTGTTCTAGCTACATGGTATGACGTGATTTCTCCAAAATGCATTAATTTATGGAGTTCATGTCCTGAAAAATCCTCATTTTTTCCTCCATAAAAGGTTCCAATATTTCTGGAGTTTAATTTTAATGCAAAGTGTTTAATTTTACTGACCTGATTTTGGATTTAATATACATTAAAATATCCAGATTTCCTTCATCCAGGGTGCCAACAGTATTGGAGTTTACAGATATAAAGGCATTTAATTTATGGAGTTAATTTTGGAGTTAATATTTTCCTTTATTTCCTTTAATCTTCAAAGTTTAATATTCTCAAATATATATAAGTAGTTATTCTCTGGAGGTGAGTGATGTAAATGCATTTAAATTATAGAGTTAATTTAGAGAGCTAATATCCTCTGAAATATCCTTATTTTTTCCATAAAGGGTGCCAATATTTCTGGAGTTGACTTATATAGTCTTTCATATAGTCTTTAGTGCTTTAATTTCTGGAGATAATAACCTCAAAAATATTCGTATATAAAAGCCTATAATTTAATAGAATTAATATCCTCCAAAATATATGACTAGATGAAAGATTGGCAAGTTTACATGGGATAAAAGGAATAAAACCCTTCAGGATCTGCTGTTATGGGAATATAATCGCCTCGTATATATACAATAACTCTGCTTCATCACTGATTATTTTCCATTAACAGCATATCCCCAAGTGTTTTATTCTAACAGCAGTTGTTTTTGCAGTCCAGTTGAACAAAATGGAGGCGAGCTGTCAATCACAAACATCTGTCTGGAAAAGAATCGAATAAATCTGCATAATGTTTCTTAAAAAAAAAAAAAAACTGGCTGAAGAGTCACGAGTGAGAATCGTGCTCTCAGTTCTGAGGTAAAATTATGTGATTACTCTTTTATCAAGAAGAAGAGTAGAGGCGTGAAGAACCGCTAAGATCCAGCCAATCAGAAACGAGTATTTCTGCAGCAGTGCTTCAAGTAGCTCCACTTTATATAATACCTGTTTCTATGAAGTTCAATGGTGTGTGTGTGTGTGTGTGTGTGTGTGTGGTGTACGCTAACACTGAGAATCAGGGTGAGTTGAAGGTTGTGGTGTGTGTGAGTGTGTGTGTGTGTGAAACACAAAGCCGGGAGTCACTTGAGTGTATAAAGAGCCTCCCACGCTGCCGCAGTCAGAGCTAGTCAGATGTTTATGACCCTTAATTCCCGTATGCACGGTCATAATCGACCCAGAGTCCTCTTCATCTCTTTTTATCCTCCCTCTTTCATGGTCCTTTAGTTTCTGTATCACTTCAGTGCTCTGTCGTTGCTTTGTGCAGTTCGGTTCCCTGCGTTTCATCTTCATGCTCTGAGCTCTCATCACAGGAGCGAGAGTCCAGGGGAGACGTTAGCATGAGCGAACGCTGTAAATCACCTTCATTCTCAGGTTTGATTTCTTCTTCATGAACTGCAGTGAACTCTATCCGAATCCATAGATCAACCTGCCAATTACAGACCAAAGTGCTTATTTGGAGTTTGTTCATTTCAGTCGTGCCTCCAGCCTTTGTGTTCCCTAATTTACCTCAGCGTGTACCTTAGCTTATCTCTGCTAACCTCATTTTACTCCGCTGTCATCAGATAGAGGCGCACATACCATTTGGTAGCAACTTAATTATCTTGGCATTGTGTCAGGAAATTGTTATGTTCCCAGCAGGTGAATTCGCAGTTCTCGAAATTTGATAACTCAGCCCTACAAACCCTTATTAAAATTAGGAAAATATAAAGCACAAATCATCTCTATTGTCCATAAATCATGCTGGTGTCTGATTAGGGTGGTGATTATGTAAGGAATGTGCTGTTATAGGAAAAAGATCAATGACAGGGTGTTGATGAAGCGTGTGATTCTGTTACCACCCCGTTAGCTCGTCCCAAAGTGTTTTGTTCCTCTATAGAACAAACATAGTCAAAGATCCAATTTTAATGAGTTAACGAATGGCACGTCATGCTTTTTAACCATTTATAGTTACATTTAATGCTGTGGAATGTCCAAGAGACAAGTTAGTTCCTGTTCTCACTGACGTTAAAGCAGCTATAAACAGTCGTTCTGTGGAAAAAAACGCAGCTTGTCATGTGACTGAGAAACCGCAGAGCGTAAACTCTTCTGTTCTGAAGATGACAGAAAGCGATTACAAAGCGCTGACACTGGAGACTCCTTCCATATATGTGAAATAAACATCTCCTTACAGAATACCTCTCCAAATCTATAACGACAAACGTTTTTCTTTGTCAGATAAAAATACTTTTCAGTATTAATACATTTTTAGGCTTAAATTATGTGGAGCATCTCCCATAAAAGGCCCTGTGGATGAGGTGATGCTATAGAAATGATGATGTATTAGAACGAGTGCATTAATATAAACCTGTCATGCATTGACATGTCAGTATTTGCATTTTAATAGGGAATATCAACAAATTTTAAAACAATCTGCAGAACGTCAGAACGTTACAATATTGAAATCTCTTTTCATCGAAACGTTCGAGTCTGTGCTTTGGCATCGTCAACCAGAGATCTGTAACTTTAACATAAACGTGTACAATCTGATTACGGATTTGAATAAAATTAAAAATTAAGTTTCCTTTTTTTACATTTATTTTATTTATACAATTACATTTGACAGGGAAATACCTCCACAGAGAAGTCTAGAGTCCTCTGCTGCCTCCGAAGTGAATTGCAATTTCAATGAAAATATCTAAAAAGTCTTTTAAGAAAAAGGGGCGGGGCCTAGCCACTGCGTCCTGGCTACGGGTGGAGCTAGTTTCATGACATAAAAATGTAACCAGAAGCCTGAAATGAAATAATAATTAAAAAAGTGAACTCCAGTGCATGATATTGAAAGATATGCAAATAAATCACATGCAATTTTTTTTTCTGTTGCAGTGGCACCTGAGATTCACTTATTACCCACAATGCACCACCAGGGGTCACTGTTTCTTCATGTTCCACAGCCAAAAACCAGTATTTAACATTCTGGGTCTGAATGCTGAAAACACAGCCGTTACATTGTGTGTTATGTTTTATTAATTAGAGTTGCCTATGAAAATATTGACCCCGCTATATAGCCCAACCTAATCGTGTTTACTCGGCTTCCCGATGCCGTGTAAATAATCCCAAATCAGCTTTAATGAGCAAGAGCTGAGAGTTTATACTGCCTGCAAGCAGCAGGAGAAACCTGGGGTTAGAGAGCCTTGTTTTTACCACAACGGCTGTAAAATGTGTTTGGACAGGACCGCAGAGCAGGTGAGAGAGGCCACAGGGGTTTGAGACTTAACACAGAGTGGTGTAAAACTGTGTGTGTGTGAGAGACAGAGAAGCTTTACAGTTGCATTTAGAAGACAACTGGTGAGTGTGTTGAGTCTTTGAGGAATAAATGAGACACCAGTGTTGTGATTAGACCCCATAATAACGTGCTGAAGCCTCGTTAGGACCGGGCATTAACATCTGTATCGGATGATACATTCACGAGTGGACAGCGTTAACTTGAAGTGTGAACAGGGTCAGATCCGTCATCGAGACACGCCGTGATTCGATCAGTCAGGGACACATACGGTCACGTAAGGTTTGTAGCGTGAATGCTAATGCGTCCCAATGTGCCCTGAAAACGGGAGGTGGGTAAAGGAGTGAAAAAAAGTGCTCTCATGTACAGTTATTTCAAAAATAGTTGAGTAGGGATGCATTAATACTGACACCGACACAGAGAAAGTGTTGCGTGAGAGCACTTCACTTCTGTGAGCACTGAGCACTAAGACACAAGGGCATCCTTTCCCGTCTCTTGCTAGCTGTTAATCTCTGCTCGTGAGTCAAGGCGCAATTCACCGCACCTTGCACTCATTTTTAATGACCACTGATACTGCTGTGCATGCTCGGGTCGGCCTTCGTCACGGTAAAACATCTTAAACATGAAACGGAGGACGGCAAAGGATTACATGAAACTCGTAGGACAGCTACAGATACGCTAGTGATGATGTCGGAGCATAAAAAGAAACTTGCTAATGGTCAGAAAAAATCTCCTTTTTTTCCTCAGACTCACTTTGCAGAATGCTTGTGTTTACTCTAGCCTGTTTTCTGCAGGAGCTGATTTCCGGATCACGCTGTTTGATGACATGAGCAAAATGTTGTAATTTTCTTTAACTGCCTGTCTGACGTTAGCGGATCTTCATCGCATAAGCTGACATTGAGAACACCCTGTCTGTTATAGGTTTTTATTGGGATCATCTCACAGGTTTGAAACCGGATTAAGACCGAAAATGTGGACAGACTTTTAATTAGTGGGTGTTTCAGCCACACCGTTTGCTAACAGACAAAAAAAAAACTCAAGCACACATATATGGAAGGATGTCATAACATTTCTAACTCAAATTTCTGCCCCGCTGAGCCGTAGGTGCTGTTATTGTGAAAGGAAAATGTCTAAGACGAAGTATTGCTCAGTTCATTGAACAGGACCACCGAGTACTGAAGCATGTAGTGCATAAAAAAAGTCTATCCTTGGGTGCAGCATTCCCTACTGAGATGTGCATTTCTGAGCGTCAACTGGAGTGGTGTAAAGCGCATCGCCACTGGACTCTCGATCAGTGCAAACACGTTCTCTGGAGCGATGAATCACACTTCACCATCTGGCAGTCTGACGGACGAATCAGGGTTTGGCAGATGCCAGGAGAATACTGCTCGCCTTTATGCATAATCCCAGCAGTAAGGTTTGGTGGAGGAGGAGGAATAATGCTGTTTTCTCTGGTTTTGGCTGGACCAATTTTGTTGCAACAGTTTGTGTTTGTTTTTTTCAGTATCACACTGCCTTGTACGGAAAGCAAGGTCTGGCCTGCATTAGAACCCTGACCGCTGTTATGATCCATGCAGTGCAAATGCGTTTTTCTTTTTTGGTGTGTTTCTGTCTGAGTGCTAGTGGTTCCAGGTTTGTTAAATTCGTCTGTCCACTCCATGGTGTCTCCCTGCTGCGTTCTAACTGCTGCTCTGTTGTTTGCCGTGCTGCAGTTTCCACCATTCAGTTCCTGAACAGTTGGTAAGCGGCAGTATTTCAGTTGCAGTTTTTCAGAAGCCTTTGTAGGGAACTTCAATCATTCGTTGTGCTACGTGCTTTGTGCTTGGTGTACTTTCTTAGGTTGTGATTCGGGTTTTGACCCCTGCCCATATTTGGCTCCATTTATTGCCCTACTAAAGCTTTTTAGATAGACTTTATATGTAAAAACACTATATGGCCAAATGTATTTGGACATCTGACCATCACACCCATATGTGGTTCTTCTCCAAACTGTTGCCACGAAGTTGGAAGCACACAATTGTATAGAACGTCTTTATACACTGTAAAGTTACAGTTTCCTTTCACTGGAACTAAGAGGCCCAAACCTGTTCCAGCATGACGATGCCCCTGTGCACAAAGCGACGTCCATGAAGACATGGTGTGTGAAGGTTGGAGTGGAAGAACTCGAGTGTCCTGCACAGAGCCCTGACCTCAACCCCACTGAACACCTTTGGGATGAACTGGAACACCGACTGCACCCCAGACCTCCTCGACATCCCAACACCAGCGCCTGACCTCACTAATGCTCTCGTAGCTGAATGAACACAAATCCCCACAGCCACGCTCCAACATCTAGTGGAAAGACTTCGTAGAAGAGTGGAGCTCATTATAACAACAAAGGGGGTGCCAATTTCATATTAATGCCCCTGGTTTTGGAATATAATGTATTTCAAAACTTGTAAATATTTCTTCTTATATTTCACTGGTAGTAGGGGTGAGACTGCCATTTTTGTTGGGGGGTGGGTTTATGTTTATTTATGTCTGCTGTCTTTTGGTTGTTTTTATTTTTAACACTTTCTACAACATGTCTTTTGGAAAACAATAGAATTTTCGGAACTGAAATATGTGTCTCTGGCGCAACACCGTCCAATGGCTTTTCCCAGACTGCCATACAAATGTAGCATAGGAAATGTGTGCTATTGCCCACTTAATCAGCTATATTATCCATTCAAGACACATTAAAATCCCATGCACTAACAAAGACGGATGTTAATACCAGGTCGGAACGAGGCCTGAGAGAGAGAGAGAAGGAGAAAGTGCATGTAAATGTGCTGTGTTGTGGGGTGTATTGTCACCCAGAGTGCACTCTGCTACCGACTTTGGTTTTGAGCTTGCATCTGAGGACATTTGAACTGTTTAACACTTTGCGGATTTAAAATACCTCCCGTTCTGTCACAGCGTCAGCTATCTAGGCTAACACTTTCTTCAAGATCTGTGTATTCCCCACATTGCTCAGTGACGAACAAGCTCCTGACACATTTCAATAATGTGCTTATTAACAGCACATTACACCTAATCCTGTGTCTGACGGCCGATAGATAGATATCCGTCAGGTCCCTGATTTTCAGATCATTAATGGCAGCGTGTTAAAGTCATATTCATGTTCTATAAACTGTGTATCTGTATAAATACAAAGAGAGAGAGAAAGAGCTGATAAATAATTTTTGGGCAGATCGCACCTAAACAGAAGGAGAGAGGACAGCCTGATAGTGAGATCCTGTTGAAGTGTGAAGTTGTAATCATGGCTGAATTTTAGCCTAGTGTATAGCCATATGTGTGTAAAAAAAAAAAAAGTGATGATTTTGTAGAAAGATGCTAAGGTGTTTTGCATGCTTCTTTGTGCTTTTAAAATCTAAATCACAAAGATTTCCTAACCTTTTCTGAGTAGGGTTAGCTGTATGACTGACTGCATACAAGAGGTGTTGTAAAAAAAAAAAGTATTTGAAGTTATCTTATTTTAACCCTACAGCGTTTTCAGCGAACATTTCTGAATATGTCTGAAGAAATCCTGATAGGTTAGCTTGTGTTAGCTATCTGGCTAGTTTTAACAATGAAAGTTATAAAATTTTTTATTTAAAAAAAATCATGTCAGAAAACAGGACAGATTAGCTCATGTTACGTAGCTGAAATCTGTGAAAATCTATCTATCTATCTATCTATCTATCTATCTATCTATCTATGTATATATATATATATATCTATGAATGCTAATGTATTTTTTCATTCTGTTTGAAAACATTGTTTGGGCGCAATGACACACCCACATTTCTATATTTGGCTTAAAATACATACCCATGCCCAAAAAGACACTCCCACATTTCCATCTATGGTCTTAAATGCATGCCTACTTTATACTATTACTATCTCTTTATATATGAGATCAATGACATGCCTAAATTTCCATATATGGGCACAGAGAAATGCCTATGTGGTCTACAACAACAATATACGCAGCTAAATGGTTGCACTGTTTCAGTGAACTCAATTTGTCATTACAGACAAAAGAGAGACCTTTACTGTGTGTGTGTGTGTGTGTGTGTGTGTGTGTGTGTTTGCGTGCTGTCTTAAAAAAACCCTGTCATTTTAATAGATGAGGCGAGATGTAGGCTGATATTATAAGGCTTGTTCGAAGTAACATCATGTTTCTGTGTGTGTTTGTGTGTGTGTGTGTGTCTAAGCTGTATACTGAGCACCTCAGTGTGTGTGTGTGTGTGTGTGTGTGTGTGCTGTCTTAAAAAAAACGTCATTTTAAATAGATGAGGCGAGATGTAGGCTGATATTATAAGGCTTGTTCGAAGTAACATCATGTTTGTGTGTGTGTGTCTAAGCTGTATACTGAGCACCTCAGTGTATGTGTGTGTGTGTGTGTGCTGTCTTAAAAAACGCATCATTTTAAATAGATGAGGCGAGATGTAGTCCGATATTATAAGGCTTTTTCGAGGTAACATGATGTTTGTGTGTGTGTGTGTGTGTGTGTGTGTGTAGCATGTTGTGTTGCTAAGGGTCCAGTTCCTTCACCTTCAATCTGGGGTCAGATTCAACCTCCATAATCCATAAAATGCTTATAATAGGTTTGCTGTAAGCCTCGACCTCACTGAGAACTGCCTCGTTAAAGCTTCAGGGAACAAAACTGTTGGGCTCAACACACACACACACACACACACACACACACACACACACACACACACACACACACAGGTAACTTTTAGATTTCTTGTTTTAGAAAACTTTGGCTACAAATGTCTCACTTGACTCATACAGTAATATACACAGTTGTATTAAAAATTGAACCAAATAAATTACTTCTGGAGCAGAATGTGGAGCCTAAGCAGCGATGAAAATTAAAACAGATATAAATAGAAATGCAGTCAGTACATTCAGAATAGGATTCCAAACAACAGATTATATTTTAATTGGTCAATTGTTGTGTTTGCCAGCAATGAGAAGTGATTGTGTGCGTGCTGTTAATGAATCTGCAGCAGGCGTGTGATGAGAGGGATGGTTTGACTTTTCCAGTGACTCTGCCTCACCTTCTCGAGAACAGCTGGCCAGTGTCAAAAACCTCATTATCCCAGGGCAAGTCTGTTCTACTGGGGGCAGCTTGACATATACACACACACACACACACACACACACAAACACACGTGTGTGTCCTCACACTTCCATATTCTCAATATCACACTCTTCACATATGATGGGATTGCAGGCCTGAGCTGTAGTCTCATGTGAGGCAGAGTGTATTTAGCTAATCAGAAATCTGAAGACAATCTACCCTTATTCAAAAATACCCCCCAGCACTTTAGCTACCCACCTCCCAAAAAGATCTACCCTGAGTTCTGCCTATCAGAAATCCATCTCAGTCCTGCCCATATCAATAACACTATACTGATTAAAATTATGCCTGAACTCCTACAAATAATCTACCCTTGTCAGACCCCTAGTGATAATCTACCCCTCTCCTGCCCTTTTCAAATAATCTACCTTTACCATGCCCTTCCCAGTACCCCAGTTCTGCTGCCCCTACCTCTACCAATAATATACCCCAGTCCTGGCCCCACCAATAATCTATCTCATCCTGGTTCCTAGCCAGAAATCTACTCCAGCTCTGCTTTTACCAATAATCTACCCCAATCCATTTCCTACACATAATTTACCCCATGCTTGTTCCTACCTTGGCCCTACCAAATATCAACTCCATCCTTACAAATAATCTACCCACTCTTACCTGCACCAATAATGTACCCTACTCTTGTTTCTACCTTAAATCAACCCCAGCTGTGTTATAATCTAATAATCCCAATCTGTTTTCTATAAGTAATTCACTCTATCCTACCCCTACCAATAGTCTACCTCACTATTGTTCCTACCCTGTCTCACAAAAACCCTCCCTCACCAATGATCTATACTAGCTCTGCTGTTATCAAAAATCTCCCCATCCTTGCCCCTACCAGTATTCCACCCCAGCCTTGTTGCTACCCTGTCCATACCAGTAATGTACCCCAATCTGTTCCCTACCCATAGTTCACTCCACCCTTGTTCCACCATGCCCCTATTAATAATCTACTCCAGACCTCCTACTATCAATACCCACTTGTATGCTTACCAGTAATTCACTCCACCCTTGCTCCTATCCTGCCCCTTCCATTAACCTACCCCAACCCTCAGTAATCAACCCCGACCCAGTCCCAACCAATAATCAACCCCAACTCAGTCCCTATCAGTAATCTACCTCCACCCAGCCTTGCACCTACAAGTACTCTACGTGAGCTCTGCCCCTAGCAGTGATTAATCAATGGCATTACTAATAATCTACCCCTGACCCTACCAAAACCCCACCCACTCTTGCTCGTACCAATAATTTACTCACAACCGTCCAACCATACTCAAATCGTTTAATGCCAAAACCATTCTGTTTTTTTAACTACGCTACTTGAACCCCAAACCAGCTTTGCCCTGCTATCTTTACACCAATCGTACCCCTAACCTGACCCCAAGGTAGTTGTACAGATAACTGTAGTCTGAATTGGGGAAAAAAAACTATATACATAAAAAAAAACCCTCCACACATCCCCCCCCAAAAAACTTCAAAACCTTTGTAAACCTTCAAAGACCTCTGCCAGCTCACACTTCCCTGGCTTTCCTGAGTCATTTTCTGTCTATTTATTCTAGACTTTCTTACTCTCTCTCATCATCTTAAAGAACCCACACCTGGGAGTTCACAGACATCCTTATTCCTCTATCGCTATTCTTTCTGCACAATCTTGTCTGATCAGCTGGTGGACTGAAGATGTCCCTAGGCGTACTCTTCATCAAAGCTCATCAATGCATCTTGCAGATGGGGAAAAAGCTTACAGAACAATATCTCAATGTCACTGGATTGGAACACTTAAAAAACATCAGTCCCTTTGGGAGAGTCTCGTCTCATTTAGGATGCCGGGCATACACCCTGGCATCGTTATTAATTCTTTCTTAAGTCGACTCAAGTTCAGACTTTTATTACCCATATGGATTAAGGTACTACCTCATTTTCTGTACTTTTTTGCGTGGTTTTTTTTTCAGAGAAATTCTGAATGATAGGAAAACTTGTTTCATACAGAGAGCCTTGACTTAACTTGACTTTAGGCTTGACCTGAATGCAGCTTCTACCACAAATTTGTCTCTCACCTTGCCTTCTGGCTTTCGAATCAATTCTACGAATACAATCTTGTGGCAGGTACATCTAGCAGTACATGCATCACTGCATCAAACAGCAGAAATGAACAGTAGCATTTAGACCCCAGGGTCAATCTGAGAATGAGTGCATTAGATAGGTTCTGCCATCATTCTGCACTGGGGTGTGTGAGATTATCAGGGCTAATGCTGCATGTTCGGGCAAGAGATTTACAGCTTTCTGGGGAACCATTTTGCTTTTGACAGTATTTACACAATATTCTCAGGATGGCACCCACTAAATCATGTTGTTACAATAATGGCAACTGATTTATGCTAATTAATTTTACCACCTGGCAGACGGAAACAATACAGTGTGATATTATTAACACATTTTGTGTCTTTTGTCTTTGGTTCTGCTCTTAAAAAGGCACAGTATACATCTGTCTATATTCCTCATCAGTATTAACGCCATTTCAAACAATGCAACTGCAAAGATGCTAAGGATGTGACGTGAATTGAATTGAGCATTATATGATGACATGGATAATTACAAAAGCAATCTTATAAAAGTCGATAGAAAGAAGTCACATTTCGACTCTGTGATTAAAAGCTTAGCTTTGAGAGGTTCAGCTGCCTACGGTCACACCATCACACCACCATTCGGGTGATGTGCAGCATCTTCATCGTAGCTAGCCTCAGGCTGGACATAGAAATGTGTGAAAGTGTCACAATTACATTTCAAACTCTACTCCTCCTCCTCTAATCCTTTGGGCCAATCTATTTGTGGAGGCCAAGCTCATTTTTAAAGTCATACATTAAGGTGCAATTTTTTTTAGGTCTACCTACCATAGTGACCTATTACTGGGTGTACAGTTAGTAACTGTAGCCCATTTGTTGCTGTGCATAATTTATCAACCACCACAGGGGTGGCCCTAGGCATGAGTGAAGTGGCTAAGTGGCTGTTTAATGCCCCAGAGCGAGCAGAGGGCCCCGCCAAGGGCAGGAAAAAAGGTTATTAATAAAAAGAAAGGAA
>CM040981.1:1734768-1781110 GCA_022985145.1 Pangasius djambal | reverse complement strand
TATTTTTCTATGTTATGTTCATGTTTATGTTCATAAACTTTTTATTTAATAAAATATGTTTTCATAGTTTGTGTTGTCCCTTATTATCAATGCAAAATGGTCACTAACTAAAGAGGATTTATGCTGATATTGCCCAAAAACCCTATTTTGTTCAGGCGTTTCCAAACTTTTGGAGGACAGTGTATATATATATATATATCACAAGAAATCGTTCTCTATGTCAACATCCTTCGCAAATTAACAGTAGGCCCATTCCAGATTCTGAATAAAGTTTGTCACATATCAATCAGAGGATACTAAATTGAATCATATTGTATCTTGCCGTAGCAGATTCAGTATTATCGTCAAATATCGAATTGCTGCCTTAAGAACCAGTACATTGTGTGGAAATAAAACAATCCTGTACACTTTACATACATATATATATACATATAATGAAACAATTATATATTCCATTTAAAGTCGCAATTTTCCTTTTATGTTAAGTGCCATTTGTATTAGCTCGAACTACCCCGGGAGTACATGTACCCCATTTTAGAAACACTGCTTTAGTTCACATCCTGAAGGTTTTTTTTGAGAGTGTCAGAATTGACACTTGCACAAAATGGTGGAAATGATTCAGACAATTTGGTGAAATAAAGGACTAGCACTCTGGCTGAACTGATATTAATAATGGAAGCTGTTATTACTTTAATAGAGCTTCTCTAAAGGCTTACTTTATTCTTCAGCTACCAAAAAAATGGCAACACTTTCATATAAGGTTCAGTGAGATTTATTAAGATTTATGAGTATTAAGTATTTAAGTATTTATCGTCAAGTATTACAAAGTTGCTAATTGCTTCCAAGTCATTAATATATTAGTAATAAATAAATAGTAAATAAATTAGTAACTAAATTAATTAAGATGTAAAAAATTAGGGATGCACTGCCTTGCACAAAATCAGGTTTCTCCTGTTGTAATAGTTAAACATTTATACCTAAATATTAATACATTCTAAAAAATGTATTCTAAACTTCATAGAGAAATTATTCATTAATTCCTCCTTAAGCCTGTATTAGTAGACTAAATACTAATTGATTATAATTGGCTTATTACCAAAACATGAAGGTATGGCTAAAAATGTTCTTGTAAGAGAACCGCTCCAATGACATTCCATGCATCCAGAAAACACTGATCTTTGCTAAGTGCTGGCTCCAAAGGAATAATAATAATAATAATAATAATAATAATAATAATAATAATAATAATAATATAAAACAGGAGACTGATGAATCTAGTGGCTGTCATTTTGCAAAACAACAGCGATGTATGGAATTGGAAAGGCGATCCACGGTTCAGAAGGAATTCTTTAATGACGAAACAAACTGGTGATTATCAGCCCCGCCCCCAAACGTGACTCAAGTATTCAGACCAAGCATGAAAAGCGCCCTAAGATGACCTCGACTGTGTGATTTAATAAGTCTAATAATATAGAGATTCTGAAATTGCCTTCAGGTTCCCGTTTGTTAAGCGTGTAGCATTGCGTTTCACATCACATGCCTCTGTGCTTTATCTGCATCTCGGCCCGTGTAATGCCCCGTGCACTCATATTAGCCAGTTTCTATCAGCCTTGAAATGGAATATTTCTTATTCACTTATTTCTTTAAAATTTTGACAGGCTCTAATTGCCTTATTCAGCTCGAGTAGATTAACGTTGTTGCACTGTGAATTCTCACTAAATTCGGCATCTCAACTGTGTCTAACAACGACATTCTCTGGTAAAACAACTCCCATTGTGGTGCTAATTGCTCTTGTTTATCTTGTGGCTCCTTTTTCTGGCTCAGAGGGAATAACGGAGGTTTTTAAAAAAAAAAAAAAGCTCATTGAACATGCTGCCACTCTGACAATTACCACCTGCATACATGTTGACATGCCGTGTACAAGTGTGTCATGTGAAAAATTAGCGTGTTTACAGTCACAAGAGCCTCCCCTCGGTCCTCAACACAAAATAAACAAACTGGGAAGATCAGCGAAACAGCCGTGTAGAATTTGCATGCTCGTTCACGCTGCACTTGTATCTGGTATATTGGTTGTAATGACTCTCCATGCTTGTTTGGCAGAAAATAAACCTGTTTACCTGTTTACAGTGGGCCTCATTTATCAAACTTGATGTGAACAAATTACTTTTATGACATACTTTTTATTAGAAAGGAAAAGGAACGGAAAGAAAGACAACAACAACGTTAAAAATACCAGAACAGTTTGACGATACAGTAGATGAACCCGGGATGAGGTTTTTTTTTTCCTCTATTTTTATTTTCCCTCCACACCAGCAGAGGTCATAGTAACCAGAGTACTAGTGTATTAGCCCATTGCGAAGTCTTGCCATTCCTTGCATGCGTGTAAGTTCCGATCCTTGATTATTCCTGATTGTCTTACCGTGTACTAGACCCTTGCCGTGTCTGTTGGTTTACTCTTTGGCTTTGTTTGTGCTCTCGGCTGTGTTTCTCACCCTTGCCTGCTTATTAACCTTGATTTTGGATTGCGCGTCTACAAAGTCCTCAGTACACCACTCCTGCGTCTGAGTTGATCCTAGTTGGTGTAACAGGGACAATCACCCTGTTTATTTCAGTGGAAATGTTTGGCCGGAGCTCATCAGTATCCTCGTTCGCTCACTCACTCGCTCACTCTTTCCCTCACTGATTTATTCTGCCATGGATTCAGAAACACTATTGCAGGGATTTACGCTGGATGAGCCAGTGTAATCCATTACACTGATACTTTCCCAAATCCACAATTAATAATTATACTCCACAACACACGGCCCCGGTTCCAGCACCCCGTCCTCTTCGCCTCTGACTTTCACTCTGTAGCACTGGGGAGAATCTCAACCCAGAAACATCGTGTATCGTTTATCTTGACCCTTGCCCCGTTGTGTGACTGTTTGATTTTTAATTGAGTTTTGACTGTGAACTTTTATTACTATTGTGAATAAACCTCCATTAAATGGAGCCTCAAATTTTTCCGGTCAATTACACACAGGTTCTGCAGTGGATTTGAATAAAAGATCCGAAATAAAACCTGCAAGATGCTTAAGGCTTAGGGTAACAGAAAATTCATAATTTTTCCATTTGGGTGTACACGCTTAATCATGATGATACGCTACGAATTAGTGCGTGTATTATTAAATCATTAGGAAACCATTAGTATTAATATAGTGCATATTTATGGACAAGTTTTTTCAGCTCTAGACTGTCTTGGGACTATACAGTAAACAATCATGTATTAAATGATGAATTATGAAATTTGCAAGTGCTTTTAAAAAGCGCTTTTATAAATAAATGTGTTTGGAAACCAGGCACTTGACCTTGTAAAGGTCGTTGGTGCATTGCAAAGCTGCATCTCGCTTCTCCCTCGACTCGGTATGGCATCAGGCCGACTTTATTGATCCCGGTAATATGCTCATAGGCTTGATAATGACATGTGAGCTAGTTAAAACTCCATTAACTAAACACTAATGCATTGGATTTGCAAAGAGCCTTACTCATTCCAGCCGCAATATAAAATTACATTTATTCATTTGGCAGATGCTTTTATCCAAAGCAGCTTCTGTTCACGAAGGCAGAACTTTAACAGTCACTGTACCATTGGTGAAATTCTTTACACTCAGTATCAAACCTGCCCTTTTCAATCTGCGTTGTCAACTGATGCATTTTAAATCGCTCCCAAACGAGCGTGCAGTTAACAGATGGAGATATTTGCATGCTGTGGTCATCAGAAGCCTTTTTCTGCAGCCACGTTGAAATATTTCCAGCTTCGCAAAGAAATAAAAACATTAGAGTCCAGTCCAGTTATTATTATTATTATTATTATTATTATTATTATTATTAGCCCCTTGAAGTAATTCAATATTGATTTCTCAGTTTTATAAGCTTTTAGTTCAATTCTGTGACATTTGCAGCCAAGAATTGTTCTTAAAGAGGAAGCATGGGGAACATATTCATCAGTAGTCCCCCTCCAGGCACTTTCACACCTATTAGTCCACTTACTGAGGCTGAATCAGAGCGAAATTCATACTACATATAATTAAATGAGGCAAAGAGTATAAATAATGGTTGAGGGCTGTGTAGGGCTGAAATAGCACGTGCAAAGCTTAGAGATGTCACGATACCTTTCCTAGTACTGATACTGAAACCCTCTGATTGAGGTACACATCCAATATTCTTTTCTCTAAAAACTAAGCTTTAAAAATCGCTTACATTGTAAATATAATAAACATAATCAAGTATAAAAATGCTAAAATCAGTCCCAACCGTCTGTATATGTAAATATTTCCATCTCTGAATTTCTTTTCCGAATCCAATTCCAATTTTTGCAGCTGGTTACAGGATCTGATATCCAAATTGTTCTCTTTGATATCAGAGTCACCATTTTTTGCTGGTATCAGCCCCACACCAATCCCGTGTATCAGATTGGTTCCATCTCCAGTAAATCTCTTTTATTAATTGGTCAGAAAAATGACGACGGAAAAAATAAAAAAAACTCACAGAGCCATATAATTGTTGTTCGTCCAAATGTCCAGAAAACGTGGAATTGCTGCAGCACTACAGCTCTGTCCTTTGGCTCAGTTTGCACCTCAAGGCTCATTTTACAAAGCACATGGCACGTTTGATTCCCTTCCTGCGGTCGAGTCGATTCAGAGTCGAATCTCTTAGTCATTGTTCTAGAGTTCACTTGGAACTGACAGAGACCACCTTGACCACTTGTTGGTGATGATATTTATTTTTCTACTGGATAAGGTAGATATAAACTGTTTTTGTTGGGTTTTTTTTTGCACTTAGGGCATTGAAGGACATTCAGCAATATACATGCTGGTCCATTGTTGGTCTAATGTATTGCTGACCTGTCTATATCATCAGGAAGGTTCTCGGAAGGTTCTGAGGACAATCGGAAAGGACACCCTTCGTACAGTTTATTGGACCTTACAATAATAAATAACATCCTCGTAACTTCAGAGCCTTTGTGTGAAAGGATTTTTTTGAGGACATTGTGTTGGCATTGTGTTAACTGCAGACCACGGAGTTCTCAGCAATGTCTGCTCAGTGAACATTACAGCAACGCTTAACAACGTTTTACCCCTTAGCAATGCTTAGCAACCAATTTAGCCTAGAAGTGTAATTCAATGCCACTATCTGTATCGATGCCTGTATTTGTTAGTTCTCCAAATATGCGTATCTGTGTCTGTTTAGTGTGCCTGTATCCAGGATTGCTGAAAAAGAAGTCATTTTTCACTCACAAATAATAACAACAAATACAAATATGCAGAACATGACTTTATCTTATTACAGAACTTGTACAGTTCCTCAACCTCAGCTACATCACTCGAGTTCATATATCAGTCTAAACCAGACTGGAACTTTCTGGAAAGCTTTCTATCTAACTGAGTAATCTAAGGAAGTATCTTTCAAAAATGAATGTCTTTCCCAAATCAGGGAGCTGATGGTTTTAGTTGACATCAACAGCCCCCTAAAAATATTTGATCAGATTTACTTTAGTTTTTGGGTTTGTTAGATTGCAGAAAGATAAGAGGATGCTGGCCACACTATCTGAAAAGAGTTTGCTAGAAACAATTTTCTGGGAAGATTTTCTTTCAATAATGATGAAGATCCTTCATTTAAAAAGTTAGAAAGTCTAGAAAGTTATGAATGTATAATTTAGTGTTTCAAAGATCAATGAAATGATTGCTTTTTTGGACACTCCAGCAGAGCTATGGTGACCTTTGCACATGTGGTGTGAAATTCCAGCAGTTCGTATATAGAAATAAAACACAAATATGGCATTATTTTGGAGTTGAGTTCCATTTTGTGTATTAATAAATAATGTATTTGTATCTGGTTACATCCTTAATCTAGCTACATTGAACAGTGTCTTAAACTGACTGAAAGGTTTTATAAACTTCCGATATCCTGCGTGACTCTTAAAATCTTAAGAAATGATAAAAAAGACTGTGCATCACAGAGCTAATGCATAAAACATTTTCTATTACTTAGAGGCAGCAGTAGCGATGGTTCAAAGGTTTCCTCGTACTCACTCTTGCCTTAAGTACTATTCAGACTGGATAGGATTTCCTGACATATGTCTGTTAAGTAATGTTGCTGGAAGACATCTGTAATTATAATCGATTCACGCTGGATAAGTGATCTCTGTGTGAATCACAGAGACGGGCGTGTCTTCACGATCTATGCAAAGTCATCACACCGAAGGTTCTTCTGGGGGTTTTAGGTAAGTTGCCGAATTTCTAGCACAGGTATAGTGTATATACATGTTATGGTATACACGTGACCTACTGATGATCAAGTGCAAAGTGACGGCTACAGTAATGATAAGCATTTATAATAAAGGTCAAAGCAATCAGTTTGTATTGAAGACATGGTGCATGGTGCGCATAGAACTTGACTTTGAAGTCATGGTGAAGACACGCTCATCTCATGTGATTTATACTTATCCAGAGTGAATCAATCATAATCATTACAGACTTCTACCAACATTACTTAACACGTTCGGAAATCTGATCCCATCCGGATAGTACTATAGTAGGTAAAAAAACGCGTAATCTTTCAAGATGGAGAGCATATCGGCTCTTCTTCATGCGATCTGTGTTTCAATGCGGCGGTTAACATTTATGCACCCACTTAAGAATGCATTTTAGTGAAGAAAGTGCTTCATCTGGTGCAAACCGGAGTTCTTTAAAATAACTTGCAAAGATATACTTACATCTTCCACAAACTCATTGATACAACTGACTCCATCCACGGGGCTAGTCGTAACATTTTGGTCCTTTGATTTAATTGTATATACAGATTCCACTGATATTTATTTTATATGAGTAGTTAACAGACATATGTGCCTAATGTGTCAATGAATTGTAGAGCTTTGGAATGTTTTACTCGTAAGATTTAAAAAAAAAAATTGACAAATGTTACAACTGACCGCAGTCTCCCCTAATAATTACATTATTCCACCTCCTTGTGTAAAACTAATCTAGTTCAAATAGGGCTTCCACAATAAATAAATAAATAAATAAATAAATAAACACATTTGATGCAGGTTTGCTTCGAATGTCCTGAAATTCTGCCAGAAGACAGAAATTAGAGTGATTAGGCTCAACCTGAGCTCGGATAGAACTGGATACCTTACTCCCATTTAAACTGGATAAATCTTTTTTTTTTTTTAATCAATATTTCTATCAGGATTTAGGATAAATCACCATGAATCACAATTTCTTCATTTCCTAACCATAAAATGAAGACATGAAGGAGGTTTTGTAGAAATCAGGTTGCCAGATCTCCAATTTCCAATCCAGTCATGGCTTAAAAGCCTCACCAATGAACTACAAATGATCTCGAAATTGTGGCCAAGTTTCTTTTATTCCCCTAATCGTCTAGATGGATTCTGGCAACTCTGGTAGAAATGCACACTTCTAACGAGGAATGCAATGCACTTTCAACCTTTAGAAAGGCCAAAGTTATTATTATTTACCTAGAAAAACATGATAAGTTCTTCCTTCAACCAAAAATCAGGCGTGATAAATATCATTATACAGATACTTAGAGTGAGTGTACATTTTATAAGGTATAAGAATCCAGACTGGTTGTAATTAGGGTAAAATTAGTGCAGTATTTAGCCCAGGATTTATTATAACCTTTATTTAATAAGCTTTTCCTTGGATCCTTTCATCTGAATCAGTGAAAAAGGACATCCTAACTGCAGTAAAAAATCATAACCCGAAACTTTTCCTCTTTATAATTCATTGAGGATAAAATATGTTTAAACTGACAGCTAACCCCTAGATCAAAAAAAAAGAGTAACAAGTCATCTCATGCATTAATATTGAATGAGACTGGACTCATATATCTTGCATGAGTATTCCTTATAATTTACGGTTAGCCAGGGCTGGATCTATCATGCACACACACACACACACACACACGCTTAGTTTAGTTAGGATGACCTGGAGGGCAAAGCCTTGATATGAACACACTAATGGAAAAACATTACAAAAGACATTAGACACTGAAAGAAACGTATCGATTCGTGCTGAACAAACTCTCATCATCTGCAACACAGTGAGGGTCAATGAAGTGTGTGTCATAAGAATGGAACAATTCTGGCTATCGACAGATATGCGCGTGACGAGCCGGAAAATACAAATGAATGGTGTGTGTCTTGCTAAGCGGCCAGTGAATCAGCGATCGAGTCGTGCGTGTAGCCACGTGCCGTCTGAGAGGCGAGCTCACGCTGACTCGCTTGAAGGTATCTGCGGAGACCCTTATTGCCGTCGTCTTGCTTGGCTGAGCGGCCGTTATTTGCTCAGCGTGTGTTCAGGCATCTGTTGCAGATGATTTTCTGGGGCCTGCATGAAACAACATGGCTGCTCTAACCTCTGTATCTCTGGGTGGCTTATGTGTGTGTGTGTGTGTGTGTGTGTTTGCAGAGAGCTTCACGTGAAGCTGGAGAGATTTGGATGACAGCAGTGGACTCCACTGCCTCCTGATCGCTGTTTGTTTACTTAGAGCTCAGTCCTCTCCATGATGCCTATCAGAAATCCACACACGGCTTTATCTCTGTTTTTTTTTTTTTTTCCTTTTGTCACTGTTCTTGTCATGCAGAATGCATCAGGCACGGGGTTAGAAAGGATCTGCAGGTTCAAAAGTCTAGTGCTTATTGAAAATTTATGGGTTTATCTTATTCATCTCATTGCTTTCTATTTAATTTTATTTGTATAGCAGTTCTAACAATAGACATTGTCACAAAGCAGCTTTACAGAGATCTGGATGTAGAGGATCTTAGCAAGTGGAAATATCTTCCATAGAAGATTGAATATAGTCAAATTTATCTGGTATTTCCTATTACAGTTAAGCAAATATATGATTATTCAACCTATTCTAGACATTTTTTTTTTTTTACTGAATTCAAGCTTGAAATAATCTCGTTCTGTTGGCAAAATGATCTGCCAGTAGAATAGGAAAATTTAAACCTTATATTTGATTTATAATAATCTCATTATAAGAAATGCACTATATGGCTGTTATAATGAGCTCCACTCTTCTACGAAGTCTTTCCACTAGATGTTGGAGCGTGGCTGTGGGGATTTGTGTTCATTCAGCTACAAGAGCATTAGTGAGGTCAGGCGCTGGTGTTGGGATGTCGAGGAGGTCTGGGGTGCAGTCGGTGTTCCAGTTCATCCCAAAGGTGTTCAGTGGGGTTTGAGGTCAGGGCTCTGTGCAGGACACTCGAGTTCTTCCACTCCAACCTTCACACACCATGTCTTCATGGAGCTCGCTTTGTGCACAGGAGCATCGTCATGCTGGAACAGGTTTGGGCCTCTTAGTTCCAGTGAAGGGATGCTGTAATGCTACAGCATACAAAGACATTCTATACAATTTGTGGCAAAAGTTGGAAGAACCACATACGGGTGTGATGGTCAGGGGTCCACAAACATTTGGACATGTAGTTTATTAGATATATTTGCCCATATTTAAGATATTTTCACTTGTTAACATACCATTTTTGCAGGGTAATAAACAAGCCAGACGCAACATTGTTGACAGGGCAGTGGTAGCTCAGTGGTTAGGACGTTGGGCTACTGATCGGAAGGTCATGAGTTCGATCCCCAGCGCCGCCAAGCTGCCACTGGTGGGCCCTTGAGCAAGGCCCTTAACCCTCAACTGCTCAGCTGTATAAATAAGATAAATGTAAGTCACTCTGGATAAGGGTGTCTGCTAAATGCTATAAATGTAAATGTAAACATTGAGGAAACAACATGAGGGAGAAATCTTGACTCAGTTCTTCTCTTGGTGAGTGGGATTATAAATCATTACAGTATACAGGTGTAGAAGGGCAGAGACATACAATATTGTAAATGTGTTGAAAGGATGCTCAGTATGAGCACATATTAAGAGCTGGTGACTTAAGACTTAAGGTAATTCACACCTCCAAGGTTGCCAGATTTTTCTTGAGTAGAAGCATCCAAGACCAAGTCCTTAAACACAAGCACTTGCTTTAAATCCTGAAAAAGAAAAGTGTAGAAAATGTGGGCTGAAATAGCAAAAAGAGTTTATTTTTTATTTGCTGTCGAATGTAATATGATGTAACAGTTTAAAGATAAAAACTAAAATGCCTGTGTTTTACTCAGACTCCGCACCATGTGTGTAACTTTTGAAAAATGATGTGCACAGTTTTGGTATTAAATCCTCATTAATTCAACTCAATTTGGCTCATTGTGAATAAGAGTCCTGGGAAGAGCACAGGACAGTCTTTATGATTATAGCAGCAGCTACGAGGTACGTATCTACAGTATCCATGTGAGCTTATCTGTTGAAGCAAAGCTGAGACTCAAGCATAAACTGTTTTTGGGAATCTTTAGGGTATCCATGAGGAACCATCCACAGCAGCAGAAGGTCCAAGTAGGAGTGATGAATCGGGCAGGTCTGGTTGTATACGAGTTTCTCCCTACTGTTAATCCGATAAGATCTGGCTTCATTACTTCATCTACTGAGCCTCAGTTTTTCATCAAAGAAGATCCTGTTTCTAAGACAAGGAAATGGAGCTAATGGGATTCTCACTTTCCAGCACTCACTGTGCTGTGTAAACTCTCGCCGCAGGGCCCGAATAACAGGCTATCGCTTCACTACTGATGCTCCTTATCTTGGTTTGACGCAAAGCAAACTTAGATTTATCAGTTTATCTAATTGGACGTGTTACACTTCTTCGTGCTCTGAAATGAACTCTGTTACAAACTAGTGCGATGTAAGGAAAGCATCATTAGTCCACTTTTCCACTGCTTCCAAGATTCTGGATCCATTCAAACAGGACTGCACTTTGTTTGGAACATGCCTGAAACCAGGAACTGATGGGTTAGGGTTAGGGTTAGGATTCTTGTTTTTCTCTTTTACTGTCTAATAACGTTCCATATTCCCCCCGGCTTAATCTATTAATCACTGCCTCATGCTTGGAAATTTATAACAATTCACCCAATTCGATTGTTATGAAAAGTTACAAAAGTAAGGGTTAAAGGTATGGCTTGCATTCAGATTTTTTATTCCTTAATTCATATGCAATGGAATGAAATCTGCTGTTTTACTACACTTTCTCTCATAGAACACATGGGTTCTACAGGGATTTTTTAAGGGTTTGCCATCTGAACCAGCCCATTTTTTAATATTTTAGGTTTCTGTACTAAAAAAAATTAATGTCGACTTATATTAGCAACAGATGCACCACAATGCAGAGTTTATGAGTTTATGGAGAGTTTAACTCTGTGGGGTAAAAGTTCCTCCGGGACAGAAGTTGTGTTGGACGCCTATCTGGCCTGTGTGACTCACAGTCCATCAGCTGCCCCTCTATCTGCCCCTAGGAGACACCTCCATCCTCCATCTGCCCCTGGGAGACACCTTCTTTCTCCATCTGCCCTTGTGCTAACTGATGGTGAATCAGTATGAGCTGTTCACTTCCTCCGTCTGAGTGTTGGAAGAATCGATGACTGTCTCGCCACATTAACGTCTCTTTCACCGGGAAGTTTCTCTCTCCGCACTGCTTCTATTTGTCTTCATGAGCCTTTAGTTTTTATGTTAATAGGGCTGTTAAAATACAAATGCACAATTATGTACATGAAGTGATATTAATGACCTTTAAAACCACCACAGGTCTGGATGTTCCCAGTCTGTATCACTGGCCTGGGAGATAATCTTAATGATTTATCTTTATGAAGCACTCTGCATTAAATTCACCTCAGCTTGTGTGTGTGTGTGTGTGTGTGTGTGTTATGAGGCTCTGCCTATCACAATGCATTGGTCTGTCTCTTCCTAACAAACACAGAGACATCTGAGCAGTGCCTAGGTCATGGCACTCGAGGTTTATAAATACAATAAGATGGATAATTCTATAAAATTACAAGAACGAGCCACCCCTTAGCTCCAGGGTCTCCAGTCCCTGAGTTCTCTAGTTTTCTCCCACCTCCCCAAAACAGGCAGGTGGTTTGGTTATTGTCCCTAGCTGTGAAAGAGCATGATGAATGTAAGTGTGTGCATGGTACTCTGCGATGGACTGGTGTCTCATCAGGAGTGAATTCTCCTGCTTTGGATCCAGTGTTATTGGGATAGGCTGATCAGGATAATCAACCAACCAACTGACTAACCAGTCAACCACTCAACCAACCACCCCAGCCAACCAACTAATCAAGGACCTGGCCAACCAATCAACCAACTGATTAACCAATCAACCAATCATCCAACCAACCAATTGACCAATCAATCGGCCAGCCAGCCAAACAACCAACCAACCAACCAATCAATCAGCCACTCAACCAAACAACCAACCAATTAACCAACCAAACAACAAACCAATTCACCAACCAAACCATCAACCCACCAACCAATTAGCCAACCAATTAAATAATGAATCAAGCAAGCAACCAAACAGCCAAGCAATAAATCAACCATGTAACCGACCAATCAACCAAGCAACCAGCCAACTAATCAGCCAACCAAACAATCAATCAAGTTGTACTTGAAACCTTTTCTGATAGAGAAACACTATGTTGTTTCACTTTACATAGAACATTTAAATGTTCCCCCAGAGGGACAAGCAAAAATCCCTTGAGACTGTGGGAGAAAAAGTGTATCTTTTTTGAAGTCTCCAAAGCCCATGCCTGTGTGTCTGTAATTTCTGAAATCTATGACCCTGAGATGAGGCGGTAAAATAGGCAGCCGTCAATACGCTGAGGGAAATATCACGACACGACAAAACTAAAATAATTTTTTTCAAATAGTCGGTACAGTTTATGAAGGGCAGGGAGCCTGTGTGACCCATTGTTTTTTCTTAAGGGTGAAATTTTAAACCTCCTCTTATCTAAAAGGTATTCAGGCTTTTATTTTATTTTCTTATTCTGACATCATCTCAGGGATCAAAAACTGAGGAGCAAAATCCCCATGAAGTTCTTAATGGCATTTGGACTAATGCAGGAAGAGCGTCTGCATGAAATCTCAGTAAATTGTGAGACTCGGTGGCTGATGAGTGAGAACAGGCCAGGAGCTTGACTTTAGCTCGGATTAGAGAACTGAAAGTCGGAATAATTGTGTTTCTCACCCAAAGGCTTTTTTTTTTAATATTTAGTCTTCTTAGACGTGCCTTGTTTTGAAACTAGATTTTATTTCTTTCTTTCCGTGTTTGACTCTTGAAGACGTGTCCTTTCAAATAATGACTCCTGAAATTGGCACAGCATGACATGGTGTGCTGAGTGACTGTAGGGGAGGAACGGGGTGAGAAACAACTTTCAGACGAGTTTCTGGACCCTGTCACATTACCCAAACATGTATCTCGGAGAGGAAGCGGGCTCCGGAGGCTCATCATCTTCCTGAGGTTTCAGAAATGCATTTCCTTTCTGCAAGCTGAGTCAGTGAGCACCGTTACTGTCACTATCCTTTTTGCAAAGCAGCAGCAGCCATTTCAGAAGCGATAATGCAGAGAGTAAGGGCGTATAATGGGCCTGATTTTCCAAGCTAAATGCAGGCAAGTTTTTATCTCGGCTTTTATCTTGATATAGACATGCATTTGGAAAATGGTTTGCTCAGCTAATTGACTTGTGTGCAGTGTTTCAAACAGGCTCGTATGATTTCCTCCTTGTTGCCGGATTGCACAGAATTAAATAGCCTAACCCCACTTTACTGGGTAAGTATGCAATTAAACATCCGAGACAGTTACTTTCTGGTTGCACAATTAACATTTTAATTACAGAACACAGAAGGAAAGGCAATTTAAAATCAAAGCAAAATGACCGGCAGGTAATTTTGAGGTTTCAGTGAAAAATACATGCAACAGGTCAGAACAGGTCTGCAATCAAAAAAACAGACTCTTACTCTGGCTTTCTGCTTTGCACTATAAATCATGTATTATGTTTGGGAATAACAAGCTAAAAAAATCACTTAAATCAATAAGAAATGCATGTGCTACTGGCTGGCATCATTATAGTCGGGATTTATTCCTCCTGTACTGACTAAAACCCTGCAGAAGGAAATAAAATAAGGAATAACTCCTACAATAAGTCATATTTTGAGCTTAAAAATATGCTGATGGTATATAGTTTTATGGTAACACTATTCTTTTAAACAGGTTTGTGCATTCCTTTCCTGCTAAACACTGGTTTCAAATTTCTTTAAACCCACCAATTTGCGAGGGATGACACGACTAGTGGATCTGGAATTGAAGATTAATAATTGGTGAAGTTTACTTTGGAGATGTTTTGAAGATACTTCTAAAGGATCTTGGCCCACTCCTCCAGACATAACATATCAACCCTTTATATCCTTCAGTTTTCATTCCGCAGTCTGAGATGGTCACGGCAAAACACTGTGCTGTTCCTTTTACGCTGAACAGAATTTTTCATTGCTTTATGCTGTTCAAGATGGCGGCGGATCTGGAGTCTATCCCGGGAATACTGGAGGTGAGGTGGGAATACACCCTGGATAGGAAAAAAGGGAACCACACTAGGAGCATTTTAGGGCCACCAATCCACTTACTGGCATGTTCTTGGCAAGTAAGAGGAAACTCAAAAGCTTAACCACTGAGGCTTAACCACAACTAGCTCAACTAGCTTGCATTAATTGTACCACTGAATTAATGCCACTAAAGGATTGGATTGAATCAATGCAAGCTAGTTGAGCAACTTATGGTAGCTTAGTGGTTAAAGCTCAGAAGGTCGTGTGTTCAAATCCCAGCACTGCCAAACTGCCATGGCTGGGTCCTTGAGCAAGACCCTTCAGCTCAGCTGTGCTATTTTATATGTAAGATATTACAATACTTTACTATATATACACGGTTTACAGTTGTTTACTGTAAAGTTTCTTTGCAAAAAATCTACAGTAAGTTATTTTTACAGTGCTCTAAAACCCTCAGAAAGCTACTCTCTTATGAAACTTATTTTTGCTAGAAGCAATGGTAAATAATTTCTGTCTTATTTGGATGGGAAAAATAATTTTGATCATTTCTATGCAGGGTGCCAATAATTCCAGAGAGCACACATACAGAGATACTACACTTTCCACTTTATTAAATGTGCATCCTTTGTCGATTTGTAGCTTCGCTTTCTGTTTGTGATAATACCTATAAACATCTGCTGATTGTAGCAGCCATTTGTGAACACATTCAGATCCTTGTAATAAACTCAGGACATTCAGAGCATTGTAATAAAGTCTCGCTCTCACACAGCCGTGAAGGAAACGCACAGGGGAGACTGTGCGACAGACACACACTCAGATTGTTCGTTACATTCTGACTTTCAGCTCAGAGTAGAAGCCCAGGGTGCCTTTGGTCTGAGAACATGTGATGAATATATGATAGCCTACACACATGAATCACCTCCATTGTATCAGAGTTCACTTGGGTTGCCATGGTAACCGCAGCCGCAGTGTTCGCATTACTGCTGGACCGAGTATTAGTGCTGATTGCAAGGAAAACTGAATGAGAGCAGGTTTCAGGGTGTTGAGATTCAGTCCTGATCAGAATTTTTAATCCTAACCATCATAACCTACTCGTGCTCTCCTGATATTAAAACACACACATTGGGCATTTACATAATTTTATTACTGTATTTAAGTACAATTAAAGAAATATGTATAAGTATAAATATTTGTACGGATTTTTCAGTCCTAAGTGAGCGAAGTAAAGGAAGAAAAAGAAAAGAAAGAGCAGATCATGGGATTTGAGAGCAGCCAATAAATTGTTTTAAGTAGATAAACTGTGCCAGTTTGTTTCATTAAAAATTCTAATATTTTTTTATTGACAAGTCAGAAAAGAGAAAGAAAAATAAAATAACTACGAACTAATAATAATAATAATAATAATAATAATAATAATAATAATACAGACAGAAGAATAAAAATAAACTGTGCATGTGCACATCAGCAAATCGAAAGCAAAACATAATTTGACAGGTAATGAATAAATGCGAGAAAGAAAAATAAAAACACAAAAACAAAAAATGCAAAGAAAGAAAACCAAACATGAGCTTTTTAACGATTCTTTCCTAAAATCTAAAAACCCAAAACAACAAAAACAATTGTTAAAAAGTGTTTGATTTCCTTTAGTTATAGAGGAAAATGTCATTGTGTCATGGGTCTATCACAGAGTGTTAAGAGAAAAAGGAGTTAAAAGGAGCTTTCTGTACTTTAGCCATAGGAAAAAATGTCATTATTATATCATGTGTCTGTTATAGAATCGTTAAGATAGTTGAAAATCATAATAAAGGCTTGCTTAACTTCACCTGTAGAGAAACGTGTCATTATAGTGTCATGTTCATGTCATAGAATGTTAAGATACTTAATAAGGGGCTTGATTTGCCTTAGCTATCGAGAACATTGTCAGTATAGTGAGCGTGTCACAGGACGTTAGGATTGTTAATAAGGGGCTTGCGTAACTTTACCTGGAGAAACGTGTCATTTTTGTGTCACGTGTCTGTCAGAGAATGTTAATGTTGTTAAAATTCGGCTTGGTGTACTTTATCTATAGAAAGAAAATATCTTTATTGTGTCGTGCGTGTGTTATAGAATGTTAAGATTGTTAAAAGGGGCTTGCTTTACTATAGCTTTAGAAAAAAAAACTGTTATCATATTAAGATAGCATGGTATCATAGCGTAAGAGTTAAACTCATGCTAGCTAACATTTGTGAATGTTAGGGATTTAGCCATTGTTAGCTAGATTTAATTGGTGTTTCCCCGATGTCTAATTTACCATTAGCAGCCAAAATAAATGATTTGATTTGTGTGAATTGTTTTTCCTTTAAAATTTTAAAATTTGGAAATTTAAAAGTGCGTACTTTTGTTCTTTAAGTTGAGGAAGGAATTTGATACTGTTCTTTGACTTTTATCAGAGAATTTCTGTACATTTTTGTACTCGAGTAATGAATTTGCGTTTACTTCATGGTCAAAGTTTCTCTAGTTTTCTCTCGATGGGATCCATTGTCTCCATACACACATAAATATATGATCACATTTTGAAGAATCACTATGATATGTGTGACACTATGCATGACGGAGTGTATGTGTGTGTGTGTGTGTGTGTTGAGACGTATTGAAGGCTTCACACCCTGTTGATTCCCCATGAGATGAGCGACATTGCCCGATATTGTATGTGTGCATGTGTGTGTGGAGACAGATTGAAGGGGTCACACCCTATTGAGCCCCCATGAGATGAGTGACACTATGTGTGTGTGTGTGTGTGTGTGTGTGTAACAGTCTTCATCATTCAACCCACATCCATCTCATGCTGTCCATCCGAGCTCTGGTTTAGCAGTGATGGAGAGAAAGAGAGATAGAATGCTAGAGAAAAAGAAGAAGCAGTTAACTGAGTGGAGAGCCAGCGGAGGAAGAGAAGGGGCTTCGCATCATTAGCTCTTTACATTAGCATTCCGCTCACACTACCTGTGCAGGACTCCGTAGGGAGCAAACGCAACCTGTGCAGAATTACCACCGCATGCTCATCTCTCTTCTGCCTCTATCGTTCTGTCCATCTCTTCCCTCTCTCTCTCTCCCTCCCTCCCTCTCACTCTGTCTCTGTCTAATCCTTCTCTTTTCCATCACCTGCCAAAGTGGAGGGGAAATAATTGAACACTCTCATCCCTTTCCTTCGTTCATACTGAAAGTGAGAGAAGCCGTTCCATAGATCTCCTAGATCTAGAGAGCTGATGATGTCATTACGTCCATAGCGACATGAGGCCACTTTGGCTGCCATTTTGGTCCTTCCTTTTCTGCAGCATTTAATAAACTAACATAATGTAAACAAACAAAAAAATAGCAGACTGAATGAGTCTCCTGGCAAGACATTTCACGGGGCAAGTTTCAGTGTAAGCCGAGTTACTGTTTCCACCTCATAGTAGAAAAGTCTGCAAGGATAAACTCGTGCTTATGAATTTCTGAGGGGAAAAAAAAAGGAGAGAAAGTGTATGAGAACATTTTAACAATGGAAGCTCAACTAGCGGTTGATGCTAAGTGTAATTACAGTGTAATTTTAATCATAATGAGTTTTTAAAAATAATTTAACAACACATCTGAGAGAAATGTTGATATTCCTGATAATTTTTTTTGTCATTTCCTTCTCTGTATTACAGATTTAACAGTTATGTGTTAGCTAATCACTAGCCTTCGTTAGTAGCTAGCTTCCACACTTCCCAGGTGCCTAGCAACAGTGTTCTCATGAAAAATACAATGCTCTTGTGATATGTCAGGCTTTAATAGTAAATATGAAAGGTCAACCTTTTGTTTGTGAATTTCTGAGGGAAAAGAAATTTAGAGAAAGTGTGGGAAAATGTTTTAAATCACGAGAGCTCAACTAGCAGTTGATGATAAGTGTAATTACAGTGTAATTTTAATCATAATGAGTTTTTTTAAATAATTTAACAACACATCCGAGAGGAATGTTGATATTCCTGATTATTTTGTGTCATTTCCTCTGTCACTGTTCCTTCACACTTCTCTGTATAAAAGATTTAACTGTTATGTGTTAGCTAATCACTAGCCTCGGTTGTTGGCTAGCTTCCACTCTTCCTAGTTGCCTAGCAACAGTGTTCTTGTGACTTTAACTACTTGAAAGGCAAGTTTGTAGATGTTTATTTGCCTTTCCATGCAACTTTTCAACCTTATTTTGAATGTGTGTGTGTGTGTGTGTGTGTGTGTGTGTGTGTGTGTGTGGGATGGACGATGCTCTTTTGATATGTCAGGTTTAAGTAGTCAAGTAGTGCGAGGTCTGTGTGTGTGAATTTCCAAGATGGAGAGATGGAGAAAGTGTGTGTGTGTGTGTGTGTGTGTGTGTGTGTGTGTGTGTGTGTGTGTGTGTGTGTGAGAAAGAAATCTCATGTTTGCAGCCAGTGGAGCACAGTGTGTACTTACGGATGTGTGTGAGATTCTTCTCCGGACACATCTCAGTGCCTCAGTACTGATTAGTTCATGTGAGCCTCATAAATCATAAAAGTCCCTGTTGGACACAGCACATCTGACAGTGGCCTGTGTGTGTGTGTGTGTGTGTGTGTATTGGGATGTTGGCATATTGCTACTGATAAGGAGAGCTTGAGCTAGATTATCAGCCAGCACTGGGGCAATGAGGGCTATAATTAATGCGCTGCTTTTTAAACCTATGACACAGACTGTTCCCTCAGTCCTGCTGTCTGATACACAGCTCCAGATAGAGCTACCAGGAAACACACACACACACACACACACAAGCTTTTTGTCTTTTTTTTTCTCGCAGTACTGCCCTGTACTGTGGGCACTCTTGTCTTATTAGAAAGTGAATACAGCTGTCCGTTTCAATGCCGCCGAGCAGCCTGTGTATTGTTTTATTTTGTGCGGATCCCGTTCCTTCCGTATCCTGCTCAGCGCTAACTTATGCTTCGATAAGACAAACCACATCCATATCCTGACTGAATACCCAGCCTTCTCTTCAATCGTTTATAGAAAGTAGTAGAAAAAAAGTTTCAAAACTACTCACGCTAGCCTTTCTTTATCCGTATTTAATGTGATATTCCTTCAGGTTTAATTTAATACAGAGGCTCTTTTTCTTTCTGTCTAAACGTGAGAGGCGAAAGCAGTAAAGCTCCTTTGTTTTACGTGTGGACCCAAAGCCTAGTCTTAGTGTCTTTGAAGTGCACAAAGTGAGCGGGCTTAGCGGCCTGCCGCTGGAAACACGACGGCTGATGTCTGGGATGAATTTAAACCTGCTGAATTAGGCAGCTGCATTCGTCTGACTTTGTTCTCCTAAAGCTCAGGTGAGTGAGAACAGACTGAATAGTAATAACCATCATGACAGAGCTCATAAGCTCGTAAGCTCTGCTTCCAGCAGCTACAGCACATCCGATCTCACACAAATTTTTCTAGGGATTCTGTGGAGACATAGTTTTTTTGTTTGATATCCTTGTAGTCCAAGAGATAACCCTGCTCCTAAACTTAAAGGTGATCACTCGTCCAGTCCAGGAGGGGGCGACTGGAGCCGAATCTGTGTTCGTGTTGTAGCCATGGAAGTCACTAATCAGCAGCTCTGATGCTATACTGGAATGGAGTGTTTGAATTTTGTGTTTCTGTGATTAACTAAATTTTTAAAAAAAATATATCAGAAATGTATTATGATATCAAAGTTGAGGTTTGAGGTTTGAGGCTCTGGAGTCATAACAAGCATTGTGTTCAGAAAAACGAGTTAAATCATAATCATTTTAATTGCTCTGAATTCATTTAAGGAATAGTGTCATTATCTCACATAAATATAATTATAATCATGAAATTAATTAATACATCAGAGTGGTGTTTTGGCCATAGTAGAACCGTGGGCTACAGCAACAAGAAACAGTGAGTCAAATTCACGAATACACAAATACACAGTACAGCTCAGGTTTTCTTCCAGATCTGTAGCCATCTTCGTTGCTTGAAGGCTCTATTTTCACATAGAAATGTACATTTTAACAAAACACACTGTTTAGATGTAATGAGAAAGATTAACTTGTTAGCATTGGCAGTTCCTGTTATTAGAGGAATAAAACACAATGGGAAAATAACTCAAAAATGACACTGTGCTAGTAACTCTACTGTACTCTATTAAATACTGTAATAACAAAAGGATGTTGCAGAGCTAACATAATTATAACTGGAGGATCTGTGGGATTTTATTCTTGTCTAAATCCATCATGTCACATTGCCTTCTATAAAGTGACAGTAGAAGTAACCACAGGTAATACAGTTCCCCTTACAATAGTGCTTAAAATGCCAGTGGTCATTTAAAATCTCTGATATTTTGGTTTCAAATTTCAGGAATGATGCAACAACTTCAAATTAAATATATATATATATATATATATATATCCCAAACATGATAGTTTCTTTTTCCTCTTTTCCCAGTCACAAGTTAAAATCCCTGAATATGCGATCACTACACGGTGTTAGCATCGCTTCCTTTAAAATGGAGCAGTGTTTTACAGGCTCAGTACTGGAGGGAGAAATGATCAGGTTACTATCACACCCTTCATTAGCCGCAATAAGTGAACTGAAGCAAGGCGAACGCTTAGGCATGATCGTATTCATTAGCGCACACGTCGTTGCTGAGCTTTCAGGTCCAATCTGTCAGTTGACTTGATTGATGCAGATTGCATTAGACTGCTGTCGACTGAACAGTTATTAATAACCAACATGCATCATTTGCTTTGTGTTGTCTAAAACAATGATGTTGTCATGATGTTAAAGCAATAGTTTGGCCAAAAATATACACAAATTTCCAAAGATAGTCGATGAGCCATGACATGTTTCTCTAATAAGTTAGGAAAGTTAAGCATCATGCAAACTGACACCATATGACAGACTCTTGGATGAGTAAAGGGTCATGCTGTTATAGGAAAATAATCAACGACAGGGTGGCTTGGTGAAGCAGGGTCACTGTTACCACAACCAAAATGTGATGATTTTCCTATAAAAGCACAACCTGAAATGTTTTATTCCTCTTATACTACAGCAAATCTCCAACGTAAACACATCATACTTTTTATCCTTTTATAGTTACACTGTAATGTTTTGGAATATCTGTGAAAACCAGTTAGTTCCTGTTATTGCTTATAGCATCTCTAAACAGTTGTTCAACTTGTCATGTATCTGAGAAACTTCAAAATCATAAAGTCCTTAAACCTTACAGCATTAGCTCTGACACTGGAGACTCCTTCCATAAACGTTAAATAAACGCCTCCTCACGGAAAACTTCACCATAGCAATGATCGCACACATTTATGTAGATCGTCTGCCAAAGTCCCTGTGAACGAGCTGTTACTATAGAAATGATAACGTATTAGAACGAGCACATTAATGTAAACAAGCTGCCCTACTGTCAGAGCTGCTGAGGAGGAAATGATGCAACACCTTCCAACCAATCAGAATCCAGTATTCAACAGTCTTGTGGTTTAAAAATAAACAGGGATATTGCAAAGCTAAGAAGAGCAGCAGTGGCCTTCTTAAAACCAAATCACTTTCTTATCCATGTAGGAGGCGTGGCCTACAGTTTGAAGGCGGAGTTACACATGATTAAACGATAATGTAGTTCCAGATTGATTTGTGTATTTATTTTCTTGTGCTGTGTATAAATAGTAAGTGATATCGCTGTGCCAAATTACAGGATTGAAATAATGACTATGTCAAACAGGGTGTCCTTTCTGACTATCCATGTGTCTTTTAATGCTAAACTTGTGGCTATAAGCTTTCCTTACATTAGCTGCAGTGCAAAACTAAAGAAGCAAACTTTAGACACCAAACATGTGTTGACTGACTGACTGCGCTTTGGGTAAAACTCAGACCTCCTTTTTTCTGCGAGACTCCACTTTGACTCTCCTAAGAGAAAGCCTTTAAACTGAGGAAGTTGTTATTGAAAGTGAGCAGGTCAGCATGGAGACGAGTTTCCACGGGCCGGGCATGGAGAGAGCTGTCTCTACCACTCCGCTGGACCATAAGTCATCCAGTGAATTCACTCTCTACTAATAAACCAGCAAATCGCATCGCACAGGGCCCTCATGCTGAGCTTTCTCAATAACCAGAGAGACCTGAGAGCATTAATTCATTTTTACTGGGGCTGCTGCTCCGATTTTATTTAGATGGGATTAATATTTGATATTGTGTGACATTTATGAATGCACTGTGTAATTATCCAAACTCGGCTATGCCAAACACCGATGGAATCATCCCCAACGAATCAGACAGGAGGGAGGCATTTATGTGAGAAATCATGCTCCACGTCACGTTGCTGCTGGACCACGGAATACGTTTTCACCTTTCACCTTGCTGTAATGGGTGCAGAAAAAATACTGCGGCGCGGGAAAAGCAGAAACATGTCCACGATGGTTTCAACATAGCAGGTGTTCTTATAGGCTGGATAATAAAATAGCACACAGGTCCACACTTTCAAAAAAAAAAAATAAATAAATGTATTAATCCTCAGCTCTGTTGAATTCTGGATTCCGATTGGTCAGAAGGTGTTGATTCGTTTTCTATAACAGTAACAGCAGCTCTGACAGTAGCGCAACTGCAAATCACAGGTTTAATATTACTGAGCTCGTTCTAATACGTTATCGTTTCTATAGTAACAGCTCATCCATACGGCGTACTCATCACACAATGAAAATATATTAATAATCAAATGAAAAGATGCCGAGGGCAGCATTTCTCGTGCCCCACATTGTCACTTGTACAATATAGAAAGCTGTAAAATGTGTAATAAAGGACACTTTCACACACATTAATCCATTTGCTGATGCTGAATCAGAGAAAATTGATATTTTTGGTGTGTTTTGTTTTCACACATCGATACTAGTACATTTCAATACTTTTATGTATGTATGTATGTGTATATAACACAATATCCATGAAATTTCAGAATTTCATTCATCACGATAATGTATTCAAAGAACTCTTTCTTTCATTGTTCAGAAATAAGGAGATGGAAAAAGGAAAACAAACCGCGCACGTAGTGTGTGTAGAAATCACAAAAATCACCTGCGCACAGAGAACACGGAGCTGGTGCTAAAGCAAATGATTAGATAATGCCTTTAATGTATTTGTTTTAATGTAGGACTAATAGACGTGAAAGTGCTCTTAGGTAACCTGTGGCACTCGTATCAACTTAATAGCATCCATTCAATTGAAAGATTCAGTTATATAAGATTCGAAATTAAACAGAGGAGATTAGACCATTATCTTTCAATGTGCACTTTATTTTCTCTGCATTATTCATCAAATCCTTGATCCACCTGGTCCATGAAGCGCTCTTCAGCACGGTGTATGACTCACAAGTGCTTTGTTAGAGCACCGCTGTCTTTAAAAGACCTGAGTGTTTTTTTTAAGACTCCGGTGTGTTTTTTGCAGCGCTGCTGAGTTTCATCAGCGTTTCAGGCCAGAGAGCGATGAAAATACACAGCGATCAGGCGATAAACACTCATCAGACCTGTATGGGGTAAACAAGGAGCACGATGATTCAATAGAGTCCGTCATGCTGATGTGATTAAGAGCAGATGCGTTGCACGGCGAGAGGAGATTGGACCTGCGACTGTGTTGATGCAAGCTTGGCGCAATCTTCTGACGGGTTAATAAATGTTTCATTTACATTTCAGAGCACAGAGAACGAAAAAAGTGGTGTTTCCATCATGTAGAATCATGTTTGGAATGATTAGCCATGACAGCTGCACTATGAAGACTTTCCAAAACATAATTTAAGACATGGCAAGTTGAGGATTAGAGATTTGTAAATTGACTCTGAGTCACTGCTTGAAGTTGATTTATTAAGCTGATCGGAAAACAAACGCGTGCGACTTACTGAATCAAAATAACTGACGTTTGATTTAGGCTCAATCCACATGTATACGGGTATTACGGAAAACGCATTTTTCTCTGTATGTGGCCTCACATGCACACAAAAACTCCCAGAAAAACGATTTCCTCCAAAGTGGAGAAAATTTACAGCTCTTTAAAGATCTCACTGTTTTTCGTGTTGACGTGAAAGACTGTTTTTTTTGGAAAACTGCTAATCTTTATGCTACCCATGTAGACCCGTCCAGCGCAGATAAAAAGTGTACGGCGTTCTTATTATTAGCCAGATCCTTCAGTCCTGACGTTCAGTGTGCGATCTGTGCTTACTGCTCACCCAAAAACAGCACTCGATATTCCCCACCTGCTCCCTCATCAGCATTCTCTCGGCGCAACCCCACAGCTCAGGAGCCGACCATTCAACATCAAATCCCTCTTTAATGTCTGAGGCTCTTCCTGTTTATCCTGAAACGTGAGCGTGCTGAGCAGCTCGCATGAAAATGTACTCCAACTGCAAATGAGAACACGTCGAGAACTTATCTAAATATCTCTCTTTACAAATAGATCAACCAGCCAGGAATTATTTTCAGGAGGAGATTTAGGAAATATCCTAAATTAAACCACCGTGTGATCTTTGCAATTCGTACAGCAATAGAAATGGTAATGGTATTCGATTTACCAGCTAATCCTGCCACATTAATGACGTTATTAATGGAACAAATAGCTCTATTCCATTTCCACAGTAGACCTCTGGTTGTTTATCAGCAGTCACGTTGACATCTCAGAGCTCAGAGTGTAGCTGGCTGATGCTTTTCCAAGTTTTTTCTGATTCAGATCTCTAAATCTAAACCTTGTCTCGCCTTATGTTCTGCATTTCCTTGCGTCTTTGCCGTAGCCTTGTTTACTTCCATGCCGACAGACTTTTATGCCTTTATTTTTTTTTCTCAGCATTTCTCTTTGCATTTTTTGCCTCTCTGTGTCTCTCTCTTCCACTCTGCTGCTGCTACAATACGTTTAGGATTTCCCAGAGAACCAGATTCGACGCAAGGAATGGCAGGCCAGGAATGATATCATTGCGTTAGAGATAAACAGGACAATGCCAGCAACAATCGTGGCACGTTTGTGGCTATAACGTCAGTCCTAGCTAACAGCCGACACCCCTTTGTACAGTATATTCCAGCGTAATGCTAGTTTTGTGTTCAGCTTTATGCTAACCTGTGAATTTCATATACTACAGCTTTATGCTAGATTTGTGGTTTGCACATTCTCAGATTTATGCTAGTTTTGTACTTTGTCACTTTTCCGCTCTACACTAGTATTTGAACTGTGTATATTCCAGCTCGATGTTATAGCATTTAAATGTTGTATATTCCAGCTTTATGCTAGTTTTGTACTTCGTCTACTACTGTTTTACGCTATAGACTTGTGTTTTGTATATTCTAGCTTGATACTAGTGCTTGTTCTTTGTCGATTCTTACCTTATGCTAGTCTTTGAATGCGATCTTTATGCCAGCATTTGAATTTTGTATATTCCAGCTTTATGCCAGACTTGTGTTTTTTTTTTTATATATATCAGCTTGATGCTAGAGTTTAAACATTGTATATTCCGGCTTTATGCCAGTTTTACACTTTGCCGTTTTTCAGCTTTATGCTAGCATTTGAACTTCATATATATTCTGACTTTATACTAGCATTTGAACTTTGTATATTATTAGCTTTATGCTAGTTCTTTACTTTGACAGCTTTCCGTTTTATGCTAGGTTTTGAACTTCGTGTACTACAGCTTTATGCTAGATTTGTGGTTTGTATTTTCCAGCTCTTGTTCTTTGTCGATTCTTAGCCTTAAGCTAGCTTTTAAACTTTGCAGCTGAAACAAATCTGAAAAACGAAACTGCATGATGAAAATCGTGATTTTGGAATTGGTTGCCTCCCAAATCCTGTCTGGTACGTATGGCGCCTGGGTAAAGCGGGGGACCAAATTCAGCAGTGGCGGACTGACAGGATGCAAGTTTTGTGTCTTATTAATTTCAGAAGAGGATGACGAGGGAAAGAGTGTTTATAGGTGATGATTATTTTCCTGTAACAGCATAACACAGAGTGTTTACCTCCTTATATAAAAGCTCATTGTATCCCGGAGCTCTTTGTTATGTGTTAATTCTTCGAAAGTACAGAACTGAGCTTATATCTGGGCAGCACTTAAGGGAACACTAGAACCTGCTCCATCCTGTTCTTCCTCTGGGATTTGGGAGTAAATTGATGTCTATTGATCTCCCTCACACTCCCCAGGCATGAACCTTTCTGTTTCATTCACTTACCGAACGTGCGGTGTATGAAGTATTACACGTCTTTGCCGTGAAGACACTGGACCCTGGATGAAGAAGCTGCGATTTCTCTCGTCAACATTCGCCCCGTGTTCTAGTCGTGTTTGTGTAGAAGGATGCCCGAGTACACTGGATTATTCCTGATCGATCGATTCGAGGGAAACTCTCTGGATGATTATAGTTACATTAATCCAAACTGAGTGGAAAAAATGCCCTGAATTTCATGTTCACACGTGTGATTTTGTTTCTCTGGCCTATTTTAAAAACTAATAATAAAGGAAATAAAAAATTCAAATAAAATAAGTCAGTTTTATATAAAAAAATCTGAAATAAAATCAAACAAATTTCCCTGGTTTTATGATTTATTTTATTTAATTCTTTTAATATAATAATGTTTTATTATTTTTAATTTGCTCTTTATTTAAAATTCCTGATCTTTTATTTTTTTTTAAATAAATGCTTTTTGTTCCTCCTGGTTGTATTTATATATTTTTGTTTTCAAAGTTTCCTGAATTTATTTAAAGTTGCTTCTCCTTTGTAAAGTCAGCCACTTTTATTTATTTAATGTTTAGTATTTTATTATAAAAAAAAATAAATCAGACATTTTTTTAATAAAAAGATGATTTAAAATAAATAAATAGAAACAAAGTTTTGCTGACTTCTTCTTCTTCTTCTACTTTACATTTTCATTTTATTAGAATGTTGTCTTTTTGATGTCCTTTTGGTTAAGTGGCTTTATTTTTTTTAACTGTATCTGCCTGCTTTTAATAATTTTTTATTATAATTTTACTTAAAGTTTGTCTTTTATTATTTTAATTGCATTCTCTTTTTCAACTTAAATGATTGTACTTACTTTTCATCTATTTGCGTCTCTTTGTAGAGTTTTTAAAAACTTTTAAGAACTTTGTTCTTATTATTTCGATTTTAAAGTTGTTTTTTTAATTGGCTCTATTTTATACGTTGACTGATATGTCGTCCAGAGCCTGTGTTTTGCCTCGTTTTTTTCCTTCCTCCTTTCCTACAAAACTCTCATTCGGTGAGTCATTGTATAGACGCTATCATCCTGTATCAGGTTAATTGAGTGTGATGCTTTGTTCCTGATCATAGGGCTCTAAAGCACCTACATCATTCCATCTAAGAGAGAATTTATTATGCGTTTTTGACGTGTAATCCCGGAATTTCTTTAAAGGATTTCTCACATTGAATGAAAATCTCTTAACTCTCTAAAAAGCTTTCACATGGTTTTGTGTTTATTGGTACTAGCTTTAAGAAGAGAGAGACTTTTAAATGTTTTATCTATGTTCTTGTCTTTTTATCTCTCTTTTCTAAAGCATTGAGATTACAGTGTGTGTGTATGACAGAGTGTATGTGTGTGTGTGTGTGTGTGTGTGTGTGTGGTTACAGTCCATACAGACACTCTGAGTTATAGAAAAGGCCAGGTTTCTCTCCCCGGCGAGACAGTGCACACACTCCACAACAGATGTGCTTTTCATTTTAATTCACATTATTTGGATTTCTTCCGAGACAGAAAGTGGGGTCGAGTGTGTGTGTTTGTATGTCGTGAAAGGATAACCGAAGAAGTTTGACCCCTTTTTTTGAAGTGTATAAGAGAGCAGAGAAGAACAAGGCAGCTACACAAAGGCCTATAAATAGTAGAAGATCTGCACACACAAACACACACTCACCGGCTGATTAAAGGCCAAGTGCTTCCTGCGAACATGCACCATCTCAAGAGAGTCACAGTGATTCAGACTGGATGAGATTCAGTATTTACTCTCCGCTCTCCATCCAAGCATGTCAGGATGAACAGTCTTTGCTATATCGATGTTCCTTCGGCTCCGGGTTCCATCAGTACTGCGCATGAAGGATCCTATAGTCATGGTTGTGGTCACTGGGCCACGAAACCTAAACATCCTTACGTGCCAATTAATGTGCGTGTTTGAATTTTATTTAATAAAAGAAACTTTTTCAACCTGGACAATATAACATCCTGAAAACTTAGAACTCTCGCAACACATAGCCATTACAACACAAAGCCCTGAAAATATAAAACCCCTGAAAGAAAAGGGTGCTCGAATCAGAGGGAAAATTAGGCTCTGGAAACACACGCTTATGGAAATTTAGCAAACTATGGAATGTAGGGTTCTGGGAGTATAAGTCCTTGAGAACATAGCGATATGTTCTGGAAAATTTTGAGGAACAGACATAGAGCCCTGGAACGTTGGGTTCTGGAAACATGTTTTGGCATCATACGGCCTTAAGAGCATTAAGTTGTTTCCAAGTAAATTTTAAGGAGCAAACTTAAAAAGCCCTGGGAATATAGGGACAGTAGAACATATGGTGATGGCCCTCAGATTATAAGGCACTAGAAACAGAGGAACATAGGAACATTGGGTTCTGGAAATGTAAGGTTCTTGGATCATAGGGCCCTGGGAATATAAGGCTCTGGGAATGGTCATGGTTGTCTGGTACATCATAGGGATGTTTCCCAGAAAATATTAAGGAGCAAACATAGAGCAATGGGAATATAGGGACATTGGTAATAGGACCCTAAAAACCTAAAACAATGAGGACAAGATCCTTGAGAACATAGGAACCTGGAAAACATAATGCCTTGAAAGCAGAGGGTCTTAGGAAAATTGGACTCTGGAAACATATCACACTGAAAACATAGAATTCTGGTATCATAAGGTTGTTTCCTAAAACATTTTAATTAGGGATCTTAGAGCCTTGGGAGTGTAAGGATCTACACTAGGAGCCTAGGGAATGCAGGGTTCTGGGAGTAAAGATGAACCAGAACTTAGGGCTGTAGAAACATTGGACTTGAGAACACAGGTTCCTACATTCCCAGAACCTTCATTTTCTTGTTCCAAAGCCCTATGAATCCCACGGCCCTAATGTGTTCTGGGTTCCTACGCTTGTTATGATCTCAGGGCTGCATATTCCAGTTCTCCTATATTGCCAGCTTTCAGGGTCTTGCATTCCAGTGGCTCTGTTTTCCCAGGGCTCTGTGTTTGCTCTTTAAAATTTTCTAGACCCCATGTTTCCACGGTCCTTTATGCCCCCAGAACACTTTGTTTGCTAGGTTCCTACATTTCCAGGGGATTATATTACCAGAGCTCCATGATTCCTAATTGAAAATTTATAGGAAACAATGATAGGGCCTCGGGATCATAGGAACCTTGGAAACATAGCTCTGGGATCATAGAGCTCATTCTGGGAACATAAGAACCAAGGGATCATAAGGTCCTGGGGGCATCGGGACCCTAGAACATAAGGTGAAGAGGAGGTGGTGAGGTTTTTCTTTTGTTTTTTGGACTCTAAAGATTAGCCACATTGCTTGCTACAAAACACTTAAACAGCACATCATCTCAAAATTTAGTGTTTCTACACATTGTCCTGGAATGATAAGATTCCGAACAGGATCAGGAAAAATGAAATATTTAGCACAAAACAAACAAAAAATGATGCCTATTATTATGAGACCAGATTAAATTGACTGTCTTTTAGGAATTAACAGTCCAATTCTGTGTTTCCCAGCAACATGAAAACGTAAATCGTGTAAACAGTCAACAGTGTTATAGATCAGTCTGGATTGTTATAGCAGGTTTTGTTCCCGGTTATTTGACTCACTTGGAGCTTTTATTCCTGTGCATCCAATAACACATCAATGTCTGCTTGGCAGTTCACACCTCCCCTCCTCTCTGATACATTTATTCTCTTGATCTTGCTTCACTTCAGGCTTCAATCCAGACAAAAAGAAATGAGTAAATAAAAATAAAAACACAGACACACAGGCAGCGGACGCAGACATTAAAATCAATTTGCATTGGGAATCAAATCAGAGGAGCTGGTGGTCCGTATGAACGCAGGAGCGGAAAAGCCACATCACTTATCCGACAAATCAAATTTTAATGGCACGTACTCCATTCCACCCCCTTACTGCTCTTTGGATAGCCTCACACACACACACACACACACACACGCACACACACACCAGAAAGCCTAGAGCGATGCGTTAGCTGGAAAAACATTAGGCGGCCATTAGGGAGCTCCGCTTTGTCAGGGCCATCACTCATGTCTCTCTCTCTCTCTCTCTCTCTCTCTCTCGCTCCATCCCCTAAATGTGTGTATGCATTATTATACAAAAGAAGCACAGACACGTGAAAGATAACAACATAAAAGATTATTAAATACGTCTCCTCTCAAGCAAAAAAAAGTGACCAGTGCTTAATGATTACATGATCGAGTTCCGATGTTAGAATATTAATGAAGATAAATAAGCATTTATATTTGAGTCTTAAAATCCTCTAGCGCTAGCCTTCTCCATATTCTGCTCAAGACACTTAAAAAAAAAAACCCCGCAGAACTCACCAACAGCTCTAAACAAATCCAGGAAGAGGAAAAAATTAGTTATTTTTGGATAAAATGCAAGAAGTCACAAAGCGTGCTGTCAAACTGCTAGTGCTAGTAATGACATCTAATAATACACACTGGTAACGATAATGGAGTAATACAGCCGATTGAACTGGATTAGGCCAAAGTATAAGAGAACACACTTACACAATAACTCTATTTCATTAAAAGGTCACCTGTCAATCAAACTCAATGGGAGAGGTTAGCTATTATCCCGAGACGAAGCGATTTCATAAGTAGTAGGTTCACCGAGCTGCAATGCCACAGCATTTCATATATATAAGGAATAAAACACTTTGTGTTGTGATGCTACAGGAAATTAATCAACACCGGGGTGGTGTGGTGAAGCGGACTTACTGTTAAAACCCCCACTTCAGCATGTCCGGAAGTGTTTTATTCCTCTTATACCACAGCAATTTTGTAAGAGTTACAAATTTTGTAGTTATTAATGGAGTCACATGTCATACTTTTTATCCATTTAGAGTTACATTTAATGTCGTGGGACGTCCGCAGAGCACGTTAGTTAGTTACTGTAATCGGTTGGGAGCAGCCATTAACTATTAGTGTTAACGCCTCTGTCCTGAAGAATTTAAAAAAGTTAAAGTTGTAGCTTTACCTCTGACACTGGAGACTCCTTCCATGGATATTAATGATCATAAAGATATAGATATAGACGGACAAAGTGCCATTGGTTACTCTATAGGAACCTCAGGCTTCCACATGATACGATATGGTTTCGATTCACAGTGCGCCGATTCGATATTTGACTGAATCTGATATGATACAATACGATTACAATTTGATTTTGTGTCTCCTGATCAATCTGTGACCAACTTCTCTCGTTCTGTTAATTCAAGAATGATCATGATCATGAAAAAAAAAAATCCCTCTCATAGCTTTCTCTCTTTCCCCACTCATGGATATTGTATATTGTATTTTGCATTTTTTTGTTTATTGCATTCCAGTCAGCGTACCCGTTGCCGTGGTCACGCCTGGATGAATCATTCATCTTACGGCTGCTGAAGACGTACAATTGTGTTTGTGAATGGAAAGGGGAATGACTATCTGGACCAGAGAGAAGAATAAAAGCGGCAACGCTCGTGTTTATTTCGGTCATTTTCTTTGGAAGCAATTTCATTCTTTTTCCAGCTGTACGATAAAAAAATAACCCTATTTTTTTTATCTGAGAGCCTGTTGGACAGAGATATTGATTGAAACTTCTTTGAAATTTCATGAAAGAGCTATAAAATGCAGCGCTTTTTTTTTCCCCCCTTCAAATGAAATCATAACAAGGTGTGAAATGACAGCACTCTGGACACAGTCGAGTAAACAAGCCAAAACAACAAAAAAAGCACACGCTTAAAGCCACCAGAACCTTGGTGAATCGAACTGGGAGTCAGAAACTGTTTGGATAATGAAAAATCTCTTAAAGGTGCTTTCAGACTTCCTGCCTTTAGTGCTGATATAAAAAAAATAAAATAAATAAATAAATAACAGCTTATACGGCTTCACTGTAACACTAGTGCTGGCTAACTGACTAGCCTAGCCTGCGCTGGGGATTAGATTTATTAATATCAATATTGCAGATGAAAGAAGAATTTGTGATGAGGAGGTTGTTTGTCTTTGCTGATCTTATTGTTCGTTATGTTTCAATGTTGGAATATCGGAAATCAAATACGTTCTAATCGACATGTCATAAATCTGCTTACATTCACCCAATAACAAGAATTTCACTTTGCTCTGCGTGTTTGTTTCTTCTGCTTGCAACCCATCTTGCGAGATAAAAAAGCGACTGACATCACTCTGCGCTTTTCTATAAAGTTTTTTTTTTTTTTTTTTTTTAACTTTTGTGAACCTTATTTGAGCTGAGAATTCAAGAGTTCGTCAGAGTTAGCGTAGGTAAATCTCTCATTCCAGTCCAACAGGGGTCAAACTGGCAAAAAAAAAAAACAAAACAGAACAAAAACCAAAACCAAATGCAAGACTTAGCAAACGCACATTACAAACAAAAACAGAACAAGACACAGGGAAGACAGTCTACACAATTAGTGCGGAGGAGAAAATGGCTGTTTGCTTCCGACGTATTGAACTTGACCCACATTCACTGGTGACTGTAAACACGCAAACAATTTCTGATCTGGTTCCGGTCCAGCGCCACTCGTCTCTGTCCATAGAACCTGTGGTGCGGTTGCTCTGAAAGAAGTGCAGCGTGTGCAGGACGGACTCACAGCATTCGTGTGAGAGTCGTTCCAGACTGAAGCTCTGAAAAACAATCGCTTCGACAAATGCCCTTCTAAACGCTCATTACTGAGGAGGCCAACTAATGGACACTTTGCCTTTGAGGTTCTTTGAAGTGTTTTTTTTTTTTTTAAATGGCTTTTAAAAAAATTTGCATTCTCCTGTAAATGCAGGTCAAGTTGCAGTAAATTAGATGTGGCAGAAGAAATAAGGCGAGGTTTAATGTAACTGCCGGCAGTGCAGAGAGCTTTTCACTGCTCTTCTTTATTCCACGGCGCTGCTGAGTTCTCGATTCTGATTGGTCAGAAGGTGGTGTTTAATTTCCTACAACAGCATCTGCAAATCAATGTGCTCGTTGTAATACTGTATGTTGTTTAGTTAAGTGTAACTATAAATGCATAAAAATGATGATGTTCTTATTAAAAAAAAAAAAAAGTGCTGTCAGGAGTCACCTCAAAAAAACTAATCAGCTGATGAACACAGTCTGAAAAGCAACCAATGGCAGAACAGGGGAGGAGACAGAACCAGGAAGTAAAACAAAACGTCACAATAAGAGCACGAGTAACACGCGTCGTGGTGAGAAATGCACTGTGCACTGCTTGTGCTTTTATTCTGACGTGTTTTAATTTACGTCCTGGTCTTGTCTCCTCCCCTGTTCTGCTAGTGGTTGGTTTACAATTGTTTTCAGTTTAGCCTTTTGATTACTTTGCGTATTTATACCTTCACTTGTCTTTGTTCGTTGTTCATGTTCGTTACTAGGTTTTATTTCATGTTTCTCGCTTTCTGTTTCTTTCTACTCGTTCACACCTTTTTGTTTACTATCATGGATAATCCCGCTCTAATGTTGTTTTGAATGAATGTTGTAGATCACACACTTGGGACACTAGCCGGGAAAAATAGCAATAGCTTACAAATGCTATGTCTTATTTATTTATTTATTTATTTTATTATTTTTTAAAACTGTAATAAAACATAAAAAGCTCCACGTGTTTAAAAACAATATAATATAATACGATACAATCCATTAAAGTAATTGTATAAAAGAGTAAATAATTGAATCCAGTGTTCGAAGGTAGAACGGGACAAAACCGTGGGCTGGCGGTTGGTCCACGGGGATCGCAATGACATTTCAGTTTCATTTTATTGTGATTGCAATTAGAATTCATTTTTAAGCGATTTTATTTTGGAGAGCTGATGATAGTCGCCCACACACTGCCACTCTTTAACAGATGGCAAAAGGCAAAAGTGTGTGCTGTTATAATCACGGCACTGGCCTCCAGAAATGCTGAAACATGGTACCATCCGACTCCTACACGCGCTCTCCCAGAGGTCTCGTAACGGTTATTTAAATTTATTTATCCTCCACTGCGCTGTTGAATTCTCGATTTTGATTGGTTGAAAGATTTTCTACATCAGCAGCTCTGCTAATAGGTTCATAGGTTAATAGGTTTCTATAGTAACGACGTATAGTGTATAGCAGTCGCTTCACATACACTAATGTTAAATTAATGTTAATAAAAAAGCAAATTATGATATGGTGAAGGTTTCATGTGAGATGTCTGTGTAACATGTGTGGAAGGAGTCTCCAGTGTCAGCACTTTGTACCAGTCAGAGGAAAGCTGGAACTAAGTTTTCTGACATCTTCAGGACAGAAGAGTTTACGCTTTGGGGTTTCTCTGTAACATGACAAGCTGCGTTTTTTTTTTTTTTCTTATTTTTTCTTACTTGCTTGTTTCACAGATGTTCAACGATTATTATTATGTTTTTTTTCTTACATATTTAATAATAAAAATTCAACTGTGTTCACGTTTTACCTTTAATAACAGTTCCATAAACAGTTAATGAAAGACACAGTGAAGGAGCTTCTAATCCTCGATGCAGTGCCTGTGCACGAGCCGCTCTGATATGAGGACAGACGAAGCACTAAGCAGGCTCCTGCTCTGATAAGGCAGCAGAGCTGAAATGGCGGCAAAGCTAATTAGCCAAAGGAAATTGGGCAGCAGTCCATATCTGTGAACTCAAGGGGAGCCAATCTCAACAAGCCAGTAGGGTTGAGGAGGCCTGTCTGAGCCTCCATCGATAGGTACGAAGGGTTCCATTGCTTTTTCAGGGAAATAAAGAGGAGGCTAAAAGACAAGGGAAGGAAATGATCTAACGCTGAGAAAGACAAAATTGAATTATCTTTGAATTATACGGGAAGTTTAAAACTGGCTGAGGATGATGAATACGCAAAAACAGTGAAATGTACAATGATATTGCTTGGTGTTTACTGAAGTGATCCATCTCTGATTCTGTCTTCAGTATTTTAAACACACAATAGATCCCAAGGGTGTTGAGCAAAGTTTAAAAAAAAAAAAAGGATGGAAATGTGAGAAAATGATGAACTCTCTAATCAGACTGATTGAAAACTGTTTTAATGGGCGGAGATTAATATTCTAATGAGCACGCTTGATTGACAGCCCTCTCCTGTCACCAGGCCCTCAGCCTGCTACGGCACTAAGAAGAACTAAACGCAACGACGCAACGACGCAACGACGAATCGTAGTTAAAGTTCACTTAGGATTGATCGAGATTAGCCCCGCCCACTTTCCAAAAACACACAAACATTGAAATTATTCAAAATTTGTACTGTCCATAATGTCACCAACATTAACCTTATTGCCAAGCAAGCACATATTTAAGTTGATAGTTTGAGCGCATGAAAGTTGAAGTCCAAAGATGGCATCCAAAATTATTGGCACCCTTGATAGTTACTGCATAGGCCAGAAACGTCTGCCTGGAATTTGTCTAGTATTGGATTTTAGCATTTAATTGCATTGTTTGCTGTTTTTATATTTTATAATTTAATGGATTATTTACTACTGATGGGGTGATTTTTAACCTTTTACCAGTTTCAAATATTGACGCTATTTACCTACCTGGCTTTGTTGTTTTTCCTTCTTTTTCCGTCTTCCAATTACATTATGAGAGAAATCCAAATTTTATGTGTGGCTAAATTATTTAAAGAAAGAAAATCATTAAACCCATAAACCCTTTTTCCTAAAACACATGTGATACATTTAAAGGCACCACTGGCACTTATGAAAAGAAAATGACACCTTTTTTGAGCCTGTTATTGTTTTTGTTTGGCACGTTATTGGATTGTTTACTGTTTTATATCAATAATTTAAGGGGTTATTTACTGCAGAATTGGGGTGATTTTTAATCTTTTCCCAGTTTCAAATCCCGATGCTTTGTTGTTTTCTCTTCATCTTCCATTAAATTATGAAAGAACTCTAAGCTTCAGATGTGGCTAAATTATTTAACGAAAGAAAATCATTAAAGTCGAAAGGTTTTTTTTTTTCCCCCCAAAACACAATTATTGGCACCCTGCATTTATTAAAATAACAGCACAGGTGAGGTCATTCCTCATCCTGCACCTCCCTCATATCTCCTTTCCTTCAGTGTCCTTGGTCCTCGCTTGTGGCGCGTCCTCTTCAGCTTATCTTTACCAGGACTCCTGACCATTGTGGAGGCCGCAGGACCTTGTGTAAGTTATGAGAGCGCCGTGCTTGCCCTAATCAACTCTGACTGATGAGTGTGTCTTGCTCGACCTCTTTCTGTTGAATGATGACTCGCTGCTACTGAAACGTTCTCACTGTAATTAGAAGGGCAGGAGAAAGCAACGCTGTCTCAGAAGTTTTGACAAGTTTGAACTGTTCCTGACAAACTTCTGAAAGTCTAGAACATTCACCAGCTCAAACTAAACCCTGACCAAAAGCAGTGCGTGAGATACACGAGTCCGTCCAGTATGATAGAGAACCAAGGACAACGTTTGACTTGGAATCAATTTTCTAGAATAAAAACATTAGAAAAATAGAAAAAAAAAAAAAAACAGTGTAATTATTGATACAGTGAAGTTTTCCCTAAGGAGATGTTTATTTAACATTTATGGAAGGAGTCTCCAGTGTCAGTAACTGTACTGGGGAAAAGACGTCACTTTCTCAGTCACATGACAAGCTGAGGTGTTTTTTTTTGTCTTATTAAATTTCATTAAAAGACAGGAAAAAAGAAAGGCTGGTGAGGGAAAGACAGTTTACAGCTGCTGTCATGTAAGTGAACCTTGTTTTTCTGTTTTGTGGACGTTCCACAACATTAAATGTAACTATAGATGGATAAAAAGTACGATGTTGATTAATTGCTTTGCTGTAGGACTTTTGAGATGGTAACAGTAACTCTGTTTCATCACTCCACGTTGTTGTTGATTATTTTCCTATAGCAGCACAACACGGAGTGTTTTATTCCCTATTTATTATTGGTGAAGTAATGGGTGGGGATGGCAGTTAAACAGATGGTGCCATTTTTTCTCTTGTCCATATACAGGCCTGTTGTTTCAAGCAGAACGTGCAAATATATAACGCACAGGAAACATAGCTGAAGTTCACGTAATCCAGATGTGTGTATTTTCATCATTCTGCTTGCGATAACCTTCCAGCCAGAGGCACCGTCAAACGATTTGTTCAGTCCTGTATATAGTAACCATGTAATTTCATGGGTATTTATTCACTGACTCTCAGTTTTTTTGCCTTTTCTATATAATTTGGTAGCTGGATGGAAAGCGAGGGCCGCTGGCAACAAGCTAATGATTCTGAACAATGCAGTCCAATTAAATGAAAAACTCATGACAAACGTATAGACCAGTGTCGTTTGGACCAGAATAATTGGATTGTGACGGACAGGTCGACATAATTCCAGTCAGTCATTAGCAGTGGAGTATTTCATATGTAAGCTTTTCTAAACAAAGGCTCTAAAAACCCTCCTTTATGTTCTGGACATTTTTCACTTTACCCGTTTTATACTTGGTCTAACTCATCGCTTTTTAACCTTTTGGCACACGACTCCACATGTAGATTTGTACCAAGCGTTATTTATAATGTAGAATTATAATTTATAATGTAGAATTTAAAAATAAACGCATTATTGTGTGACATGGCCAAGGATTCTAGATGGATTAGAGAAGAGTCTCAAGTGACAGAAATCAGGGCAATATAATATCAATATCATAAAAAATTATATCACAGAACCTATTTTAAAAATAAGGAAAATGATCAACTCTGACTGGAAGCAGATGATTTATGATTTGTGTATTATTATTATTATTATTTTTACTGAATCTTAAACATTTTAAACATCTCAAACATATTTTTATGATTATTATTAGAATTATTAGCATTTATTTTTTTCATTTAATTTTTTTTATGTATGAAGCATCATCAAACTCAGTTTTTCAGAAAAGTACGAAGAAGAAATACGTGCTGTTACAGTCCTATACCTCACGATGCATGTCGTGTATCGTAGAAATGCCTTCAAGCATTGTGATATGATATTTTTGTCACCCCTGGTGCGTGTGCATCCAGGAGAGGGAGCCATTTTGTCAGACCTGAACCTTCTCCACAGCGTCCATGTTTACATAACCATAATTCACTCCGAGAATATGATTTGCACAACATAATATAAACGTTTGTCTATATAATCATAAAGCCCTCAAGACATGGCGCTTGTATTGACGTCCAGCGCAGGTCATTTCGCCATTACTGTAGTTTAAGTCTAACACAATCCCTATAACTATATTTCAGACTGTTCTAGAAACCTACAGACGCTGGACATGAATGTTTCATCGGCGGGAAGAGACATAAAGGAGAGCGTTAAAAGGCGGAAAAGGGATGCGTATGGTCTAATCCACCCGGGAGCACTCCGGCTCGGACAGCGAGACGGTGAGCTTTAAGGCCGCAGCAGGATGAGAACAAGTCTCCATGCACACTTAGGAGAAGTGGATATAATACCACACACACACACACACACACACACACACACACACACACACTGTACACCACCATCCCCACTGAAACACACCTCAAACTTACAGAAGTGGGACTCGACTCTCTTTATTTCACTCCCGCTCTGTAGATGAAATATTTAAACAGACCTGACAGCGGATGAAAAGCACAAAAGCGCAGAGGAATACACAGGAGGAAAGTCGGCGAGGGAACAGACAATAATAGAGAAAAATCGCTTTCATTAAAGTAGATGCAAGTTTAGGACTTTTTCCAAAACGTTCTTAAGTTCATTCCGATTGGTCAGAAGGTGCTGATTAGTTTCCTATAACAGCAGCTCTGACAGTAGCGCAGGTTTATATTAATGTTCTAATACATTATAGTACACTATAATACACTATAGCAACAGCTCATTCACAGGGACTCGCACCAGCAAATTGTCCATAAAATTAAACAAATTAAATTTTCTCTTACGAGACGTTACTGGAAGGAGTCTACAGTGTAACTGACATTTTCACTGTAGGGGAGTTTATGATTTCTGCGGTTTCTTGGTAAATTGACAAGCTGCGTTTTTTTTTTTTTGTCTTATTAACTTCAAGAGAGAGGAAAAAAAAATCTGGTGAGAGAAAGACCGTTTATAGCTGCTATAACGTAAGTGAGAACTAACTTCTGGAAAAATAACTACAGACGGATTAAAATATATGATGTGTCTTTCTTTAATAAATAGAAAGAAATGTAATCGGTGGTGAATTGCTGTTTTATAAGAGGAATAAAAATACTTACTGGAAAATAATCAACTCTAGGATGGAGGCAGTACCTCTGCTTCACACTGATTATTTTCCTATAACAGCATGACACTTGAGTGTTTTATTCCTTACCCTAAATGGTCTGGTGTTATTTCATGGTTATAAATATGCATCACAGACGCACAGGAGGTGCATATGCTTTTAACATAGCTATGATGTTTTTTTTTTTTTTCCAGAAAGTGTAAGTTTAAGTGCAGTTTTAAAATCACAGTCCTTCTGCAACCTGCACACAAATATTCAATTACTAAAACAACTGAACTTGTGAACTCAGACTGGAGTGAATAAAATCCGCTCAAGAACTGGAAGTATTGCTGTGTCACAAGCCATCGCTGTGCGGTTTTCTTCTTCTGTGGTGCTGTGACAAAGCCCGAGCTTTAAACCGGATTCAGGGATACACACAAAGGATTTCGTTTGTTGGAGGATCGAGGAGAGGGCACTTGTGCGGCGTGGCTTACACCGAAGATAAAGTCAGGTGCCGCTATTTTTACTCAGGGATCCCCCTCTTCAGGTTGAGTGGAGAGAGCCAGCTGGAGGAAAAATGAACCGAGGAACGAGAACTAGCACGAATGGAAGCGTTCCTTCTTCTTCTACACCGTTTCTGTGTAGCTTGAACTCACCAACATCTGTCTAATGTCCAGCGTCTGTCATAATTAACCCATTTACACGGCTGTTTAGTATGAGCGATGGGAAAATTTGGCCGAAAAGATCAACACAAAATAAGATAATCTTCAACGTTAGCTATCTATTTAGCAGCTACTTCTGTCTATTGAGATGACAGGGAATATGAGAAGAGATAAAGTAGTCCATGCCGGGATTCAGTAGACAATGTAATTATTATGCATTATGTCTTTCTGTAATATTATGCAATCGCAAGGTCGCAAGGTTGTGATGGACGTTAACAGGAAACACGGCGGGCACGTCACGCACGACACCGTCGGCAAACTTATTAAGAAATTCAAAAAGACTGGACGCGTTGCGGACCAACCGAGAAGCGGACGTCCACGAACATCCACTGACGAGGACACAACCTTGATGCTGCCAAACATAATGTTCTTGCCATTTTGGTTCAATTCTACAGGGTGTCGCAAAAGTCTCCATCCGCAGTCTCGTGACGCAGCCATGAGAATGATTTCAATACGATCTCCTTTTGTCAAAGGCGTTCTTAAAGGCTGTCTGAAAAATATTTCTATAATGAAAAAAATATGGAAGACATTTTGCCAAAAAGTGTTCATTTCACCTATGTATGGAGACTTTTGGGACACCCGGTGTTTTTTTACGCTTACATTCCCTTTGAGCAGAGGCATGTTCCTCACTTCCAGGGTTTTGTCAGATACAGAATCAAGCCTGGAGAAATCTCCTAAACCTATTCCACTTCCAGTGGAATTCCCATTGGATTGCCATGACAATTTCTAATACGGTATTTAATCCCAATCCCAATGTGAGTTCTTTAAAGTAAATTGGATCCAATTGGATTGTCATGGGTTATCCAAGGGAATATGATTTAATTTCTATTGTGTTCCTACTGGCATTTTAAGGATTACTTATAATTACATATAAATATATACTACTCCTATATGATGTGAATGCAGCATGGCTCTAAGGGACTGGGATTGAGACTGATTATGATCATTCATCATGAAAGGGTTTCAGGGCAGCATAGCCATAACCTTACAGCTTTAGGATTCCCGGTTCGATCATGAGCTCGGGATTTTTCCGGGTTCTCTGATTTCCACGCACCTCCCAAAATCATGACTGTAAGTTAATTAGTTCTGCTAAATTGTGAACGTGTGTGTGCATGGGCCACTGTAATGGACTGGTGTCCCATTCACGGTGCGTTCCTGTCTCTCGTCCAGTGTTCCCGGGATAGACTCTGGATCAACTGCAGCCTTGATAAACCTAAATGAATGAATGAAAGGACTACAGCGTCTTAAGGGTGAGCCAATCAATATTCATGGATGACCAATGAATCCCAGTGGCTCCATCCCATCCCTGAGAATTTTCCGTATTTCTCTCAATCAGAAGGTGGTAATTGCATGTCCTCCTATATGCAGTAATGAGAATGCAGCATTGGGATCTAAAGGAATGGGATCCAGTATCGATCATTAGTATTGATCATGAAAAGATTTGATCTATAGGATGCTATATAGTGTCCATCAGATCCTGGGGTTTGTTTAAAGCAGCCTTATGACCATAGGCTTCCTGTCACATCTTAACATACCGACTTCTCACGTTCTTGTTCTAATTACTCCTCTGATTCGCGCTTTGATTAAAGCCAACATCGACTACGTGATCAATCATGTCTCGATCCCTCAACACTCTCTGTCATCGATTAGCTCCGCCTGCCATCGCACGTTATTAAGGAAGTGAAGTGCTTCCATGCCACATTGACGTGATTGAGATTTTTTTCCCCTTCTTATATTTGCTAATTCCACTGAGGGTTAATTTTAAAGCCAGCACACACACACACACACACACACACACACAAAGGCCAGAGTGATCGTTAGCAAAGAAACGATCTGTCTGGATCTGCTCCAATTCAAAGGTAATTAAAGCTTCCGTGCATTCCCTGTTCCACATTTTAGACCTAATTTCAGGCTAATGGGCCCATTTTGTGTTAACACGACATGCATCCCAGGAATATACCTACTTCCTCTCTAATCACAGAGCGAAAACAAAAAAAAAAACAAAAACAAAAAAACACAGGGCCTAAACTTCACTGCTCTAATTCACGCCTTGTCCTGACAGTTTTCCTCAGAAAATCTCTCTTATCACGTTACAGCTATACTGATACTTTATGCTGAAGTGGCGTGAGCTCTCGAAAAAAAAAAAAATCAACATTCTACAGAAGAATTTACCCAAGAAGCGTAGCTTTAAAAAATGTAATTTTGGATCTGTTGCATTCAAGTTGGCTTGCAGTACTTTAGCATGATCACGTTTTCACAGCTGTTACAATTTCCGTGTCTTGTACGTGTCAGGTTAGCGCCGATAACAGCGCGGGACTACATCACCCATCAGCCCCTGCGATCCACCTGTTCACATCATGAACCAAGTCACGTGATCACGAACACCTGAACCACAAGGAGATCCACAGTGACGGTTGTATAGCACTCCTTGTCTAGCGTCTGTTATGTATTATATTTCATGCTTGTCTAGTTTATGTTTGTGTTTATGTCGTCCTAATCTTTGTTCACGTGTGTTTCACTTTTAATAAAATACTCCGCGCTTGCGTCCGTCTCTAACCAATCCCTGACAGTACGTAAAAATATAAATGTTAACATTATTCTTAGGGTAAGTTTTTGTCACTCAGTATTCCCAAGAATCAACGTTACTAACAAGAAAACAGCTAACGGCTGGAGAGGGAAAAAAACAACAACAAAAACCCCGGCATATGTCAGTGGACGAGTAAGTTAAGAGCAGTTAAGCGCAGTTACTGTTACCATACCAACGCGAATCATTTTCCTATCATGAAATTCTTCTATCGTTCCATAACCAGCATCTCTTTTTACTCTCTCTTGAATAAAAAAAAAAACAAAACAAAAACACAGCTCGTCACGTTACCAAGAAACCACAAAAAGCATAAAGATGCCTTCAGCTCGAGCTTAAAGTTCCAGCTTTACCTCTGACTGTTACAAAGCGCTGGCACTGGAGACTCCTTCCATAAATGCTCCTCACAGAAAACTTCACCACATCAACCTGTGATTTGTTAAAGAAAATGAATCGACGCCTTCCGACTTCCGCTATCACAAGTAAATATGCGTCCTGCCTACGTGTTATAGAGTTATAGTTCATATTTTAAATGTTTATTTATTTATTTATTTATTTATTATAATAAACCTCATTGAAGAAGTAGATGTGTTCTGGGGCAGATATTTACAGAGAAGGTTTTCAGTTTTCAGTTTTTAATTACATTTTTTTTTTATTATTATGACAAATAACATGACACTTGTCTGTTTACGACAAGCTATCAAGGATTTTTTTAATTTTTATTTTATTACATAACCCAGTAGACAGTAACCAGCGATGTTCTGAGCGCAGATGTGAGCTGTACACGCTCGCGTCTCTTCCTCTTTATACGCGTCAAACAACAACGAAAAAAATACATCTACGTCTTTCATTCTCGCACTCTGACAGTGAGGCTCATGGATTCACCTCTAGCAAAGGAGTGTTCACGCTGAGGACACAGCGGTGTTCTCACACACACCCACACACACACACACACACACACACACACACACTCTCTAAAATTATACCAATTACTCTTTTAGAGAGTCAAGTGTTTGCAGCTTCACCTCTCCAGAGAGCTCTGTGTTTTGCTTTGCTTCTTTTGTGGCTATAGATAAGTAAATCCTATCGTGGGAAAATATTAACACATCTGCGCTAACATCTGTGAAGGATATTTGCATAGCCGCGCTAATACATGCGCTAAAAACAAGCCGCAGCAAATATTTGGTCAGAAAGGTTAAAGAAAATGCTACGTACGTATGTTATGGGATTTTTTGTGCTGTAAAAAAATAACATTTTTCCTTCAGGTTCAGCAGACGTTCGCATTTCTCCATACGACATCATATTTCGCTGCAAAGCTAATTTCCTAATCTTCTGTTGTAGCTCCACGTATAGAAATGAATTGTACAGTAATTTAACATCTTCTGGGATTCTCTTGGCTTTTTGCCGTTATGTCTATCATACAGTATGTAAAAGCAATGTATTTCAACAGATATATTTTTTAATATATACAGATATTCGAAACTTTTACCTATTTGTTAAAGTAAAACATACACTATGATGTATGTTGAAAAAAATATGTTGTATATTTGTATAAAAATTGCCGTGTAAATCATGCAAGTGGTCATGACTGTGAATACATCTCACATACTGTTTCCATTGCACTATATTCTCTAACATCCATATTTTTAAAAATATATTTGAATATATTGCTTTTCCATATGATCTGCTTAAAAAAAAACATTTTTAAAAGACAAAATTATTATCTTTATCCATTAATAAATTATTATTAATAATAATAATCATTCATTTATCCACGTTTTTTAAAACAATAATTTGTAAATTAGTGCACATGGAATGATGTGTCGACTCATTTGCATATTTAAATAAATATTTTTAAAAAAGAAAACTAATATAAAATCTTTATTCATTGATACTTTCAACAGTTTAAATTTCTAATTTCATTTCGATATATACCTATATATATGTATGTGTGTGTGTGTGTGTGTGTGTGTGTGTGTGTGTGTGTGTGTGTGTGTAATTTTGTGTGTGTGTGTGTGTGTGTAATAATGATGTAAATTCCCATATACGTCCTTATACAGTACCATGCTTACTATAAAGGACACGTTATAATACGTCCAGCACCTGGGAGAAAGTAATAAATAAAATAAAACACGTGCACTCGTTGTGTTGAAGCGCTCTGCGCTGATTATGTGAGTGTTTGAGCACTAAAATAACAGATTTTGCGACTTTTACATTTTAAAAAGCATCATTTTTATGTCACACCATGGCAGGAAATCAAACCCATCACGTGTCCTTGTTCAGATAAACGGATTTCTCCGTCATCAGTCCACTTTCTGGCCTTGAGCTCTTTTATGGTTCACTGTTGATTTTGTTTTCTCGGAAACACCACGCAGCGAGAGCACGACCATCATAAAACCACAAGCAATTCCCGCCGTTTACGACCAGAAACAAAACACCGATCTCAGCTTCTCAATTTAAAACACACACACAGTCTCACTTTAAAACACCTTCTCACTTAAAAAAGAAAAAAAAAAAAAAAAACAACCTCTCTCAAACGGACTGACTCGTGAAAAGGAAATCAATTTCTCACTCCGTGTGGACCTGGAAGAAGGCTGTAGACTTCACACCAACGGAAATATTCTCCGCAGTCCATCACGGTTCTGCAGTGCTTTAGTGCTTAGAACCTGACAGTCAGACACGTGCGAATAACCAACGCCACTCTGTGAACGATTTAACACCAGTTTATTCGTCACCACTGGGTGAGATCAGAACAAAAACACACTGCCTGCAAATTAACACAGATTTAAAAGAAGGTGTTTAAAAGAAGCACACACACACACACACACACACACACACACACACACACACACACACACACACATCCATCTTCCTCAATAAGAAAGGAATCAGTGTTAATCTGGCTCCACATCGCAGTCGCACCATTCTCTCCATGTCTCTGACATACACTGCCCTCCAAAAGTTTGGAAACGCCTGAACAAAATAGGGTTTTTGGGCAATATCAGCATAAATCCTCTTTAGTTAGTGACCATTTTGCATTGATAATAAGGGACAACACTAGGCATCCGAGCAGTCAGTTTATTCAAACATTGACTTGATATATTACTCCAAGCCTCCTGGAGGATTGCCCAAAGAT
>CM040981.1:1677730-1734668 GCA_022985145.1 Pangasius djambal | reverse complement strand
AGTGATGTACAATGGTGTCACTGCACTTTGTGTGGTGGATTATTTTCCTTAAACAGCACAGCCTGAAGTGTGTTACTCCTTACTTATCCCAGACTCACGCTGATTCACGTTGATTTTCATAGACTTTTTATAAAAAGTTTTTTATTTATAAAGATGTGTGAGAGAATTATTTCTGTCGTCTAAATAATTTGACATGAGCAATGATCTGATTTCTAAAATCAAGTTTTTTAGTTTTCAGTCACTAAACTTGAAAGCTAGCATAGAAATTGGCTAGCTAATCTAACAGTAATGCTAAACAAGACAAGCACAAGCTAATATTCGTGACCATCATAACTTTTAGTAATGAAATAAAACGTAAACAGATGCTTAAATTGGGTGTTTTTGCAGGAAAAGATGACATTTTCAGTCTTTTTTTTGTAATCTTTGGTACGTTTGTTGCGTCATGGTGATATGGACAGAATATTATTAGCGGTCCACGTCTCTAATCTATATGTATACGCTAAAGCCCAATAGCATCGGCTCATCTGGACTGCATTCGTGAACCCAGGGTCTAACGATTAGAGATTCTGGAGTCTGATCAAGTTTATAATTAGCGGAGATGCCCTTTTGGGAGGAACAGTGTGTGCTGAATCAATCTTATCCCCGTCAGCAACCTCTTTTTAGTTATTTGCGCACTAACTGGCTGGTTTACAAAGAAATGAGCCACATGCATACTTCTAATTTAAAAACAAAACAAACTCATGACACTTGAGTAAGCAGCTGCGACCATTATCAACTCATTCCACACAAGTGAACTAGTGACATTTAATTTTTTTTTTAATGAAATTGCCACATGCCTCCATTTTCCATCTTCTGTGTTTGTTTGGATCGTCATAGCAATCCTTTAAATGCCATCGCCTGGAAATTAAACATCAATTAAACGTTTTTGAGGCGTGTAAAATTTGCAAGGGAGCCCCGAATTACGAGGCACAATAGGGTTTTGATTAAAAACGACGACAGTAAATATTCCCATCGGAAAAAAAACACACAGAGCTGTAAACGCAAAGCTGGGTTTCTCGCTAAATCACGCCTGAGCTGCTGCTTTTATCTGAATTTAGTCTTTCTCTCACCAGGCCAATGGCTCGATCCATCCACCAGCAATTAATACCAAGCAGCAATAGCTGTGTGGGAGATTTCTGAGCGTCTGTCTGTCCCTCGTCTTTCATCCTCTAAGCTACGCTGTTAACCCTGGAGTAGATACCTGAGGTGATATACTTAGTTACACTGCTTCAGTGATTCCTGATTTACCTACACACAGCTAGAGTATACATGTTATATATATTACATTAAATAAATTTCCCTTGTGGAGAATTGAGGAATTCATATACTACACCGCATGATCAAGGGATACACAGTGCGGTCCTGAAAGACCGGTTCTGTATTACGGTAGATCATCCAGTTTGGGATTGTTGAACTTTCTTAATCATGTGACCACTAGAAGAGGTAAAAGTTCCCAAACTCTTCACTCATGCCAAAGTAAAAAAACTAGAAACTCATACATTTAACAAATCTATACAAGTGAAAGTACAAGAAAGAACTTTCTAAGAACCAGTTAAACACATTAATGTTCTGATCGACATTTCTGTTACTTGCATAAACACCGTGTTCTCTGAGAACAAGTCGTTAAAAGAAAGACAAGTGGTGATTTTTAAGTTTTCTTCTCGCTTGGTGACCTACAACCGAAATTGTTGGACATCTGCTACTCAAAAAACTCTTGACATGCATTCACTGACCTCATTACTCATACAGTACAGTCTCAGAAAATTCGAAACACAAAAGTCATTTGTGGGAACCTTTAAAAGGTTCTATGTAGAGCAAGAGCTCTCTATGTGAGAAAGAGTTCCAAGTAGAACCCTTCTTTGTAAGCTAAGAACTCTTAATTATCCAATGAACCCTTAAAGAACCCTTGAAGAACCTTTATTTCTAAAAATGTATGTATTAACTGGGTAGGTGTTTGGTACAAACCCCAAATTACTGCACATTATTTTCTTGTTATTTTCTGGGAGTTTCAAGTTTAGCTTCTTGGTACTTGGTGCACTTGGATAATTAAGGGTTCTTAACCTCTTAAACTAGGGGGTTCTACAGTATTTGGAATCCTTGGATACTTGGATAGTGAATCAATCTGTTGTATGGTTCTACATAGAACCTTTAAGGCTTCCTCCATTCGGACTGAACTGTAGCACACTTAAGTCTCAATGATTTTAGTCTGAACGGTTTCTCCCGAGCACCGTATCTTGAGAAGTATGCACAACGTGCAAAAACATCCTGGCTTGAATTTTGTCATTCATCCTCTCTTTTCCAGCACTTCAGACGAGTTCCCGGGAAGACGCCACTACCAGTCATTATGAAGTCGTTTCCTATCTGGCCGACATTTGAAGACAGTAGCTGAGGTATTTATATTTCTTGAAACTAGCTGTAGTAAAATTGACATTGAAATTTATTATACTGAACGTCGGAAATGATCTTGCTGGAAGGCACTGTAATAGCGTCTCCGCCTCACCGCTCCAAGGTTCCTGATTCAATCCTGAGCTCATGTCGAGTTTCACATGTTCCCCATGTCCATGTGGGTTTCCTCTGGGTTCTCCGGTTTCCTCCTCCCTCCCGAAAACATGTCAGTAGGTGGATCATTAACTCTAAATTGCCCCTAGCTGTGAATTAATGTGTGAGGTGGTGCCTGTGATAGACTGAATCCTATCCAGGGTGCATTCCCATCTCTCACTCGGCGTTCCCGGGATTGGCTCCGGATCCACTGCGACCCCGATCAGGATAATAGTGTGAATAAATGAACTGTGTTGAAGAAGTGAAGTCCTGGTTGAGGTTGAGATTCTTTCTTACTTTCTTCCCTTTAATTGGGTTTGCATATTCCTTGCAAACTCCTGTATGTGCTGAGGAAGAATCAGGTTGAAGGCTGTTTTTAGCTTTTTGCGACGTCCTTTTGTCGATTTTTATAAATAACACCGTGACAGAAAACAGTGAGGTAAAACCTAATTATTGAGCTACATTAGCCTTGAATCTCCAGTGCAAAATTAAAGAAGCTAACTACAGACCACAGCTTTCGTTTTAATTAGCCTTTAAATGACAGACCTTATTCTCACCGCAGTGATGCTCTAGGTGTACTGTACGACAGATTGAGATGAATCTCCAGAGAGAAATATAACTGAGCTGCTACACTGAGTCCATCAGTCCCCTGACGCTGACACTGATAATAACAATCATAGGCTCCTATAGTCACGTCTCAAGTTTGCTAATCTTCTACGCCTGGTTATGACCTTCTCCTGACCTCTGCTTGGACCACGACGCCTGCATCATAGCATTACATCCGTAATCAGTCCTGGTTAAAGGAGTTAAGGAGATCCTGCACATCTGAGAGATTACACTCAGGATGTGCGTCACAAGCTGATTGACTCTGGTGTCATCTTGTTCCTGCGTCTAATAGAAACTCGAGCTGCTGCCTAATTTTCAGAACCTGTGTGCCGTTTTATTCACCTGACTGAGAGGTGTTGATGGGGTGATTCGACCCCTTACTGAGGCACGGATCATTCTGGTATAACGTGATGATGCTGAATTGTCAACGTCTTGTCTGGAGTCAAGCTGACCGTCTGATTAGGCTGGTCAGGAAGTGTGGCTTAGCTAATGATTGACCTTTCAAGGCAGGAGATTGTAAGTTATGCAAATGGGTTTTGTACCGGAGAATTTCATTACTTTATTATTCAAAGAAAAATAAAAATCCACCCTGAACGACTTGAATATCAATACGTACAATAAATATGTTTCCTTAAAGAAGATTTATTTTCTAATGACTTTTTTGGGTTAACCTTTGATTAACCTTTCCTAAATTACCCACAATGCCTTTCGACAACCTGCTGATAGTTGTGTAAGTGGGATAAAGAGAGTGATGCAGTAGTTCTTCAGTCTGTCCAGCTCACTCACCTCCTCATCTGTACACTCTGCTCAGTCTTTTATGCCAATACCGCCATCATCGCTAGGGGCGTAGCCAGACCTTTAACAATGGGGTGGCCAGGTTAGACCCAATGGCTCTATATTGGGGTGGCAAAACACTAATCTACATCCAGAGAAAATGACGTAATGTGACTTCCCCAGTCTGTGTACGAAGTGAGTACGATGCTATTCGAATAGAAAAGTCACTTCTTCTACAGACTCCATTTCCCACAATATACTACTACAAACACCACCACAAGATCACAAGACTCATATCCGAGGTCACAAGCTCCAGAATTCTATGAACACGAACACATTCATTTCGCGTTGATATGATTGATAAATCATGATAAAAAAAAAAAAAAAAATCAGCAAAAACCTGATTATCATTTATTTATGTTTAAGTTATTTAAATTTCTTCTCCTATTAACATCCATTGTAGCTGCACTAGCAATAAAATGACAAGCGCTAACTTCTTCCAGGTAACAAATTAGCATCAGAATAGCTAAACACATGATAAATATTTAGATATAAACATCATGTTTCCCAAATATTAACAATGAAATCTAAGTTCCACCCGATCGGTTAAAGATTAGCACCATTACGCCGCTGAGGTAAAGTGGGTCTTACATCCGGACAAAAGACCTGTCTACATTCCCGTGTGATTCTCCGACAGTAACAGAAAGCACATCCTTCATTACACAGACAGCACCAGGCTAATAGACGTACCATGTTAGCGTCACCTCAATGTCAAACCTGTGAGCAGAAACGTGCTGTCAAGTGCAAGCAGATGAATCTGAAGAATATCACTCTGGGGGATGAACAATGAAATTATGCGTGCTTTGATTTGCTGAACAATTTCCTGACGCACAATAATGGAGAGGTCTTTAAAATTGCTTTGCTGAGCGTGAATGAAGGATGATAAATGGGGGAGCACAAGAAAGCAGAAAACATTTATTCGTTTGACATTTGGTACAAGTGAGGTATAAACGAGGCAGAATTATTAAACATTAACATTAACAGCGCTCAACACGTTAATTAACGTGAACACAGCATGAACCTCTGGTACATTAAGTAATATAATCACATTTAATATGTTAACTGATTTTTTTTTAAAAATAGTAAACCAAATAATAATCCTGCATTGGCCAGGGAGTAAACTGAGTAAACTGAAGCCCATAATAACACAATTCATAATGGAGGCTAAAGCAAATTTCAAAATTTACACCCGGAAACCAAACTTTAGGAACTTATCAATATTTAGGAACATTCTGTAGTCTAAATCTGACCACTTTTTATGGCAGAATAGATTTTATTTTAGGTCAAGGATGGAATAAACAATAAATTCAGTCGTTGTTCTTTAAGTTTTAAACAAACAACTTACTTGGCTTAAAGTTCTTATGGATCTTTAACGATGAAGATGCGATGACGTGAAGCTAGTTGATTAATTTTCCGTAACAGTTCAGCCCAAAGTGTTTTATTCCTCTTTTACTGCAGCAGTGTTCTCACGTAGCAGTTGTTCCCTCGCTAGCCTCTCTTTTTTTGTCCGTCGACGTTAATAAAACAGCTTGTCGTGTTACCGAGAAACCGCAAAGCGTAAACAGCTCTGTCCTGAAGATGTCGGAAAACTTACTGACTGTTACGACACGCTGGCGCTTTCATAAACGTTAAATAAACATCTCCTGACATAAAACTTTACCATATCAGTGATTTGTTTTAATCCGTTTATGTGGAGCGTCCACCATACAAGCGCCAGTGAACGAGCTGTTACCATAGAAACGATAACGTATTAATATAAACGAGTGCATTAATATAAAAACTTGCGATCTGCCTTGCAGCTGGAATTACAGAATTCAGTCATGCTGTTAGGGAAAATAAATCACCTTTTGACCAATCAGAATCCAGAGTGTTAGTTAAACAAATCTTAATGGAATCTGAACTATGAAATTTTTCATATTTATTAAAAATATTGAACCGTTTCGTGCTGGAAGAATCTTCCTTCTTTCAGATTGTGTTTCTTACAAATCAGACATGCTGAAAGTTTGGTGAACTGAGGCGCTAATTTACATCCGCCTTCCACCTTCTGGCTCATGGTTTCCTCCGAAGAGCACACACAGTTATGTGACACCGCACTTGAAAGTGGCTCGGATGTGTGATGACGATTCCCATGATGCCGCTGTGCTGCTGCTGCTGCTGCTGCTGTGTGGAACAAATGTCCATGACACTTTAGCTTCCCGTTTGCCCTGCGTGCCTGGACACATCGCAGGTGGAGGAGTTATCGAGCAGTTGATTAGTGCTCTGTTTCCCTGCTTCCCTGAGGCAAGGGCACTTCATTTACACCCACTTCATCACTCCACGGTTTGGTGCGTAACGAGCCGAGCAGAGTGGCTGAGATTCTCGCTGAGACACCGAGCGCCGCCTTCACACAGCTGTAGGGCTCAGAAATGGAAAATTACCCACTGCTTATTCATAATTAAAGCTGATTAAGGTGGAGGAGATTTAAAACACTGGGTATAAGTGACCTCCGATGCACAACTAAGCCACTTTATATCACATTTTCCTGGCAGGAGTTTAGTCTATATATATATATCTATGTATATATCGTGGATCTGGATGTACAGTTTAACTCAATAAATCTGATATACTACAGTGTTTACAAACATAAACATTAATGTGGACAGAATATTGTAACTCTGTTCTTGTGTTTTTATTTGAACAGTTTCACAAGTTTCAGTCCCTTGCATTTTTTTTTTATTTTTTTTTTAGAATAAGGCAAAAATAAAAACTTAACACATCGATATGTTAATATAATTGCTGTCACATAGCCGCGATTTGCAGCTGATTTGATTCAAAAAATTGAAATAAGAGAAAAATTTTACGTTAGAAAATCTTTGACGTATTTTTGCACATTCATTTGTTATTATTATTATTATTAATTAATTAATTGATTAAACTAGTTGGTTAGTATAACCATGGTAGTTATAACAATGATCACGTTCAGTGGGCGGAGCTTAAAGCCCTGCATTAGATGTATACAAAGGATACAAAGTATGATGTGTCTTTCTTTAATAAATAAATAAAATGCACAGGATATGATGTTATAGGAAATTCGTCAACTTCAGTGTGACCACAGTGACTCTGCTTCATCACTCTGTCGTTGATTATTTTCCTATAACAGCATGACACGGAGTGTTTTATTCCTTACTTGTCATCTTAATTTTGAACTGCAGGCGCACACACTCGCTTGCTGTTGAGACGGGGTGATACTGCTTTGAAATGCTTTAAATGAATTATTTGGTGCACTTAGTTTCTAAAATACAAAGCTGCTGTTGCTGTGGGCCTTGAGCTTTTTCTATGCTAACACTCATCATTGAATCGGCTTTTTCTGAGAAATAAGCCCAGACACATGAGGTGGAAAGTCACAGGGAGAATGTCTGTGCTGTGTGTGCGATACCTTTCCTCCTGCTGCAGGCAATCTAACATGTCATTTCACAGAAAAACTGCACTACTTTCACTCGCCCTCAGATCAGGATTGTTGCAATTGAGAAAAGAGAGAATTGAAAAAAAAAAAAAACATCTTAACAAAAAAAAAAGACGGAATAGAAGAAATCCATTCTTTGCTTTGCAAAAACAGAAATACACAACAGTCATCGTTGCATCATGCCACAATCCGGTCCAATCATTACGAAATCTGGATCACATCATTGCAAGACCAACCCAAACGAAGCCCTCAGATTTTTGATATATGGTTCATCAATGACGCACAAACGAACTTGACAGCTATGTTGATAAATAGGAAGTGACATATCTTTTCAACAGTGCGATGTATTCAGACCAAAGTGACTTCCAAGGTGAAGCACCAAGAACAAGGGACACCAAGAGTTTTTGTCTAAATTCCTCTCTAGGGGGTGCTATAGTTCACAAACGAGTACAACAGGTTATAAAATTATGACTCATCTTTCTTCCTTCTCATGATTCCCGGAAGGTGCTGAGTGTTCCTGATGTAACAAATTTAGTCATTTGCCAATTCGACTTTTAATAAAAACCTTTTCTTCTTCTACTACTTCTTACAAAGCCTATCCAATTATCACAAAATTTGGATCACAGCATCATGAGACTTACCTGAACAAAACCTGGTTCAGATTTTTTTTAGATGCAGGAATATTCATCCATAATTTGCAAATGACTTTGACGGCATTTCTCAGCAATGTGCTTACATATTAACACCAAACTTGGCATATATGTTTAAGCTAACATCAGCTCATATGATCTGACAAGATTTAAGATTATTTGCAACTTAGGAGGCCTACTGAAAACAGGAAGTGAGGCAATATCTCAGCAATGGCTTGAAGCATCGCCATCGAACTTAGTATCTCTTCTTGGGAACAAGCACTGATGGTCCCAAAGGCTTCTGTTCTTCTTCCATTGCTAAGTGATGGGGCCAGAAAGTGCTTGGCCCCTTAATCACTGCTTGGTGAAGATTCGTGTGATTTCACTCTCCATTTAGTAGTAGTATTTTTTTTTAGTTTTGCATTTACTATTTAAACACCTTAATTGACTGTGGTTAAGCTAGCCGCATGTAAAACGTGGCTTTTAGACAGCGGTAGTAGTGGTGAAAAACAATAAGAAACTAATCAGAAAGAAAATGGCGGACCTTGTGCAGAAGGAAACTTGCTCCAATCAGGAAATGTTCTGTATTCAAACCCAGTGAAAAGGGTCGACTGCTCGTTCGAATGAAGTGACACGAAAAATCAGTAAACCGAAACTTGCTGCAGAAGCGATGTCCAAATAGTTTACATGTAAACCTAATGACACTCAACATTCTTTCCTTTAAATCATTAATGAAGTTTTTTTTTTTTAATCTGCACAAGCCTACTGAGCATACTTTTCCATCATGCTATCTGTAAAGCATGTTCTGTTTCTGCTTAGTGTCACAGCAGGTGCTGTTCAACCTTTCATAGCCTAAGTGGTTTCAGATTGACCTTCAGGCTCCTTGTCATTTAATAGACTGCGCTTGACATTTAAAGAGTGAACGTGGGACTTCAGAGGCGCGTTTGTGTGCTCGGTGGCCTTGGGCGCGTGTTCAGGCGTTCACAGCGACGCATCTGTCTGGCACGTTCATTTATCCATATTTACGTTTTTTGCTTGCACTGAAACAATATTGCTCAGAGACTGAAGGTCAATGCTGAAGTCATTCACCAGAGAGACGAAACTTACTGGAACTAGAGGAATGAAATAAGGTGGGGATTACTTGGTTGAGAGTATATGTTGCATTCAGTTAAGAATTTTTTGATCTCGAATGACTTCTATTAAAATTACTGACACTGAGGCAATGAGACAAGAAAAATCGATCTTTACAACTTTATAGCAGCCTGGAAAAACACACCTTTCACCTCTGTGGTAATGAAGAATGAATGGAAAAGATGACCATTGAGGGTTTTTTTTTTTTTTGCGAAAAATGGTACAAGGGAAATTGTCCAGAAATTCTCCAAATGGTAACTGTCCTTGTCAGAGCATTTAATTAACTGTGCCATGCCATCTGTGTGCAACTTTAATTTCCAAAGAAATTACATCGCAGTTCTATGCTAGAGTCCAGAAGGTTGTGAGTTTAAATTCCTCTCACCTTTGCATTCCTGAGCAAGGTCATTAGCTCTCAATTACTCAGATTTTTGAATTGAAGCATCGTCTGAATAAATAAATGTAAATTTGTAGATCTAGCTAAGAATCACTTCTGATGGAGAAGAAGCATAGGCTTCAAAATAAACACTTCTATGTAAATATATAGGAGGAGAAACTGTGATTTCTCTGTTTTGATGGTAGGACAGAGGGAAACTGGTGACCACATGCCATCTCTGACTCATCCTCACACAAACAAAGCAGCCATTAACATCCAGTGGAGAGAGGACAATCAGAGGCATGGCTTTATCCAGATGGTCTAGCCTTTCACCTGGCCCTTCTTGGCACACCAGCGTCAGCGCAGCTCTCAGGGCAGCTCTCCATGCCTCGATCACCTCTCTGAAAATAAGGAGAGGATTTTATCAGGATCGGCCCTGTAGCTCTCATTAGACAGAAGTGCTTTCGGGTCAGAAGTGTTCGAGTATTGAACAATATTCACTTGTATTTAGTTCATATCCTTCGAGATTGTGAATCACACTGCTGTAATTAATCAGACGGTTGCCCGATTACCCCACGGAACCAGCGGATGGGGTTTTGTTGTGTCTGCCGAAGCGAAGGTTGCCACGTCCCCCGCAGAGTTTCTGATGATCTGGAGCAGAGTGTGACCTGGCACTCTGGAGGGGTCTGACAATGGAAAAGAAGGCTGGAGAGAGAAAAGAAAATCATCCGAAAACCACCCCAAGGCCTAAGATTCTCCACAAAGTGAGTCGCGGTGGTTTGCTTTTTGTCGAGGTTGGACAGATTCCAGAAATTCAGCTGTATTCGGTTTCTTTCCTCAGAGCTGCCAAGAGAAGCCGAAACACAAGAGCTCAGGTAGAACAAGGATATGTACAAGAATACAAGAGCAGAGTTGATGGAAAATAAAGCAGCGTGAGACGCATACACAGTTCAAACCGAGAAACTTCACAGAGAATAGGCAAAGCATTCAAGGCAGAGAGGAATGGTGATTAACCACAAGCAGCAGGACTGTGTAAACACATCCGCTGGAGTAGTGTAGAGGATACAGGCTGTGCTTGCGACTGGAAGATTGTGAGTTCACATCCTGGAATTGTCGGAGAGACAGAGAGAGAGAGAATATTCCTGCCTTAACAGAATGATTCCCATTTATCCCAGATGCAATCAATCAAACTAGACGCTTTACTTCTTTAGTTTTGCATTGAAGTCAGGAAAACTATGTCTGTCTCACCCAACATCTTTTCCTATAAAATTCCCAAATCTTTATATACAGGATAAAGGTTGAAAGGTTGGTGGCTCTGTTATGCTGTGGGGTGCATTTATTTTTGCTGGCATGGTTTGGTTCTCCCAACACATCTGTACCAGGTATAGCACGCCCTCCGTGGCTTGGGTCATGTGTTTTGTGTTCACTGCGAATCATTGGGGAAATCCGACAGAGTTTTCCTTGGGAACATTCTTCTTGGACATTTATTGATCTTATTAAGCATTCTCTTTCATGCCAACATATCCCATAAACTGTCATTTCACTGTATGTTGCTCAATGTGACTGTAGAGCACATTCGGGCCTTTCATTCTGTCTGGTTTCGCTCTGAAATTGGAAAACGTCAGCGCATGGTAGATGGCGGATTCATCCCGAGCTTGGCTCTGATGGATGAGCGCACTGAGCGACTCGTCAATCCTCGTTCCAATAAAGCTGAAATGTACATTCGCTGCTGCTGTCAGCATCTGTGTCACTTACAAAACCCGGAGTAATCAGCCCCCACCTGCAGTTTTCCAGAACGCACCCAATCCTTTCATGGCTTTCTCTGAAATAAGTTTGAAATAATGAATGAGACATCATTACAGTGCTCGAAGACAGTCCATCTTTTAGAAGAACGAGGACAGCATGGTGGCATTTTATATAGGCCTGATAGATTTGACATAATTCTCGTAAGTAAATGGAAGAAAGACAGGGAGGGAAAACATATCACAAACGCAATCCGAACCGCACAAAATGCCACCAATCGCTGAGTTCTCTTTTTAGAGACAGTGAATGGATTCCAGAAATTTCTGTTTTTTTTTTCTTCTTCTTCTTGGAAACAGAGAAACTTGGAACAAAAGCTGAATAGGAGAGTAGAAGTAGAGCAAAGTTGACTACACTGAGACTTCGCAACACATGTAGAGTTCAAAAGAGGCAGAAAAAAACAAGCTCCTGCGACTCACGTAGACAGGAACTCACAAAGACTGAAGAGAAAATAAGATGAACACTGAAGACAGTATGGCTACATTCATACTACAACAGTCTTTGCTTGCAGTATTTGATTTTTTTTTTTGCTTAGATTGGATCCGTCTGTCTTTGCGGTTCACAATCGTAACTGAAAGAGACTGATATCTGTCTTTAATGTGAACACACCCATTCCTCGAAACATCACACATCAATAATTTTGTGTGATGCACACATGTACGTGATAGTAACCCAAGTCTGCATCGCAATTTGGTCTGGAGGACAGAAAACAGCTTGTGAGTTCACGGATCGTCAGGTCAAGAAGGTGAAAAAAAGGCCAGATGGCTAGCTTTTGATGTTTTGCTGGCACTGCTGCACTGAGAGATGTGCGGATCTGGAAGAGGAGCCAGCAACAGTGGGACCGCAGTGTGGACACGATTCACTTTTTCTGTGTAAGAACAAGCAGATTTATCACGCAAAATGCACTCCAGTTGTTCGTAAAGGGGGCACATTGAGCAATAAGTTGATTTGAGTCTTTTTCCCACTTGAACTTAGCCTTAAGGCTCTTTATTTATTTATTTTTATTATAGCTACATTCGTTTTTGGTCACACTTTGCTATTTCTTAAGCAGCGGTTTTGAACACTGCTCGGTTTTGGTAGGTTCCTTCCAGTTTTGCTCGATTCGGGACACTGGGCGATGACGCCGACAGTGCACGTCATGCGCGTTATGAAAAAGCCACATGGATTCCAGTCTGAGCGCTCTCGTTCACTTATCAGATATTTATCCAATTTATCACCATGTAAGAAAGCGTCTCAGGGCTGATTTAAAAAGATTTGATTTTTGTGTCCTGAAAAATCAGATTAAGGCAGAAAATCAGATTTGTGTCACTTCAGTGTGGTATTGTGAATGCAGCCTGGGATATCTGGTCAATCTGCAAGCAGCTGGTCAATGAAATTCATGTTTGAATCACACTCGAGGGTGTTTAATTCATGACCTGGCAGAAAAAAATATACACAACTACGCCAAATTATACTTATATATGAACTTCATTTCCCATCAGCCCCATCCGATCACATGACCCTGTCACATGCCTTCCTGATCACCGTCACCTGTTTTGCGTTTCCCTTGATGAGTGTCTCTGTATAAGTTCTGTATTCTCTCTCTTTTATTGTGTATAGCCTCATGTTATGTTTCCCCAGCTCTTGTTTCGCTGTCTTTGTGATTTTGTTTTGACTTTTTTCCTTCTTCTTTTTTTTTTTTTTAGAAAAAAAAAGGCCTGCACTTCACTATCTGACAACATAATTCTGTTAAATTTAGATATTTTTTTATTGCTACGGTTTTAAGACATTTTATAGATCCAATTTATACAAAAGTCTGTAAAAAAAAAGGTTTCTAGAAGGTTGTGAGTTTAAATCTCAAAGCCGCCAAAACAACTTTATGATCTGAGATATTCACTGAGTAACTTTCTATGAAGCCCATATTCATCAATCATTATATCTGTGCTTATAATTCTTTGGAAGTTGGTATTGATTCCTTGTAAGCAAGTTAAAAACCTAATAAAGCCTGAAAAACTTGTAATAATGTGCTATGATTAATAGCTTACAATAATAATCGCACTAACTAGAGTTGAAACAAATTGAAACAAACAATGTATTTTGTCAAAAAGCATTTTTCTCTAAATCAGCTTTTCTAGATTCAGAACCAAAAAATCTCACTTTCATGTCTATGGAGGATATTATAGAGGAATTTCCCCAAAATGTTTTTTATTCTATATTGAAACATAGCATAAAATTATTATTTTGTATAACATGGTATTTCAAAACAAGGCTTTTTCTCGAGACTTTTGGTGTTAAGTATGAAAACTGATGCATATTTAATTAGATGAAGCCTCATTTGCATAAATAAATAAAATAAACAAAAATAATATGAGCAATCAACTGAAAAAGATTTATTTTGATATTTATTGTTGTATTTATTTATTTCTTAATGACCCTATTCACCTGTTGTGTCTTAAGCACTAGGTAACCTTGATTGATTGCCATATTGTTCACTGTAACAATAAGACATTTATTTCAAATGTTTCCTCTTTTATCTCTCTCTCTCTCACTCTCTCTCACACACACACACACACACACACACACACACACACACACACACACAGAAAGTGTGCACATGAAACAGATGTACTTGAAACGAGAGAAAAGGTCATTGCAGGTTGAAAGGATGGAGTCCAGTTTGCTCCGTATTGACTCTGATCTAATATGCTGTTTTTTACCTGTTGAGGTACAGACAGCAGACCACACACACACACACACACACACACACTCTATTTTCCCACCGCAATTCCCCACAATCCACTCTTCCCGCAGGAGAAACTGGATCTCCATTACAGCTCGCCATCGCGGCCCCCAGCAGGATCAGGCCCATGCCACCTTCGAGCCATGACGGGCGCCAACATTTCTGGAAAATGCAGCCTTTACCTCAAGTGCCTTAGATCTGATTCTGAATTAAGTCCCATTACACTCTCTCCCCTCTCTCTCCCGGGCCATTTAGCACACGCTAATTTCATGAGGACTCTCCGGCGTAGGCGAGTGGAGATTACCATATCACTCGCAGACATCGGCGTGGCTGCAGAGGATCTGCGCAGATACTAGCAGAAAATAATTACAGGTTTTGCTCAGGGAAAAAAAAGGAATAAAACCCCTTCACAGCAAAGACAGATGAACAGTTTATCTGCGGTAGACATCTAATTTCCAGGACAGCACCACTTTCAAACCCTGGAGGGGTGAAACCGAGTCCCACCTGGGGGTCTTCCTGTCTGACATTACAGTACGCTATGGCAAACAAAAAAAGGCGTGTGATGTACAGAGGAACGACAAGATATTAAAAATAACACGAGGAAAAGATGTGTCATTAATGATTCATATATCGTATATCCATAGCTCGTGGTAAGATATCACCATTTGGTAGGTCATTATGCCACTACATGAGGAATAAAACACTCTGTGTCATGCTTTTATCAGAAATTAATCAGCGAAGGGGGGGTGTGATGAAGCGGAGTCACCGTTACCACCCTGAAGTTGATTATTTTCCTATAACAGCATGTCCTGGAGTGTTTTATTCTTCTTATACCACAGCAATGACTTTCATTTATTTTCATTTTCAGCAACAAATTTTCATTTATTAATGGATTAATTAATGATCCATCATACTTCTTATCCATTTATAGTTATATTTCATGTTGGAGGACATCTGCAAGACAAGAAGGTATCCAGATGATTCTCAGCAGTTATCCAGGGTTCACAGAACCATTTTTATTTACTGAAGATAGCAGAATATGAGTAGAATTGAAATAAAGGTTTCAAAGGTTCTGACTTTAAAGAGCTGACCCTGCATTCAAGTTGCAAAAAAAAAATGAAGTACATTATACAGAATTTGACCTCACTGCAACCGAAAACAGCCAAACTCCCATCTTCGGTCTCAGCATGCATTAAACAAGCCGACACAAACCGAGCTGATTGACTCCATTTCACAGAAACGGAGTGTTATTTCAAGAAGCTCAGCCTGGTCTCTTATTGATGCTTCGCCTCGCACCAGGAGCTCACTGTCAAAACATTCAGGACTCAGCTATCTTCTATTTATACACCCTCTAAAACCTTGTCCTCACACAGGGCTTGTTTACTGATAAATGTCGATTCCCGTGATGTCATTCGGGATCATTGCTTGGTTTGTATTTTGAAGGAAATGAGTGTTGACTTTGAAAGAGGCATGAAGCGCCTCACAGTTAACCTCCTGCACCAGAATGGCTACGAGGTCGTTTTGTGAATGCTACAATTAATAAACGCAAACTGTTTTTTTAAATAAACAACCAGACGAAGCAGTCATCTCTTTATGCAGATACTGTATGTCATGCCATGCATCATTTTGCTTAGAGGTCATTCGACTTGCTTCTTTTTATGATGTGATTTTGCTTTGATTCTGGTCCTGTCTCCACCCCAGTCCTGTCATTGCTCTGTTACCTGATTGTGTTCACCTGTTCTGTGTTAGTGCTTGATGAGTGTGTCTATGCACACACTGCTGTTTCTCTGTGTCTTCGAAGGCTTGTATCATGCACTGTTAAGTTCAGAGCCTTGTTTTCCTGCATTCCCTGTTCTCTGTTTCTAGTTGTACTTCCTGGTTTTGATATTTCACTTGACCTTCCAGTTTTGATTATGGATATGTTTAATAGATTATGGATACTATGTTCATGTTTAAGGCCTTACTGGGAGCAGTGGTAGCTCAATGGTTAAAGCCCTGGTTTAGTAATCAGAAGGTCATCGGGTTGAGCCCTGCTGCCACTGATGGACCTTTTGAGCCCTTGAACAAGGCTCTTAACCCTCTCTGCTCCAGGGGTGCCATATCATGGCTGCTTCTTGGTCTTTTTTGGCTGAGGTCAGGGCCATGTCTTCATGGAGCTCGATTTGTGCACAGCGGCATCGTCATGCTGGAACAGGTTTGGGCTTCTTAGTTCCAGTGAAGGGAAACTGTAATGCTACAGCGTGCAAAGGCATTTTATACAATTGTGTGCAACAGTTTGGAGAAGAACCACATAGGGGTGTTATGATCAGGTGTTCACATACTTTCGGCCGTATAGTGTATCTGATAAAAAGGAAATCATTGGCTAGCAATGGAAACCAAAAACACAGAAGCTGCATCTCAAATTGTAACGCTAACATTTTGCACTAAATGGAATTGATAAATTCCAGAGTGGTAATTTTCACATCATTAAACTACACCAGAAAAACCTGCACAGGAAACAAGACTTTGTTTGTTTGATTTTAAATCCCAAAAATGTCTGGTTTAAACTTGCCTGGTTTAAATCCTGCATCCACAATGTAGTGATGTTCTCACTCGGAACGTAGGCTGTTCAGCGAAATGAATGACTCCGCCCCTTCTGCTATGTAGAACAGGTTATGACCATTGAGTGGAAAAAATTGTCTGCCATTTATGTCACAAATTTGAACACACACTAAAAGTATGTAAAATGTGCCATTGGCGATACACATTTCAATATTCACAATATACAATAATCAGACAGCTCCTAATAAAGAGATGTTAATAACGTACTCATGATGGACCACTGAGCAGTGAGGGAAACTGAACTAAACAGAATAAATAAACCATAAGGCCTCTGTTACGCCGTGCTGTAGAAGTCCTTGTAGATCTGTGTGACGAACACTGAAAATGAAACCAGACTGAACCGATGGCTCTTTCCTGTTAAATCCAATAAGTGCCAGCTTTAGCTCGTTCTCCCTTTTTGGCATCGTGGTTTGTCTAGCAGATCTCCAAGTCTGTCCCTGTAATGGAGCTGCTGAAAATATCCTGCGACAGAGAGTGTCCTCCAATTTGTTTATCCTGATGCCATCCTGCTGACTCTGCCAAGTTTCCACTGCCAAGCAGCACTCGCTCACCATCCAGCAGCAGCTCTGTCACTTCGAGTCTGCGGAGGAACTGGGCTAAAAATCGATCGTAATTAAAAACAGATTTGACTGTTATCTCTGAAGTAGCAGGGCAAAAATGTGTTTGAGCATTTCTGCGGTGCCAGTGAGGGAGAAAAAAATGTTATGAAAAGACAAAAACAAGAACAAAATTCAGAGACAGCATGACATAATCTGTTATGCTAAAAAAAAAAAAAAAAAAGTGCTGGGCTTATGGAGAAAGAACAGTGGCAGATATTCCTCAGCATGGGGTACTGGGCTAGTGGCTGGAAGGCTGTGAGGTTAAAACCCACTGGTGACCCTTCAGCTGCTCTGTTATATCGTTGAATTAGATTCTGCTGCCTCAGAGCTCCAGAGTCACTGGTTCGGCCCTAAGTTTGGGTTACTGACTGTTTGGAGTTTTGTGTGTTGTCTCTGTCTGTAACGTGCAGAAGTGGAAAGCAGGACTCAACTCGCATGAACGGTAATGCAGTAAAAATCGTCAGTGTCCGTAGGTGAAGTCAAAACACAGGCAGATAGCATAACACAAGCATAATCCGTAATCAAAACGTGAAAACAGGTGAAGATCCAAGCCAGGAAGTATTCAGAGAAACAAAGAACAGAGGAAACTATCAGGGAAGGAGAACATGAAACCAAAGCAATAACAAAAGCTCATGAAAATATGAGAACAAGAGGGTGATTTGTGACAGTGGGAATGCTGCAGGGTCTCTCGGTTTCCTCCCACCTTCCAAAAACATCCCCGTAGGTGGATTGGCGACTCTCATTTAACCTAAGTTGTGTGTGTGTGTGCGTGTGTGGCGTGGTCATGTGAGCATTTAAATGTTTTTTTTTCCAGGAGAATTTTGAAGCTGTAAATCATTGAAAAAAGCATCTTAGACTCCACTAGAGCAACTCAGAATGCCAAATGCCTTACAAGCAAGCAAGAACCTCTGATGTTCCTGAGTCAATCACAAGGTCTAAAAAGTCCTAAACTACACGGTAATCTGCGTGAACCCTGGCCCTGGCGGAACTTCCAATGAGCGGCGCTCTTGAAAATTGTCGGGAGAAGCCAGGCGAGGCTAAAAGTGGACGAGAAATCCTATAGTGTGCATGAGGCTTTACTCAATCCTCCCTGCTTTACACCAGGCATTGATTTCATCATGGTGGGGTTTACTGTAAGCAGCTCTGAGATACTGGAGGCACTCCACCAATCCTTCTCCATCGCTAATGCTAATATTAGTGTGCCGAGGATTTGGTCCACTCTCTATCAAAAGCCTGAGGTGGTTCATCTTTCGATTATGTTCGAGCGAGATATTAAATTCTGTCTTAAGAGCTTCTCAGGCTGTTACTCAAGTGTGTGACTGAAGCGATGGTACACTGATGGCCTCGACTAAAAGGGTTACTTTCAAGAGGACAACAAATCTATGTGTAGCTCCGAGCAAAGACTGCAAATAATCAGGATTCAATCTGAGCATTTTGAAGTGCTTTATTTCTGTCCCGTTTACTCTTTAGTCCAGTTGCAATTTTAGGTCTGAATGAGAGCGAAATTACTTACATACTTTTGGGTTCTTGGCTATTTGTTTTTTTGTTTTTTTTTTTTCATTTGTAATTAAACAATCCAAAAATCAAAAAGAAAAAAAAAAAAACAAACAAAACTTCGCCTGAGGGAAGTGTAGAGCCTTTCATTCCTTGGTTAGAAATATGCGACTAGAAATCCAATATCCAAGTGTTTGTAGAAATCATAAAAATCTCCCAAGCATGGAAAATCAGTAGATAATTATATAAAGAAGTAGTTAAAAATATTTTGTTTGGTTTGTTCTGCTGGTCCAAATCTCCAGAACACGACATTTCTGCAGCCCTACAGCTTTGTCCTTTGGCTCAGTTTAGCAGCGCACAAAAAAATCTACAAAAGAAAAAAAAGGTGCAACCCAAAACACACGGCAGGACTGAATCATTTCCTGCAGGCGAGTCGATTGAGGATCACTAGAGTTCACTTGGAAGTGGACCGAGACCAGGTTGCTCGAAAGGTCTTGACCCGAGTGTGAATGCTGCATTCTCAGATACTTAATAAAGAGGAAAACACACCAGGGTTCGATTCATACGACCTAAACACTGCATACGTCAAAGCGTCCTTAGATGCAGCGTGCTACAGATGACTTGAATGAGGACTAAATGTTAACGCCACTGTAACTGCATTAGCATTGCTAAAGTGAAAACACAATCTAATCTAATCTAAGTGACTGCCTTGGAAGCTGGACAGAATCCCCCACCCCCAAGGCAGCTGCATAATTGTCTTCATGCAAATGTGTCACGCACAAGTAACGTGGCGTGGCTCTAAATTGGCACTCGTTGCATTTATTTAGGCTAGCCATGCGATTCTCATTTACATTTCAGATCAGCTTCGCTTCTCCTTAATGTCGAGAGAAAATTCCATTTAACTTTACATTTTAATAAGAACATAATTCATGTGTATCAGTATGCACCAGAAACCTCGCTGCTCTGGTGATGGTTTTATAGACTTTTAGATACATTTTCTTTCAACACCACAGCATTGTTGAGTTCTTGATTCTGATTGGTCAGAAGGTGTTGATTCATTCTCTATAACAGCAGCTCTGGCAGTAGTGCGGCTGCAAATCGCAGGTTTGTATTAACGCGCTCGTTCTAACGCCTGATCGTTACAGTATCGTTTCTATAGTAACAGTTCATTCACAGGGACTTGTACGGCAGACGTGTCTTAAGGAAACAAATATGCGGCAGAAAATGCTTTGTAATGCATCTCACTTTTGGCATGTACCTGGGGTCTAACTTCAATCCCTTTAAACAAAGATTGCTGAAGCAGGTTGAACTCGGATGCTCTTAGAGCTTGGGAAGGAAAAAAAAAAAGTCCAGCCTGTTTATATCCGTGATTGACGTCAGACCCTTATTGCACTGTCTCTCTGTGAAGCTTAAGCATTAAAGTGAGGCTGGATTCTACCCAGGATGCACCCTAAGATCTTATTTCTCCTTCCAATCCATCTAGAAATAGATGCTAGAGCTGGTACCCATGAGCAAGACACAGATTAGCATTCGGTCAAATCACAACTTCAGGCTTAATCTTCCACTTTAAGTCTGTAATTAATGACATTTAAGGATGATAGAACTGCAAATGGTCTGTGGATTTAAAGAAGAATAAACACGTTTACGCTGAGGTTTGAGTACGCTCTGAACAGTGTCATTTCGCTAAAGGAATAGAGTTAGTTATGCTCCATTAGCACTTTACACAATCTCGGCCCTACTTCGGGCTCAGATATTTCATATGTAAGATATCAGGTCATTATTTTCACTTAGTATCTCATTACTATCACGATTATAAGATATTATGTCTTTATTTGACTTAAAACGTCATTACTTCAAGATATGACATTATTTCAACTTAATACCTCACAATTTTGACTTAAACTCTCATTTTTTCTCTTGATTCGAATTAATTAAAGATATCATGTCATTGTTTTTGACTTAATATCTCATTATTGTGATCTAATACCTCAGTATTTCGGCATAATCACTGTCTATTTCAAGATATCGTGTCATTATTTCGACTTAATAGCTTATAGTACACTTATTTTATGTCGTTCTTCCAACTTAATATCTCATTATTTTGGCTTAACTCATTATTGCCCCTATTTTGAATGAATATCTTGTTATTTTGGCTTGATATCAGATTACCTCATGATATCACATCATTATTTTGACTTATCTCTTTATTTCAAGATGTTAATACTTTTGACTTGATGTTTTGAGTCTTGATCTCGTTATTTCGACATTTTTATTTTGACTCCTGACTCTAAAACTGATGGGATGGTGACCCCTTAAATTTTTAACATTCCACGTATAAATGTGTCACGTGTAAATTTCACTAAAGCAACACCTGGATTAATTACTCTCTAGAAAAGAACGTACGGAAGCAGAACTATAAGCTAACATTCAAGAAATCCGTCTTATCGATGGATTGTGGAGTGTTACATTTTAAGTGGAAATAATGAGATAATATGTTGAAAGGACGAGATATTAAGTCAAAGTAATAAAAGCGCTTAAATTTTTTTTTACAACTTGTGGTTCAGGGTTTCCGTACTCGTAGCAGAATAACTCATTGACACAAAAACCATACACATGTTGTCAGGAAAGAAACTTCGCATGCACAGACTGCATCGTTTCAGTTTCACCTCCTCTTTCTGTCTCCATGACCCTTGAGTCTCATTCATCCACCTTATTACACAGCGAGCCAAACCCTGGGGTAACCTGCCTCCTGCCTTCATTTGTATGGTGTCACTTTCGGTTAAGATCGCGTCACAGACACCGATGTACGTGCACGCTCGAGTGGTTCATTAAAACCGCCGTCACATTGACTCCAAAAAAAAAAAAAAAAAAAAAAGGGAATTGCAGACAGCTGGCTGGTTAGTGATGCCAGCAATGCCCTCTGGCATTTTCATTCTCATTTCTACACACTGTGCTTTCCGAGGCTCTGGCCTTCATGTTCTCAAAGCAATGCTATCATCAGAAATGTGCAATTCCTTGCTAATCTTGGAATTGTTAATAGAATCTAAAGGTTTTGTGTCTGTCACACTGAAAGAATAAAAGACTCTTTCTCTGTACCAAGCATGAAGGAAATGAACTTTGCAAGGACACGAGTCACGAGACACGAGGATGAGCATTTTTTTTTGTTTTATTAACTTTAAGAGGGAGAAAAATGTGAGCGGGTGATTTTGTAGCTGCTATAAGCTAAGCGATAACTTGTTTTGTGGATTTCCCACAAGACCTTTTGTTCGTGAACAAATAGAAAAATTGGAATCGGTGGCTAATTGCTGGGTTATAACAGGAATGTTTGGGATGTGCTGTTATAGGAACATAATCAACTTTGGAGTGGTATCATTAATCAGATTTGAGAATTCAACAGCAATGCTAAAGCAAATGAACAGATATCTAATGATATCGTTATCAGATTTCAAAGCTCAATTTATTTAGCATGAAAATGAAAATGTCTCATTTTGTTCTTGCTGGCCAACTGACGAATCTTCTGTTTTTGTGTCATGTGTCATTTTAGCGTCATCTCATTACCTGTGTCATTTAGCATTAAATAACATAATGCATTAAGTAACACATTTTAATAGTCAAAAAAGATCGACATTTAAACCTACTCAGGAAATCAAGATTAAAACATTATTTTTATTTAACAACTTAAAATAGTACTTTATTTAGCTTTAATATTAAGAAGTTTAGTTTGCTGGTTAGCTAATGTTTAATAACCCTGTTGGAAGTAACGGGGTGGCATTAGCAATGAAGAAGAAAAAAAAACAACTAGCGAGAACATTTACCAACCTTAAAGCTAGCTTAGCTTAACATGCTTCTTTAGATTTTTTTACAATTGTTTGGTGAATCATTGGTCGATTAGCACAGTTGTGCACAGTTTCATTTGACATTGATGTGAATTTAATTGGATGCATTGAAGGAAACACAAAACTACTGACTGGCAAAGCAAGTGCTAGTAGTAAAATGTACAGAATGTTTGTTTCTCTTGTAAAATGACTTGATTACAAATATTCAATGTCAATAATACTTGAGTAAAATACAAAGTCCAGTAATGAAGTCATTTCCACCCCAGTGAAAGAAAGTTGATGGAATGTATATTATAAAAGGCTAAATGTTGCTCTAATGGAAACCTGATGTGACGTTCCCCTTCGAGACGCTCTCTTCTGATGGATCCCCATTGGGTGTTCAGCAGAAGTGTGTGTTTTCAGTTCATTCCTTCTTTAATTCAGCTAATGAGTCGACAAAGGAGAGTCTTTTACAACTCGGAATTAGCGAGTTCAAAGTCAGAGAATGCTTTGATTAAGGTAGACAATGAGATTTAATTAAAAAAATGCCTTTCTCCACGTTAAAATTGAATGTTTCTACTAAAAGTGTGAACGTTTCCAACATTCATTAGAAGCCGCCAGGTATCTCGCTGAGTACAAAAAAGGTACGAAAAAAAAAGCTTTGAAGTGCTTTTAGTGAACAGCTGTGAAGCAGAGAATAAAACTTATTCTGATCCACTGCATCATATAGAACTCAAAACGTTTTCAGGATTTAGAAGTTTGAGTTCTCGGTCTGTATCCAAGGACATTGCAAGGTCTAAAAGTTTTGTGTTCATAAGCCAAAGTGTGTAGAGTATGTTTTGAATGTTAAAAAAAATACAATGTGGTGTTTCTGATTTATAAAAAATAACATATGGCAAAAATCCTTGGCCAAAACCACTTTGGGACATGCTGTTATGGGTAAATCATCAATGTTCATAAGCATAAAAAGCTCCTGAGTGTGTTTACAGCTTTGGCTTGACTTTAGCATTAGATTAGATTTTAATTACACAACTAACACACAGAGCTACCAGTTTTAATTACGCAATAAAATAGCCTAATGCTGTGACGCTTGCAGGCAAAACTGCTAGAGCTGTAGCATTAAAATTATAATACTTAGCTAGGTTCCTTTCGGAATATTTGGACGGATAACAGTTTTTGTTTTCTAAAGAGATTCTACTTGAAAACTTTATTGAAATGAACAAAGAAACTTTGAGAACCTATGAAGATTCTAGATAGCACCTTTTTACCTTTCAAAGACCTTTTCTTTCTGTGTTATATAACATAATTAAAAACTTTTCAGTGATGCAGAACATCAAGCTGATAAAAACGAAAACAAAAAAACACAAAATCTAGTGGTGATGTCACGCGATCAGGTTTTCAATTTAGAGTAAAATTAAGGTGTTGATCCAGATGCTGATTAATTTTCTGTAACAGCAGCTCTGGCAGTAGTGCAGGTTTATGAATACGTTATCGTTTCTATAGCAACAGCTCATTCGCAGGGACTCGTATGGCGGATGCTCCACACGAACGGATTAAAAAAAACGTTTTTTATACATTAACATTTATACATTAACATTTATGGAAGGAGTCTAAGAGGTAACGCTGTAACTTTAGGTTTTATGACATCTTCAGGACAGTGGAGTTTATGCTTTTTGCCGTTTCTCATTAACATGACAAGCTGCTTTTGTTTTTGTCTCATTAACTTCAAGAGAGCGTAAAACAGGGAGGCTGGTGAGGGAACGACTGTTTATAGCTTCTACGTGATAATAGAAACTAACTTGTTCCAAGGATGTTCCACAACAATAAACATAACTATAAACGGATATAACGTATGACCTGTTGTTCTTCAATAAATAATGTATGGAGGACGCTTTGCCTTAAATGGATTAAAACAACGTGCAATCATTGCTGCGGTGAAGTATTGTGTAAGGAGAAGTTTATGGAAGGAGTCTCCAGTGTCAGCACAATGACTAGTTACAGCTGCTATAACGTAAGTGATCAGAGGAACTAACTTGCTTCACGGATGTTCCACAACATTAAACGTAATTATAAATGGATAGAAAGTTTGATGTGTCATTTTTTGATAAATAAAATATTGTAACTGTTGACAAATTGCTGTGGTGTAAAAGGAATAAAGTACAACCTGACGCTGTTTTTGGAAAATAATCAACATCCATGCTTCATCACACCACCCAGTAATCACATCACTGTTTATTTTCCCACAACAGCGTGACATGGGGTGATTTATTCCATGCTTATTGATATGACTAATGATCTGAGATATCCGATAAAACACTTGGAAGCAGATGAGGTTCTCAGTTTCAGGGTTCCACCAGTTCTTCTGGAGCAGAAGTCATGACACACACACACACACACACACACACACACACACACACACACACACACACACACTGCTCGTGCTCCTCGTTAGCTGTCGTCCTTCTTTGGAGACATTTCATCCAGGATAAAGTGACGTTTTAGACAGCCGAACCTTGGCTAAGAAAAAAGTGTGAATTCTCATGCTGTGAAAAAACAACAGTCTAGAAGAATTTCTCCATGCCAATGTATCACGTCTCCGATTTATATAGATTTCCTTCCCCGCATAACAATAACAAATGGCTGCAATCGAAGCAAGATTTTCCAGAGATTTATTCTCAGCTCGAGTGCAAGGCTGAAAGAACAGGCCATGTTTTTTTTATCTCTCTCTGATAAACGAAAATGCATGCATTCAATAAAGATGACAAGTAATTTTAAAGTCCTTGTTGTTTTCAGTCTCGGGAGATAGCTTTCGCTGGAAAATCAAATGCATATACTTCTTTTACAGCTTCCCTCCATGCATTACTGACATGCATTACTGACAATCCCGACTGAAACGGGTCGGATTCTCTGAACAGCCCTGAATTTTTCACCTGAGCAGGCTGCAGAGGAAGAAGGTCATTTGTACGGGCAGCGAAGCGAGAGATAACACGTAGCATTACATGGTAGGCTAATTACAATTACACAGCAGAGCGACAGCTGTCTTTTCACCGACTGGACGCGTAGGGAAAAGTTTTCCCACTGTGCTGAAATTATATGTTTCATAAAGTTTGTTAGGAATCAAGCAAAAGACTAATATGCTTAAACAAATATGGCTAATTCTATTTAATTCTGTTGAAGAGATTGAGCTAGAACTTTCAGACTATAAGAGCAGAGAACACTCAAGTAAGAGTCTGACATGTGCTACGTACTCGCCTGTCATGCTAAGACTATCTAAGCTAAAGGAACTTCCTGCTAGAATGGAAAACAAGTACGTAGCACATGTAAAACTCATATTCGAGTGCTCTCTGTCTTCTGAAAACTGCTAACTAACTTCAAGTAAGCGATCAAGTTGTGCTACGTACTTGCCTTTCATACTAGCGGCTAATTCACCTATGTTCACTGAGAGCGTTAGCATAAAAGTTGGAATTTCAAACTGATTGCACTAGTACAGCTAATTAAATAGCATTAGCCATGTTATCGTGGTGTAATGAGTATTCTGTTTGAACACTTGTGTAAGAGTTTGGCTTTCATGCTAGCATCTAAATCACCTAAGCTAAGATAAAATCCTTCTAACTAAGAGGCTAAGAGTTACGCTACGTACTTGTCAGTGTGACATGTGCGTCCTCTTTTGCCTTAAGCTTTCTATATCAACACACAGGATCCGAAAACACACACGAAAACTGAAAATGGAGTTCTGAAAAAAATCTTTTTTTAAATTCAAATCCACCAACGACAAAAAATAGCAAAGATATTCAAACAAATGCTACAACTGTCCTGTGACGGTAAGGTTTAAGACTGATGTTACGCTAGGCTTGTCCAATCACACTTTAATCATCTCTATCGTCGGATATTACACATCCGTGATATTCTGCGCCGTTTAATCTGATTATATTTTATTTACCGTGCCTCACAACTTCCACGCATTTTCCGTGTGAGCTGCGCAATTTACATCGAAGTATGCAAGGAGTATGAGTTATCGCACAAAGTACACCAAAAGAGCAGTCTGTTTCTCCCAAATAAAACGGCAGAGAAACCAATCGACGTGTTAATCCGGAATAATTCGCGTAGCTGTTTTGAATTCTCCGCTAATAACCGACACTGGCTTGGAAGCCCCGCCCCCTTTCCTCTATTTCACGTGCTCTAGATTTGGACTTGCACGGTGCGCTCGATTTCAGTCACGGCAAATGGAGAATTTGTTCATTTATATGAAATAAAATCTTTCGACATATCTTTGATTTGGATAACATTAGCCGAGTGTATAATTAACATCAGCCGCTGAGTTCTGCTGAAAAAATTTGGCCTAAAGAGAAAAAAGATTTTGACTTCAAAGGTTAAACAGGCCTACAATGAGGTTTCACTTTTTTTTTTTTTTTTTAACAATAATGTTGGTGATTATAATTAGAACGTTATTAATAAATATGCTTTTTTGTTTTAAACATATTTAAACCGTTCAGCTGTTTACTGCACATTACTGCACTGTAAAACACGATAGCCCCATTAAGATAGATGAACCTCTTTCTTCTTTTCTCTCCAATTGTCATGACAAGTTTTGGATATTGAACTCAAGTTTATAAGTTTTCAAAAATTTAAACTTAAACTAATCCAGTGCCTTGACTTTGAGTTGAAACAAAGGTTATCTTCACGTTGAGTTTCCTCACGTTTTTAAAGCAGTAGGTGAACCTTCCTTTCTACGTTTAACAACCTGAAATGTCTTACAGTGTGTTATTATTACACCCTCCTGTACTCTTCTTACACCTGAAATGGCGGAAATGCTCATTTCCTGTCCTTTTTACGGCTATCAGTTCTGGATGATTAATAAATCTGGATGACCGATCGCAGTTTTTTAAATGGTAAACTGTTTCAGTTCACATGAGACACACAGAAGCTGAATGGGTACAACACTATACTCATACATTCTATCAGACGACCGCTGGGAATCAGTGACATTTAGGCCGACTATAGATTCAGCAAGAACGCACAAGATCAAGGCATTTTCCAAAGCATGGCCCGAGAATCACTATGAAAGCAGCTGAGCTAATATTAGCCCTGCGCTAGTCTGTGGGAAACTGCGCCCCCACTCATTTGCCTAATCAGCCATCTTCACTCCTGACCTTTATGATGCTATTGTGGCCGCCGTGTTTACATTACCGGACTGAGACGTGCATTCATTCGTATCGTTTTTAATTAGCTGTCATGGTAACGCGTGTAGCGGCATACAGGAAGTGCATTTCTGTAGTAATAATAATAACAAGAGGGGAGAGTGAGGATGCGGCGAAACAGAAGTGGAACAAAATAGTCCTCCAGGAAGAAATAAAGAAACTATCTGCCCTGCTAATATCCTCAAATCAACAAGAAAACGTGTGCACTGGCAACGGAAATAAGCGAGGAAGATCACGATGATTTGTTTCTTGGCTGTTCAAAGGAAGAAAGTAACGTTTAAACTCGGAGAACATTAACTAAAAAAAATACATTAGCATATTTTTATGATGTAAAACATTTACATGTCAGCCCACGTAAACAGGAAGTGCGCGTGACTCAGAAATGCGACGTGTAAATGTTTCAGTTGTCCTGGATGAATGATTCGGATTATAAAAAGGGTCAAAGGTGGGGCTACGTATGAGACGTTTAAGATGTGAAGTCATTTCCCTGACTGTTGCAAAGCTCTGACACTGGAGACTCATTCCATAAATGTTAACTAAATGTCTCTTTACAGGAGGGAGACTTCGCCACACGTTACACGCGCATTTTAATCGGTTTACATGGAGCGTCTGCTGTACACGTCCCCGTGACAGACCTGTTACTATAGAAACGATAACCTATAAGAATGAGCGCATTAATATAAACCTGTTGTATTGCTGTGAGGTATTTATGCTGCCTAACATACATACAATGTACAGTAGATTAACCTTAAACTGGTTGTTAAAATGGAGTCCAATTAGATATTATTATTATTATTATTATTATTATTATTAGTATTATTATTATTATTAGCATTATTATAACATTATTAGCATCTTGTAGGCTTTCTAACATCGAAAAACATCCCTGTACTCAGTATAATGTGAAATAAATGCTGCTTTCTAGCTCAGAAACGTCACACAGCACTGATTAACTATGCTTTATTTACTCATTTAGCTAAAGCTGTACAGATTAGCCTGGTCCTTCACGGTGAAATATGAGCAAAGCAGATCTTATTTTAGAGCAAGACCGTCTCGTTGGAAAAAAAATAAAAAATACAGCGCTTTTGTGTAACTCTGAGGTTATTAATACTACATGTTAATTGATTCCTATACGTTATTCACAAGAAGCTCGTTTCACTGTTCTCACAGTCTCCAAACACACAGGACACGAGTCGTTAGACAGCGCTGTCCGAAACACTAAAACTTTATGACTGGACGATGTTTGGATTTAGTGGTTTTTTGGTTTTTTGTTCTTGGGAGTAAACCTTTATACATTTTTTTTAGACAACTGTACTTTTCTATTGAAAATCTTGTGCACTAAAAAGAGCGCGTGACGCATCATGTTTATATTAATGCGCTTGTCGTTTCTATAGTAACAACTGCAGTTCAAAAAAACACCACAAATAAATGATATATTTATACTTAACTAATGCCTTCATACGTATGGAATAACGCGACAGACGCTAGTATTTTCCTCTAATAGGACATCCTAAAGTGTTTCATTCCTCTTACACCGCAGCGATTTGCCAATGTTTTCAATCTTTCATTTATTAATCAACCTACATCTCACATTTTATCCATTTATAGTTACATTTAATGTTGCAGAACATCCGTGAAACAAGTTAGTTCCTGTTCTCAATTATATTAATGCAGCTATAAATAGTAGTTCCCTGACCAGCCTCTCTTTTTAATCTCTCTCTCTAATTAGCTGAGTTTTTTGTTAGGAGATATTTATTTACCATTTATGGAAGGAGTCTCCAGTGTCAGTAACCGTCACAGTGCTTGTAAAGTTCCCCAGCACTGGAAAGTCTTCAGGACAGAAGAATCATGCTTTCAGGTTTCTCGGTAAAATGATGAGCTGCGTTTCTTTGAGAGAGAGAGAGAGAGAGAGAGAGAGAGAGACAGACAGACAGAGAGAGAGAGAAAGAAAAGTACAATATAAGTTGCTGAAATAGTGTAAACATAAGAAGTAGCAGCCTATGTACAGTATAATAAATATAGTAGCAGCATAATGTACTGTGCAAAAACTTGCAAAAAAAATTGCAAAGAGGATGGAGGATGCACAGTTGTGTGTGTGTGTGTATGCGTGTGTGTGTGTGTGTGTGTGTGTGTTCTTTCAGTCCAGTTTCTGAGTGTTGAGGATTCTGATGGCTTGAAGGGGGAAGAAACTGTTGCACAGTCTGATCGTGAGGCCCGAATGCTTCGGTACCGTTTGCCAGATGACAGGAGGGTGAGGAGTGTGTGTGAGGGGTGTGTGGGGTCGTGAAGAGTGTGTGTGAGGGGTGTGTGGGGTCGTGAAGAGTGTGTGTGAGGGGTGTGTGGGGTCGTCCACAGTGCTGGTGGCTTTGCGGATGCAGCGTGAGGTGTAAATGTCCGTGATGGAGGGAAGAGAGACCCCGATGATCTTCTCAGCCGTCCTCACTATCCGCTGAAGGGTCTTGCGATCCGAGACGGTGCGATTCCCAAACCAGGCAGTGATGCAGCTGCTCAGGATGCTCTCGATAGCTCCTCTGTAGAACATGGTGAGGAGCAGGCGCTGCTGCTGGGCTTTCTTAGTTATGGGACTGGTGTTGAGTGACCAGGTGAGGTTCTCCGCCAGGTGAACACGGAGGAGCCGCCGATGTTCAGGGGAGAGTGGTCATTCCGTATAACACCGCCCTGGCGTGGATTATTTTTATATAACCTCACAGTCTGCTGTGTTTCATTCTTTACGTATCTCTTTAGCCATAAATGATGTCCAGGAATCTGTTCAAGCTTGGCCCAATTTAGCAAAACAAAACTCTCATATGGCATTATGAAATCCTCCATCATATCACAGCTAGTTGTGTATTTCTTTCTTTTCATGTTTCATGCAAACACGAAACCACCCACGCCGCTCTAAACCCTCGTTGAGTCACTTGGCGCAGGTATTTGTACTACTGACTGACTAAACAAACATAACACAAATACACTTCATTATGCATGCAGGCAAAATTCCCCTGCTATCCGGAGCAAAACTGCTTATGCTGCCTTTCCACAGCCATTTAATTGATTTGTGCCCGTTTAATTACATCCGCTGACATCCACTGATCAGAATAAAACATTCCTCACACTTATCTGGACAATATTTAATACACAACTGCGTAGGGGACCGAACAGAATGTGTGCAAATTGTCCCTGTGCTTCATCAGGCGGTTTTACGCGTACGTTCACTTCTGCAAACTCCTTTTAATTAGGATGGTACATTCTTTTAAGGGTTTCTCAGAGAGGAAGCTGAGGAAAAATCTGGGAATACGATTTCCCTTATGGAGCAGAAGTAAACAAGAGATATGAATTTCTAAAAAATCTAAAACTAAAGATAAACAAAATGTACTGCCTTGCGTAACCATACACGTCGTTTATTTTCTTCATTGTGTTGTCCATGTGTAGTAGAGTGATTAAAGTTTTTTTAATTTAACTATGGATAATAAAGTTAAAATGAAATGTTAATGTATCTTCCGACAATAGAAAACATACAACGAAATCAACAAAAAAGTATTTTTTATTTATTACATTTTTTATCTACTGTCTTTCTGTTCTATTTATTTATTTATTTATTTATTTATTTATTTATTTATACCTATGTAACTCACTTACCTGAGCCAGTCCACACTTTTCTAACCCACTAGGAACATATTAGTTACAAATATGATGCATGTTAGAAAAGATTATTTAATTAGATATTGATTGAAAAGTTAATTAGAATTAATTTAGGTTTAAGTCTAGGCTTCTGTTACAGTAAAAATTCAAATAACAAACAAACAAACAAACAAAATAAAGAATACACTGCAAAAGCAAAATGTCTGAATGATTAGTTTATTTTTTACCTCGCTAGATAGATCAGCCTAGAAAATGGAGATCAGAGGCTTCCCATGAACTTTTGAACTGACACTATTCACGAGTGGCTGGGAATCGGTTTTAACAAATTGGGATAAAAATAAAATAATAATATATTCCAGTAATATTGATCTTAGCACAACGTTGTGTGTATTTTGATGAGTTCATGCTAGTGGACCATCCTAACCACCCTGTGGCTCGATATAACTTACAACGAACCAGTGTAACAATCACAATGCACTTTTATTAAAATTATAATTAGTTCCATTAAAGTGAGTCCGTGCTAATCCTGTCCTAATCAGAGATCTCCCTCTGAGGCTAATATCCATCTTTATAAAGGCTAATGCTCACTTCTGAGACCTCATCGGAAAGCCTTCAGCAAACAGGGGAAAGAAACTCAATAATCTCCATCACACGACGGGGAAAAGTGTTACGGTAAGCAGAGACCTCATCATCTCATCATCTCCGTGTGTAGAGCGCGGGGACTGTTGTGGAGCCGCCGCAGGTCACGAGGTAAATCTACTGATTACACAAATAACATGGAGAGGCATATTTCAGTCATTTCAGTTATTATGCTTCTAAACTGGAAGTGAAATTCATTAAAGCTTTAATTAAACAGTCAAACCCAGTTCACTTCAATTACAGCTGGTACTTTTTTATTTAGCATTGAATTAAAGGACTTCTGTCTATTTTTATTCTCTTTTATTTTATTACTTAAAATAATTGGATGGATGAATGGATTTTATTTTAGCTCTCCTGAATCTTTTTTGTTAGTATTTATTGTATTTGTACTTATACTTGTACTTATAAATTCTATTTATGTTTAAGTTTTTTTTTTCCATTTAATTTAATATTAGTTTTAATTTATTTTAATAATAATAATAATTATTATTATTATTATTATTATTATGTGTCTTGCTTTCATTAGGACTTTTTCTCTCCTTCGTCTTCTTCTTCTTCTTCTTCTTCTTTGGAACTCTGGTCAGTAGATAGTAGTTTTGCAAACTAGTCTTTTTTTTTTTTTTTAAATCTTTTTTTATTTTTTGTACTGGCCAATAAAATGTACCTTACATGGCATAATTGGGAACTTGTGCAACCTACTTTTGCAAACTAATCTTAGGATTTTTGGAGACTCTTCACATAATTGGTTTCAAAATACATGAATGGTGCTTGGACCCTGCAGTTCACTAGTTGTGGGCAATTATTATTATTATTATTATTATTATTATTATTAAATGTAGAGTTTATCCAGTGACATGTTTTCATATTTTCCTAATTGTATACTGCTGGTAGTTTGTAGATTGTTGAGAAAGCAGCGAGCTAAAGACAGAAAGAGTTTGGAGTTTAGAGAAACAGTGAAGGTTTTTCTCGTGCTTGTCTCCTAGAGGACGGTATCCATTACATGCTGTAACAGTTAAACTGTAGCTGCTGGCTGGGGAGAAATGAAATCAGTTTGTATAGCCTTCCTCTCACTCTCGCTTCAAGGTGAAAGAGAAAGTGAGAGACAGTTGCGAGGTTTGGGGATTGAACTCATCCCAAACTCTCTCTCTTTCGCTTACACACACACACACACATTGCCTGGACACGTCCTTCCTTATGATACCCATATAGCTGTCAACACTCAGTAATGAAGGTACACACTCCCTAGCAAAGCAAACACACCTACACAGCCTTCAGAGCTCTGAACTGCGTACCCTCGCAGCCTCCGACATCAGCAACAACGCTTCAGTAGGACAATACTGGCCCAAGGACACACACTACTATCAGCAGTGATCACACACACATTACAGAAATCTACCAGCACAGCTGGCATCGCACATCTAATACCATCTCACACTCGCACACTCGTCAGGCATCACATCAATCAGAGACGTCCGAATAGAGAGAGAGACTTCATTTTCAATCGTTTTTTTTTTTTTTCCAGCAGCCAGAAAGCAGCTCTGACAGTAGCGCAGCTGCAAATCTCCGGTTTATATTCCTGCGCTCCTTCTAACACGTTATCGTTTCTATAGTAACAGCTCATTCACAGAGGCTGGGACAGCATGGACGCGCCACGTAAAATGTAAAAACATGTATGATTGTTGAAACGGTGAAGTTTTCTTCACTGTAAGGAGATGTTTATGTGGAAGGAGTCTCCAGTGTCAGAGCTTCGTATCAGTCAGAGGTGAAGCTGTAACTTTTCCGACAGGGGAGTTTACGCGTTGTGGTTTCTTGGTAAACAGGACAAGCTGTGTTTCTTATGTCTTTTTAACTTCGAGAGAGAGAAAAAAGGAGAGGCTGGTGAAGGAACGACTGTTTATAGCTGCTATAACATAAGCGATAACTTGTTTCATGGATGTTACATGATATAAAATGTAATTATCAGTGGATAAAATGTACAACGTGTCATTATTTAATAAATAAACAGTGGAAATCGTTGTTAAATGGCTGTGTTATGAGAGGAATAAACACTTCATGATGTGCTGTTATAGGAAAATAAAATAAACACCTCGGGCCATATTAAGCTTTTTGCTCCTGGAAAACATTTCTAAGTGGTACAAATGAACATAAAACACATTAATAATGATATTGACTGCAAAACCGTATAACTGCAATTCAGAACAAATCGGCACTGACCTTTATTAGACTGTCACCTAAAGTTCAAGGTCGATTAGTCTTAAATTAGTGGCATCTGTGCTTCATGACCTGGACATGAGGATCAGAATAATTAGGCATATAATGTACTGTTGCAATCCGATCATCTTTGCAGTAAAACATAAGATGATGTAAGATTAAAGCATTAAAAAAATAACTAGAATAACTAAAAAGATGAATACGATGATATATGAACGAGAAGATGGCGAGCAGTGAAATAAATCTTATAGACGTCTAGTACACTAGAATCCTAGTTGTAATCATCACATCATCGGACTAATTTGGTTTGCTTTAACAATATGGCTTCTACACTCATTATTGAGCAGCTTATAAAATAGCACTTGATCCAGCACATCCTTGTTTTGCATGGTGAACTAGAAGCACCTCCATGTTAAAATGCAAGGTGTTGCTTCAGCACTTTAGAACTCTGTGAATTTTTGTGGTACCGACTTCTCACCCGAGCTGATATCCAGGCTCCACCACATGTCCACAGCTGTCTGAGTGTGAGTCTGTAGTTATGTTGCAATTTCTGTATAAAATCCTCACTACACACACACCTAAATCTCATTTTCATTGACCCATTGAGCTTCCTCAGACACAACGCTTTCTGAGTAGTCTAGCTTTAATATGATTCGTGCATGACTCACGTCGGAGTCTTCCGGCCGAACCCAACCTTGGTGCAGGTAAAACTAGGACTGTAGACCAAGACCAGTCCAAGACCAGGACCAGCAGAGATCGAGTCAAGACCGAGTCTTAAGGGGTCCGACGCCAGCCAAATTAAACCGAGTCGAGATTGAGACAGAAAACCTTCGAATCCTTTTCACGAGGCCGACCCTATTCTTCAACCGTTTGGCTTCATTCTTGCATTGCACCGATGATCCTGCTGTTTTCTAAAAGAAGGAAGGGACTCTTTTCACGCTTCTTTGTTTATGAATGTAGCAGTGTACGTTTCACAATTTCCGGTGAGATAGTGAACAGTGGCAGCAAATACAGTTAGCGATCGCTACATCGTCCCTAAACGCAAAAATAATTCAAGCAAACATCCATACTTGATCTTTCACTCCTCTCGCAGTTTTAGAAAGAAATGGCTTTGTGCTATTCACCAGGATGAAGGTGAGCACTTTAAGATTTTAAGAGTTAGCAAATACGTCTGTAGCTAGCATTTCAAAGAATCTGAACACAGGTAGTAAAATGCCTAAAGCACGGGGCTAAATGCTCTCGATTTGAATGGACAGGTCAAACATCTATTGTCTGACTAAATGTTTTTGAACCAGTCACAGAAAAGTTAGCAGTGTGTGTGCAACCTAAAATTTGACTATTTTTTTTCACATCCTGCCATCCTGCACATGCCCTGATTGTTGCTAACGCTAGCTAGCTAGTTTATTGGTGCTGCGTTTATTAGCAACAAGTATACTAGCTAGCTAGCCAAATGTGGAAAATGTAGCTATAGCTATGTACTGCTTACCTTAATCCATTACTGGATGGTTTGGATTAGCTGCCAATGTTCAACGTAGCAACTGGATATGATGACACGGTCGTAGTGAAAAAAGTCTACTACTTCTTGTCAAGCTGTGCGAAAAATTCAATTCAGTTTTTCAATTCAATTTTATTTGTATAGCGCTTTTAACAGTGAACATTGTCTCAAAGCAGCTTTTCAGAACATAAGAAACAGAAAAACATGCAAGCAGTCCTAGATGTTAGCCAAAATGATCCCTAGTGAGCAAACCTGAGGCGACTGAGGCGACTGTGGCGAGGAAAAACCCCCTTAGATGATATGAGGAAGAAACCTTGAGAGGAACCGGACTCAAAAGGGAACCCATCCTCATCTGGGTGACGCTGGAGAGTGTGATAGAACAATGTCCTTTCTGCATTTATGTCTAGTCATGTAGAGTTTTATGTGTATATTAATTTGGAGGTTGTTGTCTTCCTCAGAGTCCACATAGGGTTGGCAGCGTTGCTCTGAATACCCAAATCCTCACGAGGCAGAAACCGGCTGGAGCTGGTCCATCTCTGGATGCCTCAGGATCCTCGTAGGGTTGGCCTCTGTCTACTGGAGCTGGCACAATCTCTGTGTGCCTCAGGATGGGTAGAAGAAGGGAAACAAGTGGAAAGGAAGAGAAAAGAGAAGACGACAAAAACTTATTTTTACAAACTCTCAGTCAAGATCGAGACCATATTTGGCGACACAAATGCCCAAGACTGAGAAAATCCAAGAACAAGTGCCAACAAGTCAATCCAGAAAACTTCTCGAGACCGGACTCGAGGCCTACAGCTTTAGGTAAAACTTGTAAAACTCTCACAGCAACATTTTGGAGCCAGAATATAAACTTGAACTTCTGTATAAAGCTCTTGGTTTGGACTGTTTCTCTATCAGACATCCAGAAGCTGCTCCCTGTAGATGATTTAGATGCGACGATTTATTACAACTTCTATGTCTTCTATTTCTTCTGCTAATGGGTTTGACGGAAATATAATACGTTTCAAGAAGTTTTAAAAAAAATGATACTTATATATAAAAAGCTTCAATTTACCTTGAAATAATCAGGGGACCTTTTGCTCAGCACCGTGTGTTAAATTGCAGTTTTCAGCAGCAGTCTCGGGGGAAATAACATTACTTCAGAAGCACGGCCACGGTTTTCTTTCTTCCTGACTTTTGTATTAAGAAAATGATCAGCGCACGATCAGGGTGCCTTGTGGGTAAACTTTTCAGCGCTGAGGAAATGGGTTCATACCGACTCTCGTTCGCCTCTCGCATTGTTGACGGGCCTGATTGACAATTCATTTTCTTGAAAGGAAGACCAGTGCCTGAGATTATTTGCGAGTGAACCTTCGATATTTGGCTGACTGAGGCTCGTATGTGTTGGGAAGGTTCCCAATTCGACAAGACGTGGGGTTTGATTCAAAAGAGTCAGTGGCTCTGAAAAACTCAATTTTCCTAATCACTGGTGCAGTTTCAGCACGGCTGGCTGCAATCCCTCTACATCACAAAACCCCATTGAGCTTTGGCCAAGCTGCCGATGGGGAAAAAAATCCTTTACGATGTACTCTCTCTCTCTCTCTCTCTCTCTCTCTCTCTCTCTCTCTCTCTGTCTCTCTCTCTCTCTCTCCCTCTCTCTGTTTAGTAGAAACCGAGCCCTCGCTCTGATTTGATTCGCATTTATTGGTGCAAATGTGTGTGTTTTCATAGTGTCTGATCTATAAAAGTCAAGCTCGAGAGGTTTAATGACAGCCTGAGAGTTTAATGAGCTGCTAGCCTGGGAGCCAACACTGTTTTTTTTTTTTTTTAAATGCAAACTCTCACTGTTTAGTTTCACACCTTTGATTATTCACTAAATTTCCCACTAATTCCAGTCGGAAAAAAACCGAAAAACAAAATAAAGGACAGCCATAAAGCACCGGCGCAGCTCTGCATATCAGTCTTCTTTATTGAAGCTCGTAAACCAGTATTGAAGAATGATTCTGTTTTAGTGTTCACAGAGACACTTTTACCGTCACAAATGAACCGCAGGTTTTTCTGTGTGTAGGACATAAAATTAACCGTTTAAATGTGTCACACGATGAGAATAACAATGCGTTTGTTGATTATTAACTGTTTAACTGTCCATGCCACTGGTCAAGTAGGTAATGCTCATGAGATGGGGAATCTATAATACGGATTCTGTTTACATTCGGGTGTGCAGGTTTCCTGTGCTACTGACCGGTAGGATGTGCCTTTGAATTCCAGGACTAGGGAACCTCGACTGAAAATAAATAAATAAATAAATCCAGAATGACCCCTTGCGTTTTAAAACTGCTTCAGCTCTGTTAGTTTCACTGTGGTGCAGTTTTAAAGAAATCAACTGGCAGGTTGTGAGGTCAAGTCCCAGGACTGCCAGACAAGCATCTGTTATCTCTGTGCTTGGTTTGGTTTCTGTCTCATATGTAAGAAGGTTTAGATTAAAGCCCCAAAAATGAGCTGGAAGGTCGTGAGTTCAGATCCCAAGTCTGCCAGATAAGCCCCTGTTTGTGTTTAATCGTTCAGCTCTAGGCTTGCATTAGATTGTCTTACACGAAGACTTCTTCCGATAAAATCATCGAATTAATGGTCGTCACTGTGTTAGAAGGTTGTGAGTTCAAATCCCAGGACTAGAAAAAAAAAGGCCTGCTAGGTCTCTCCTTGGATTGTGTTTTCCCACATACAGTATATGCTTCTCCAAATAAAAGCAAGCAGTTAGTGTTTTTCATTGTGCCAGAAGGCTGTGAGTTCAAATCCAAAGATTAACAGGAGTCCCCTGCTGGTGTTTAACCTTGACCGTCTCAGCTCTATGCTTGCATCGTGTCTTACCACATAAGCTGCTACAGACTTTGCACCAGAAGGTTATACGTTCAAATCCCAGGACTGTTAGACAGGCACAGGTTATATCTATGCTTGGATTGTGTTTTCTGTATTCCATGTAAGCTGCTTCAGATAAAAGACTCAAAATAAATGGTCTTCACTGCGCCATAAGGTTGTGAGTTCAAATCCTGGGATTGCTAAACAAGCCCCCGGTACCTCTATTTTTGGATTGTGTTTTCCCACATATATGCTGCTACAAATAAAAACATCATTAATGGTCTTCCTTGTGCCAGAAGGTTGTAAGTTCAAATCCCGTGACTACCAGGAAGCCCCTGCTTACAAGTCTTACAGGTAACCTTATTCAGAGAAAAACATTTACATATAATTAATGATATTCACCGCACCAGCAGATTGTGAGTTTAAATCCCGGGACTGACAGAAAAGTGCCCGTTATCTATATGTTTGGATCGTGTTCCCTTACATACGAATCATACATACATACAAACTGTCCTGTTTAAATACTAATATTTCTTCACTGTGCCAGAAGGTTGTGAGGTCAAATCCCAGGACTGCCACATTTGCTCTACTCTATAAAGCATCTGCCAAATGTGTAGACCTAAACATGGTCCTGTGTGAGAAAGCAGCTACAGAATATAATCCCTGATCACACAGGCAGTTTGTTCAGGAGTCATGGCTCGCCTTTGTTTGCCTTTGTCGAGCATACATAAACATGTACACACGCAGGATGTAAGCTCTCTGCTCCGTGCTGAGTAACAGCGCACAGCCACACCCCTGTCCATATGCATTATTGAAAAATGCCAGACATGCCCTCGGGTTTGCATTGCGAGTGTAAATAAGGCTCTGACTGTGCGTGGTCAGCGGCGCACACAGCATTAACAAGATAGGGGAAAAATGTCGACAAATACATAGAGACCATTTCGGTAATGACAGGAAAATGGCCTCGGCATGTCTTTTCCACACGTCTCCAAATGGCTCCGGAGTATCTGTGCTGTACTGCGGCCTATTGCATCTGCAAAATTGCTTTTTTTTCCTTTTTTTCCCAAAATGTGATGCACATGACAGAGACGCAATGTTAATGTGTGTTGATGATGATCTCATGACACAGTGTTGGGGAGAAAAAAAGCTCATTAAGATCCAGTTATGAATAGCTTCCTAAAAACCAGACCCTAAACTTTAATAGCTCGTCATTAACGCGAGTGCTTGTGGATGTCAGCTCTGTGATTTTCGAATCATTTCACTGCAATCGGAATAATTTGTGCTGTTCATCAGCGCGTGATTTCCATCAGAGATACGCCAAAAATTGATGTAATGAAGAGCTAGTTATGAACCTTAATAGTAAGATAATATTCATTAATCTCAATCAGCAAACCATCCGCAATTAACACTGTCCGTCCTTTATGAAATTTTAACGATCTGAGGTCCATTGTGATTCAGGAGAGGCGAAACATTAAATAGTGATTAAAGTGGCCAATTAAAGAGGAGAGTAATCACTAAATGTCCAGAAACAGTTTACATGTCCAGCGTGTGTCTGCACTTCATGGGAAGCGCTCTTATTTGACTGTTTGTTAGTTTGTTTGTTTGTTTACTCACTTGTTTAGATTTATTTATTTGTTTATTTGAATACTAATTACTAGTTTTGTTCGGTAACTAGGACCGCTGTTTCTAACTGCTATTACGTAAAGTAATAACAGGTACTAATTTGTTTCACGGATATTTCACAACATTGAACGTAACCATAAATGGATAAGTAAAATGTGTCATTCTTTAATGGATTAAGAAATAAATTGTGTCATTCTAGTTGACAAATTGCTGTGATATAAGAGGAAATGAAACACTTCAGGACATGCTGTTAGAGGAAAATAACAGTAAACTCCGCTTCATCACTGATTATTTTCCCATGAGAGCACAACATGGAGTTTTTATTCCTTACACAATGCATAACAAAGTCTTATGAATGCATTGTAACATGATATGAACGTGTTATCAATGGTGAAAATATCAAGAGGAAGAACTGCAGCATTTTCCTAAACATCAACTAACCTAATAAAACATAAACACAAGGAGTTCATCGCTAACAGCACACACAGGCTAGGCTAGGAATAAACACTTACAGACGATGCTAGGTGAGTAGAAGTAACAGCTCTTAGCCAGTACGTTGTTCTTGACGATCCGCCGCTAACGGTCATCGACAGCGAGGGATTTTGACGCGATGAAAACAAAAACATACTTTACATACAGCTGTACAGAAGTGTTTACTTGATCCAAGGTAACTAATGTAGCTAGCTAATGCACTTCATTTAAAATCAGTGTAATCTGTATAAATGTTATAAAGCGACCCAGCAGCTTAACTGCATGAACACACACACGTGTGTGCTTTTCATAGCTGCTATTTAAACCGGGGAAACAGAAACAGGACTAAATAACAAGCTCCATGACAACCTGACTGATTGAACCTGTATCTGTATCTGTGTCAGTATCCATGAGTACCAAGAAATATGCTCTCATACTCGTACGTGGTGTGAAAAAATGTTACAGGTGCAGCACTAGTTTGAAACAATCAATCCAGTCTCAGCTCAAGGATCCTAAACACTGTTGTCCATGGCAACCTAGTGTGTGTTTCAAATACGGATGGGACAATATCGATAGTAGTGATATTGTGGAACGATATTAATCTCAGAGCGACGGGCAAGAGAGAAAGGCAAATTTTTTCCAATTAGTATTGTTCTCTTTGTTTCTCTCTTTTGCATCTGAAGTGGTGATGTGTGGGAGAAGATCGTCTGCGTCACTCATTATCTCTCTATCTCTCTATCTCGTCCTCTGTCTCTCTCTCTCTCTCTCTCTCTCTCTCTCCAATGTCAGAATGTCAGGCATGCTGTTTATGTCTCTCTCCGTCTCTCCGAGGTGTGTGTAGGAGTTGGACCCTATGGTTTGGGTCATCTGCAGTGCTGCTGAGTCACACACTCTCCCGGCTCGGCTCGCACGCTGAGCGGAGGCCTGTACGACCCGTACGACCTTCACGACCTCGCCAGGCACCGGCTGACATCATCGCCATGATCCTGTACATGAGGAAGGTTAATGCTCTCGAATGTGGACACTTTAATAAACATAACACCGGTGATCTGCGCTGGAGACGCTAATTTGTAAAGCTAATAGAAGGGCAAAAGTCAAAACATCATCAGACAAAAGCTAAAAAACAAGAATTAAAAACCAAGAAGCTACAATCAGCCACGATCGCTGATTTAAAAAAAAAAAAAAAAAAGACATTATGATATGTTTGGCTTTGTGAGTTGTCCACTGGAGCTACAATACTAATGCAGCTAACTAGCAATGGAAGCTTAAAGCCTCCAGTTTAGCATCGTACAAACTGTAAATCATCACGAACTGGCATCACGTCTACCTTTAGAATACAGTGAACGTGATTTGTTGCCATTTGGCACTCGGTGTTCTCAGTTTCATAACTCTGTGACTGTTTATCTTACAGAAAGATGCACATCGTTAGTGATATCTTTCACAGGAATATGTACATTAGAAATAAGACGTGGTGTTCAAGAACATGCATAAGTTGACTTGCTAATGTGAACCTCGATTGATTGGCATCAAATCGTATAACTGTCGATGAGCTACTGAGATTTTATATACAAAAGGACAAAAGTAATGGCACCCTAGTAAAGGAGGAAGCATACGTGTGTGTCTGTGGTAGAGGATGAGCTGCAATGGCTGAGCTGCATTACTGGAAGAGTTAGCGCATTCCACGCTCTTTCACCACTTAGTCGCCATTTTGACGTTTTTAGCTCGTTTTGCCTTTTATGGAGTTTTGTGAACGTGTTTTATTCCCCATACACTACAAAAATTTGAATCAGCACCTTATGACCAATCAGAATCGAGAATTCAACAGAGCTGTTGTATAAGTGGGTTTAAAAAAAAAAACTTAGATTCTATTTAGAATTGTATTAACTGTAAATCAAAATTTTTTGATTTATGCGCTTGAACATCCATCTCTTTTACATATCAGTAAAATGTTACTGCATGCACATTCGTAGGCATGAATAATTTTTTTTTTCTTTTTAAAAACAGCCTCCATGCCATGTCATGTGTGAATGGGTTTAACACACACTCTCGGTGGAATGTGATCACGCTGAATGTGACAGTCCTGACTCATGATGTGCTAGAATAGAGCCCAAGTGTAAAAGCAAGGCTTGGTGAGAGCTTGTCTACATGATACAGAGAAAGAAAAAAACGGCAGAACATAAAAAACAGACTTGCTATTCATACTAAACTCGGGCTAAAAGCAACATGAGAGACATGAGAGATATGTGAAAGACCAGCGAGCCAGAGCTTTTCTCATTGGTCTACTGAATAGAGTCATTTCACGTTCAGAAATAAAAGCAAAACGTGTCTAAAAATATAGAACTATTCACACAAAAACCACAATTATACTGCAGCATGTTTTCCAAGAAATGTACCGTTTTTAGCTTCTTTTTTTAACCTATGTGAACAAACTAATGTTAAATGACAACTATTAACTGAACACGCTCACCTGGAGTTTAAAAAAAAGCGCAGAGATAACCACATACTTATTTTCTTACCTTAGCTCGCAAGATTTTACCCAAATACTACATTAACCTGTTCTGGGAATTCCGTAAAACTCATTTTACTAAGCAGCCGAAAGAAAGCAGCCAATCAAAAACGAATATTTTCCATGTCTGTGATTTGCATTGTGTAAAGCAGTAAAGTAGTAGCTTTGGGAGAAATGATTTACAAAAAAGTTCTTCACCGATGTACATAAATAAGTCTGACTAAAACTGTAAGAGCGAAAAATTACTTAGAGCACATTGCTATTGAGTTCTGGATTCTGATTGGCTGTAAGGTGTTGATTAATTTTCTGTAACAGCAGCACTGAAAGTTCTATTAGATTAATGTTTCTATAGTAACAGCACGTTCACGTGGACTTGTAAAGTGGACGCTCTGCAGAAATTGATTTAAAAGTTCGTTGATATGGTGAAGTTTTACGTAAGAAGACTTTTATGTAACGTTTATGGAAGGAGTCTCCAGTGTCAGCGCTTTGTAACAGTCTGAGGTAAAGCTGTGAGTTTTCTGACAGGAAATCTTTGCATGAACGCAGCACGTCACTACCCGGCTCTCGACAGAAACGTTTAATGTTTTTCGAACACCAGGAACGCTGACCTCGCCGTGCGTAGATGTTTCACGCATGCTGTCAGGCTGTGTTCAGCTGTGCATCGACGCTGAGTTTTGCAGAACCTCGCTGAGGGCCCGAGGTTCTGCATGCGGAGTCTGGATCATTCCGGCTAAGGCGTGGAACTTGACTTCAGAGCTGCGAGTGTGTGATTAGTGTGCAATGAGCCGAGAGTTCTCCTCCTCCACCTGAAAGAGCTCCAGGCGCCGAGATAAAAGCCACCGTATAAAAGCAATCTATCAGCCGCAGATGTTATTACCTGTGAAATTGTTCACACCGTGTCCTGGTGTTAGGCCGCCTGCACCATCACGGCCAGACAGGTCCGGCAGACGTGGACGGAGTGTGTGGATGGACGAGACAGATGGAGAAAACAGTGCAGTCCATACAGCGACGGTGTTTATAGCTGGACGATCAATGTTCCTGAACGGATCGTAGCAGCTTTCCTGTGAATGAAGCTCCTTTTTATTTTAATTCTGTGGTACATTACTTGAATTTGTTTACACCACAGCTTTGGATTCTGATTGGTCAGAAGATGTTGATTAATTTTCCACGCACTTGTTCGAATACGTTATCGTATTAGTAACAGCTCATTCACAGGGACTGGATAATCTACATAATCTAAAACTAGTAATACACATGGATGAAAAAAAAGTGTTGTTATTTAATGAATGGAAACTGTGTAATTGTTGATATGGTGAACTTTTCTGTGAGGAGATGCTTATTTAACCTTTATGGAAGGAGTCTCCAGTGTCAGCGGGTAAAGCTGTAACTGTAAGCTTTCTGTAAGCGTTTACGCTTTGTGGTATTTTTCGGTAACATGACAACGAGAGAGAAATAAAGAGAGGCTGGTGAGGGAACGGCTGTTCATCGCTGTTTTAGCGTGAATGAGAACAGGAAGTAACTTGTTTTTAACTTCCAGGCGGTAACTCCGCTTCATCACACCACTGCATCATTGATTATTTTCCTGTAAAAGTGTGACAGTGAGTGTCTTCCTCCTGCATAATTGGAATGATGACCAATTACGAGATATTTTTTTATCATTTCCGTGATCATTTCTTTAGCCCTAGTTTAAACCATTGTTTAAATATCTTTAAAAAAAAAGTTACTTTTTATTTTCTATCGGTATATAATGTATATGAATACATTACACTTTATGAAGAAAAATACTAAAAATTTGTAATAAAAATATAAAAAATACAATAACAACAACAACAACAAAACAACCTTTGGTTGAAGAATGGTTTGTGTGTGTATCTGAGTTTGAGTCAGCCAACAGATGGGAGTCGTAAGATGAAAGCTGCGAAGATGATGATGATGATGATGATGATGATGATGATGATGATGATGATGATACTAAATTGCTCCTCCTAGCATAAGATTATTATACTAACTGACATTTCATATAGTGCTCACTCCCTGAACTCCCCTGAGTGGTGTGTAAAGCTGATAACGGCCTGGTGCCGAGCTACACACACACACACACACACACACACTACGCAGTCCTGCGGTGCCTCTCTTGGGGTTGCCTAGTTACCGGACAGTTGCCTGTCATTGCTCCTTGGCTGCTGTCTTGTCTCCTGTGATTTGAAACGCCTGCTTTTCCGCAGCACAAAAGCTTCTGGGAGACGGGACAAAAGAACCGGCATCATCACAGAGACGAGCCGGACAGCAGGACGCCCCGAGGCACAATGTCAGGAGCGGTCATTGCTCAGGAACACCTCACTCTTATCACACCGACAACATCCCCCCCCCCTTATTTTTCTCTTCTTTCTCGATGGATTCTGCAGTGGGTTAGACGAGCTAATTTGCATTGAAATGTGCAGAATTTGCATTCTTTCGCTAGACTTGCGCAATGATGTATGATGTTTTAATATCTCCAGCTCCGTTCTGAATAGACCCGAACCTCTGAAGATGGAAGATTATCCAGGTACAGGTTTAGAGATCTGAGATCTGTGGTGTGTATAAAGAAGTATAAACTGAACATAGAATACATAAATACAGCTTTCAGAGTTAAAAAAAAAAAAAAAAAACATGAGAAAGGGCTTAGCTTCCAGGAGAAGTTAGTTTCACTGTGTCTCCACATTTCACATTCCTTTAGAAATGTAAGCGAAAAGAAATTAAAAAGGATGGGGGCGTGGCTATTGAGTCTTCTTTCTGTGGAAAAAAATGGAGGCTAATTATAAAGATTTTTTTTAAAAAAAATGTATTGTTACTTGAGAGAGAAAACTGTAATATCATTGACATGCTGCTGATACATTTTTTTTGTAAGGAGATTTATGGAAGGAGTCTCCAGTGTCAGCACTTTGCAACAGTCGGAAGTGAAGCTGTGACTTTAAATTTTCCAACGTCTTCAGGACAGAGGAGTTTACGCTTTACGGTTTCTCAGGAACATGACAAGCTGCATTTTTTTTATTGCAAATAAAATTTTTTATTGCTGCTTATAATGTAAGTGAGAACAGGAACTAACTTATTTCACAGGAAGTGAGGTAATAGCAATGGCTTGATGTTTTGCCTTCAAATTTAGTATATCTCCTTTGGAACAAGGGCTGATGGTCCCGATGGCTAATCTTTCTTAGTCGCTAAGGGTTGGGGCCAGAAAGTGCTTGGCCCCCTTAATCGCTGCTTTCAGCTATATTGTAATATATGCTAAATATACTATATCTGATCTATTATTTTTCGCATGTATGGACCCAGTATTGATCCAGGGTACCAGATTGGACTAGTGTGATCACTATTTGAATGTCCTGCTAGTGAGCACTCTTTTAGCCCCACCCAAAAAAACAGCTCAGCCAATCACAGGGGAGAGTCATTTAGAGAAGCTGTACTAAAAAAAACGCCTCTTTGGAGAGTTCGTGTGTTTGTGTGCGCTCGTCGTCTTGAAGATATTTCACGCCGTAATCTTTTCTCTATCGCCGTTTCGTCACGTCGTGTTTCGGCGATGAGGAATCGGAGCGCGCCAGCGCAGGGCCCGCTCTGCTCCGAGCCGAGAGATCCGTTGACATTTATTGTCTCTGTGCGAGGATAACTCTTCTGTCCTGCCGCATATTTCAAAGCCAGAGTGAAGTGTGACTCTCGCTCTCGCTCTCTGTGCGTTCTCGAAGGCCCTCGTCTCAGACGGGTTACACAACCGTGGTACTGTTGTTGTTTAAGAGTGTCCTTGCCTGTAATTAAAATTTCTTATCAGCCGAGTGTCAGGGGCAACCGAGGTTCTGGCAACAAATCAAGTGAAAATAATTCACCATGGAGAGATTGGTTATTACTCGCTGTATTATGTACGCCTCAAACACGCAACAGATAAGCTGTGTGTGTGTGTGTGTGTGTGTGTGTGTGTGTGGAGATGAATACAAGCATTGCACAACAATGCAGGCTGTAAAAAGAAAAAAAGTACAATCTGATTGCTTACAATCGAATCACTCTGCAATCTGAATTCTACCCCTGTATATGCCAAACACTTTCCTTCTTTCTTTTTCTTTCTTTCTTTCTTTCGTGTATATTTCTTAAATTGAATCTTTCCAGTGACACTGGAGGGAGGACTCAGTCAGTTACAGCATCACTCTGGACAGGAATCACAAAAATATTTACTTGGTGGATCCATTTATTAATTTATATCTGTATGTATGTATGTATGTGTTTGTTTGTTTGTTTGTTTGTTTGTTTGTTTGTTTATTCATTTTGCAAAGCACATCCTTTTTAATTGTGGATCTTGTGTTAGTTTTTTGTTTGGTGAGTCACTCTGTATTTATTTGTGGATCTTGGTTTTTATTTTTATTTTTTGAGATGCACTTTTTATGAATCACGATTTATTTGTGCTGTGTGGATCTCTTTTTTTTCTGTGAGTCACTATTTATTTATTTATTTGTGGGGTTTTTTTTTTCTCATTTTTTTGGATCTCGTTTTGGATTTTTTTTTTGTAAATCTCTGTATATTTGTGGATCTCATTTAACTGATTTTTATTTCCGAATCACTTATTACTCATCTTGTTTTTTTTTTTTTGTGAATCACTTACTATTCATCTGTGCATCTTGTTTAGTTTTAGTCACTGTTCGTTGTCATTTCGTTTTATTATTTATTGGTGGATCTTCTTTTATGTTTTATCTTTTGGTTTCGGGGAAGCGCTTACTTTTTAACTGTGGATTTTGTGTTTTTTATTTTTTCGTTCGAAGAGTCACGTCACATTTATTTGTGGATCTCATGTTATTTTAGTGTAACTTGTGTTATTTATGTGTACACAGAAACACCCACGTGTACGAGGCGCCGTATTAAATACAGCTAATGAGGCACATTTAGCAGTGTTTACACGTCTGTGTGCTAAACATTAGCAAAATCATGGGACTAGAGAGAGAGGATAAAGTGTAAACATGTCATTAGTGCAGTTCAGCAGCGCTGTGTGTGTGTGTGTGCGCGCGTGTGTGTGCGTGTGTGAGGAACTACATCAGTAATTACACTTCAGTGTGTTTGAATTGGAGTTGGATGATTCTGAGGAAGCTGCGAGGGGAAAACGTTCAGGCTCAAGCCGTCCTGCAGGCATAGAAGACGACAGCGAGCCAATAATTGATGTATCTGTTTGTTTGTTTGTTTGTTTGTTTGTTTGTTTATTAGTCGAGTAACTCTGGAGTAAAATCAACAAGGAAATGAAAAGAAGACAGACATTTGATAGAAGTGTGGAATGTTGGGATTTTAATTTACAGGTTTGTAAACCGTTTCTAAACGTATTTCATAACATTGCACTGTAAATGTTTTGAGTAATGTCTGACAGAAATGAATAAACTTAAATAAAATCATAAATAAAAATAAAAAAATAAATAAAATATTTTGTAATCCCGGTGGACATTTTACAGGATTACAGCTCGGAAAGGACTGGAAGAATTCAGTTGTTCTTTTTTCAACTAAAAAACAATCAAAGAACAATTATTTCTATTGACTCAATAAAGACTTTTTATCCGTTTTTGGTTACACTGAATGGTGTGGAACATGCATGTTGGAAATCATGTCTTTTATGTTGACATTTTGACAACAATTGCAATTTTTTTATTTACTCAAGAATGACACAAGATCATTTTTATCGGTTTATAGTTACATTTAATGTTGAGGTATGTCCATGAAACAAGCTCACACGTCCGTTAGAGCAGCTATAAACAGTCGTTTAAACCCTTTAATAATCGTTTATACCCTCACCGGCTTCCCTCTTTTCTCTCTTTTGAAGTAAAAAAAAAAATCTTATGCCACAAAAAAAAAAAAAAAAAAAAAAAAGACGAATTTGGAAAACTTGGTGCTAAAAGAATTATGACCTATGAATACATTCATAACATGCTATAGTGCATTCATAAGACATTATAACATATTTATTGCTGTAATTATTTAAGAGGCATTACATTTAAACGTTTTGTGAAAAGGATTATTCCTCGTAATCACTTTGGTCCAATTCCTTAAAAAAATAAAATGAAATAAATAAATAAAGTCAGAGTAATAGTCATAATGCACTCTACAGACCAGGCTTTGGTGTTGGTGTTATGACATGTTATAAGCACTACTTATAATGCGTCATATTTTTACAATTTATAATGCATAATGCGGATATATGTGGCTGTCAAATGTCATGTGTGTTCCTGAATCATTGTAACAGTGTGTATCATGCTTTATGAATGCATTATAAAATGTTATGAACCTGTTCATAATATGACCTTCAAAGGTCAGGAAGTGTTAGTGGCGAATTTAATACAACGTAGAGTTACAAAAATACAAACTTGGTCAGTTAGAGCAAAACTTTTTTCATGTGATTCTACACCAAATTGTTAAATTCAGCAAGGCTTTTGTTAAGAATGGTACGTTTCGCAGGATTAGCAGGAATCCCTGCAGGTTCTGCAAATGACCGGGACTCAGAGCTTTCTTTGTCAGAACAACATTTTCCTGGAAAAACAGGTCACATTCTGAGTAATGACCCAAAAAGGAACACGAGTCCTGCGGGGAAATGCACGGTTTCTACTTATTTTTCTGCCTCTGAGGAACTCCTCCATTACGGAGGTGTGTGAATTCCCCACGCGGTGCAACTCTCACCTACTCCTGACTCTTTTATCTTCTATTCTGCAGCTTATTTTACACAAGGAGCTCGTCTAAATGCCACTGAAACCTCGGGTTTGATCCAAACGCGGCATAAACCTCTCTGAGATTAGCACGTCCAGTTCAATTCTATTTGTCTATGACTTTTATTTACCGATTCACATCCTCACAAAGCAGCTTTTCAGAAATCCAGATCTCTTTTCAGAAACCCTACGTTCACGCCAGCGAGAGATGAGTCACGTCTGTCACTAACGGGCGTGGCCTGTCTAGAGTTTTTATTTATTTCACTAGTAGCTTCTATGTACAGCTTCTAAAGCTAAATAGTTAAACACGAATTAAACAACACACGGATCAGTGTAAAAAAAAAAAAATCGGTCATGTGATGGGCTTAGATTTGACCTATCTTCACTGCATTCATTTCATACACTTGCTAGAAAGACCAACAATCTCTGGAACTTCTTTCCAAGCTTTATTTTTATTCTTAATGCCTCTAATGAGAGGTCGTAAGAGGTTATAAGCTTTTCTTTCATTTTTTTGCAGGAAGTAACTGCAGCTAGGAGCTAAAGTTGTGAGCAGGGACCTGAAGAAATGTCATAGGATTGGTCTGAGGAATCATTACAGCCAATCGTTTGGATTTGTCTCTTTACACCGTCGGTATCGATACTGTTATAAATCATGTCACAATACTTAACACACACACACACACACACACACACACACACACACACACACACACACACAGAGTCTTGGTCAATTCCCGCTCATCAGCCAGAGAAGGAGGAGCTCGTAAGTGTAGAATAATGAGAAGCGACAATGATTACAGTCTAGCAGTGTTCCGGTGAGTTCTTTAAAAGGGTAAGCGGCAGCCTGGTATTTGGGTGTCCACTGAATAGGTGTTCAGGATGCCATTTGTGCCTTGCTCCCCTTCCTCACCTTGAAGTGAAGTGAAGTGAAGTGAAGTGTGGCCAAGTATGGTGACCCATCCTCGGAATTTGTGTTCTGCATTTAACCCATCCAAGTGCACACACACAGTAGTGAACACACACCCGGAGCAGTGGGCAGCCATTTTAGCTGCGGCGCCCGGGGAGCAGTTGGGGGATCGGTGCCTTGCTCAAGGGTCTCACCTCAGTCGTGGTATTGAGGGTGGAAGAGAGCGCTGGTCATTCACTCCCCCCACCTACAATCCCTGCCGGACCGAGACTCGAACCCACAACCTTCGGGTTCACCTTCGGGTTACAAGTCTGACTCTCGGACCATTAGGCCACGACTGCCCCCACCTGCACCTTCTTCTTACCTTGACTTGTTTTTGCTCCTGCCGTAACTGTGTCTTCTTGCGGATTCTGCAGGAGCTCATACAGTGGCTTTGCTAGCTGGGAGAAATCCTGGATGAAGGATCTACGGTAGCGTAGAAACCCTAACAGAGCTCTAACTTCACCCACTGTTGTTGATTCTTTCTTCTTCAGCTGCAGCACAGCCTCGAGATCCTTTGGGTCCATCTTAACACCTTCTCCCAAGATGTCAAGATATCAAGAATCATGATGTGATATTTCTGTCATATCGCCCCATCCCTACTAGTGTTAGGTGAAAGTGGTGAGGAAAATCTCTAAATCTCAGAACGACGCATTATGTCCGCGCATGACTCACCCAGATAACCCACTGATCTACAAATCCTGACGTCGACCATCTGCCTCCCTCGCTATCAAGCAGCAGGATGCTAAAAGCGCAGGCCTGACTTTAGCTCAGCGCTCAGATCTCATTTATCCTGCGGCTCGGCAGGCGAGAGAACACGGGGGAGACGCTTAAGAGGAGCTCAGAGTGGATTTGAAAAAGCACATCAAACAGCCACTGTCACAAATTCCTCCAATACAATAAGGAGCTGGAAATGACGGCGAGGCTTTGATGTATAGTTTACCCCCCGTCTTCTTTTACAAAAATCTTATCTCTAGCAATGCTAAATCTATGCAAGAGGAGATCAGTTTCTAAAACGCATTCCTGATCCTTTTGGGAGGCCGGAAGACGTCCTCAGGTGAACTTCTGAGGAAATGGAAAAAAAAGAAAAGTGCTTCCATGTTAGCTTTGGAATGAAAACGACAACACGCTAGCACTCCAAAAGATGCGCTGCTTTATGAGATGAAGCTCACACAACAAACCCAGACGATATTCGGTACGACGTGAAGCTTATTTTAGATTAGAAAGCTCACGATTGAACTCTTTTTGTCTCTTTAAAACTGATTTCAGACCCGAAATCACACTGAGTCAAAAGATTAAATTTAATTAATAGCAACCTGACTGTTTCACAGATCTTCCATTGTCCATATCTATCTATCTATCTATCTATCTATCTATCTATCTAAACATTCTTTTCAGTTAAAGGGCACAACACCTATTTATTTGTTTATTTATTTGTTTGTTTGTTCATTTATTCTTTTCTCCCAACATTTTTCTCTTGATTATATTTTTAGCATTCATACTACTACTACTACTACTACTACTACTAATAATAATAATAATAAAGTATAATATAAATTTTAATAAGTTATACAACAGAGGTACATTATTCCTTTTTTTCTGTATTTCTTTTCAGATACCACTGAGGATGCAGATTTTTTTTTTCCCATTCAGTGATATTCAGCATATTTTAATGTCATGATTTATTTTATTCCATTACAAAGTGAATAAATAAAATCAACATTAAAATGAATTTTAAAATAAAGCATATTAAAATATGTTGAATGTCACTGAATGAAAACAAAGTCTGCATCCTCAGTGGTGTCTAGTAAATAAATGAATTTAGTTTACATGTAATTATGAATTAAATTTAAAAAAAATGCTGTATAATAAGTACATTTTCTCGATTAGATTAAGGACCTTATACACAATCAGTTTGTTTCTCGTTAAAATAAGAATTAATTCATATTAAAGTGAGTTTTAAATGAAATCGTGAGCTTTAGATCCTAAGCTAAGAATAGAGAAGCGGGAAGCTCTGAGAAATCTCAGCTGAAATCTCACAACCTTCTGTTCTCCAGCGCAGAACCTTAACCTGAAAACTACGACTCGTACCGAGCGCACTAGCGTCTACAAACATCTAACAATCCCATTTTCTTATTATTCGTATTAATTACAACGTAACGTTTAATCCACTTTGGGAATCGCACTAACGCGATTGAGATGCATTTCAGAGAAAGCAATGCTGATGGAGAAGTTCCACCGTGTGGTTCAGAGAAGAAAAAAGCAATCATATCATACGCACTCATTATGAGCTCATGAATTCCTAATGCTCTGGGCCAGAGCCGAAGCCGAGATCCGAGCGGCGACGACAATAAAAGCCGCGGCGATGACCTTGGGAATGCGGCCGAGTTGATTGCCTCCAGAAATCAATGCAGAAATCTCTGATGTGTGTTCACATGGAGGAAACCCTGAGATGAGCTCCAGCCTCTCACAGTGACCCACATTCAGAGCACCGTACCCTCACAATCATCCCGCTGCTCTGACGGATCAGTCATTTCATTAGAGTTCTTCCACTTCTATTCAGTTATAATAATAATAATAATAATAATAATAATAGTAATAATAATAATAGATAGATACTTTATTGATCCCATGAGGGAAATTCTGGTGTTACAGCAGCATGGTCAGTAGCAAGATACAACGTGTACACACACAAAATATAAAATCTAAAATACAATAAGTTAAATTAAATGTAGTAGTGCTGAACACAGTTGCAGATTTAACCGGATTTACGTCAGTATTTACGTAAGTACACTTGTGAAAACTGGCAGTGAATAATGAATATGAAGAACCTTGAGAATGTAGAATATAATGACAGCTTTCTAATGATAGCTTTCTTGTAGTAGTGTAATGTGAAAGTGTTATCATCTGTCACACACAGAATAAAGGTATTAATGATAATAATAATACCTTTATTCTGTCTTTAAATATAGCAAATACCAAGCGAATCATTGGTCCGTATATTTGATTTGGCGTAGTTTTTATGCAACTCCAGCGGCTGGGGTCAGTTCCCTGGCCGGGAATCAAACCCGGGCTGTGGCAGTGAGAGCGCCGTGGCCTAACCACCAGTCCTCCAGGAACCCATAGTATATACTACTGTATATATATATATAGTATTTAACACACACACACACACACACACACCAGTGAGCGTGACCCAAGGAAGAATACAGGGTTTACCATCAGGAATATTTCTGTCCCTGCAAACAATGAAACAGGAAGTAATAACCTTATATTATTTTATTTTTCAAAATGGCGAAAGGTTGCTGAGTGTAAACTATAAAACTGTAAACTCTGTATACATTTGATTGTCTGGGTTCAGATTAAGTTTTATCCCTCCAGTTTTAGCGATATTTTACTCTACTAGCCAGTTAGCAGTTAGCAAGGGAGATGCTTATTTAATTAACCAGATACCAAATATTTATAACCCAATATGTTGCAGAACAAAGGAAATAAACCATACAACCTGCCAGGAAAATGATTATTATGTCTATATTAACTGGTTAGCAAACCAGATAGTGAGTCTTATTGACTAGTTAGCTCACTAATAAAAATCTATACGGAGTGTGGCTGAGACCAAGTGTGTAAATCTCCAAGAAAATAACCACATTTTTTATCAATTTTACTAAATCTCATTAGATAGCAGACCTGCTAGCTAGCATGGTAATGTCTTAGCAAGCCAGTATGACTGCAAATGTTTGCATCGCCAATGGTTTTTAAGTTGAAAATGTAAAATGTGCTTAATATTTCTTTAGAAATCCAACAACAGAGCAAATATAATCAGCAGAAATGTGTTCTTATGTTTTGTCTCTTATTCAAAAAGGCAAAAAAAGGGCACAGAAGTTATTAGATAACATTTATATCACCTTTAAAAAGAAAGCTCTAAACCTTTGAACTGATAAACTGATTTAGTTGTTGTTGTCGTTGCTGTTTTCATTACAAATGAGAATGAAGGAACGTCTGTGAAATCACACGCACTAAATAACTTTTTTCTATAAATTCCATTTCTTCCTTATGTTAAGGGTGTGCAAACTTTTGCACTTGCCTGCATGTCAAGCGTATTAAGACCTTATCAATGAAGTTTCGAACTTGAAAGTTTGGATATTTGCAGAGATTTTATTAACGCCACTGTAGAATAATGGATTCTGATTGCTGTTGATTGAAGTTTCTATAACAGCGGCTCTGACCGCGGTGCAGATTTGTATGACCCGCTACGTTTCTATAGCAACAGCCCATTTACATAGACTCGTACGGTCGACAGAAACGGATTCGAAGATAATTGATGATATGCCGATGTTTTCTGCAAAGAGACGTTTATGTAACATTTATGGAAGGAGTCTCCAGTGTCAGCTCTTTGTATCAGTCAGAGGTAAAGCTGTAACTTTAACTTTCTGATGTTTCTGCATATTTCTGTTTTATTAAACTCAAGAGAGAGAAAGAAGAGAGGCAGATGAGGGATCCACTGTTTGTAGCGGCTATAACGTCAGAGAGAACTTGTTTTGCAGATGTTCCACAACATTAAGTAGAACCATAAATGCGTCAAAAAGTATTATGTGTTATTCGTTAATGAATGAAATATTGTAACTGTTGGTACATTGCTGTGATATTAGATGAATGAAACACTTCAGGAGTACTATTGTTGGAATTTAATAATAACCTCAGGGCTGTAACTGTCACTCCACTTCATCACATCACCCTCTCATTGAGTATTTTCCCATAATAGCATGAGACGGAGTGTTTTATTTCTTACGTAAGTCATGCTCAGGCATGTTGAAAGTCAGATGCATCGAATCAGCAAGCGTTCAACATTTCAAAATGGTGACACTTTAACATAAATATTTCCCACAGGAAAAAAAAAAAAAGGAACCGAATGTTTGCGGAAAAAATGCAACGAACCATCAGGACCAATTACTGTCATAATTGTGATGCATTAAAGTGAAGTCCTGCGCTTTTGCATCCATTACTGTGCGCTGTGTGGGTCATTTGTTGCTTAATTGACTTGGTAGGAAAGCAGGACGAGAAAAAAAAAAAAAAAACAGCTTGGAGACATATTGCCGTTTATTGTTTTCTCTGGATTTCACTGTGGAACGTGGCAGGTTTATTTCCGGATAGTTCTCCGGAATGGCCTCGGGATACGGTGCGGGAGTGTTTGACAGGAGCTCGGGCTGCTGGGAAATAAAAACAGAAGAGCGTGGCCTTGAAGGTCAGGGCTGAATCTGTTGAAGTTCTGAAACACACACGGCGTTCACGGGGACCGCAAAGAGCCGACATGGCACGCCCGCTACATGGCCGTGCTAATGGACAGAGTGTGTGTAGCTGGAGGCTGGGGAATAGAGCTGCGAGCCGAATCACCCAACCCGCATTTTAAATCTGTACTTACACACAGGTGAGACTCGTGTTAGATTTTTTTTTGCTCCGATACTCCTGCTTCGCTCCTTGTCACCGAGGTCGGCCATGTCAACGCACACATTGTGTTCTCATTCCGGTTTTATGATGCTTTCGTGTTCTGAATTTCGCCCTTTGCCAGTTGTCATGTGGCCTGAATTCTGCTGAGATAAGCACATCCACGTCCAGCGTCGTGCGTTACAGACACACACATACACACACACTGGGCCAGATGTGGAGGCCACACCTCATTCACTGTGACTGACAGGTACAACGACCATCATTCCTTGAATGAGACTGACATACAGCGAAGCCACATATATGCCATATATATAAACCACGCCTCCTTTACTGAGACTGACATGGAGCCACAGAGGTTACACCTCCTTCGCTGACCTAGGCTTGACATTCACAGAGACCACGCCTCCTTTACTGACCTACCCAGAGGCCATACCTCCTTCACTGACATTCACAGAGGCCACGCCTCCTTCACTGATACTCACAGAGGCCACGCCTCCTTCACTGACCTACCCAGAGGCCATACCTCCTTCACTGACATTCACAGAGGCCACGCCTCCTTCACTGATACTCACAGAGGCCACGCCTCCTTCACTGACCTACCCAGAGGCC
>CM040981.1:1631591-1677630 GCA_022985145.1 Pangasius djambal | reverse complement strand
AAACCAGAGGCCACACCTCATTCCCAGTGAGCACAATGCCAAAGGAAACCTATTTTGATAACGTTTCTAAAAAGAGCTACACATCTATTGGGCATATTGTGTGTGTATAGTGTGTGTATAGTGTGTGTATAGTCATACTTGATTGTAGAGTGTTCACATCATGGGTGTCAAACATGGAATTTGCAATTTACTGCATCCATTAAATGGAGCAAGACATTAAACCTGTATAGAACACAAAGTGCCTCTCTCTCTCTCTCTCTCCGTCTCTCTCTCCCTCTCTCTCTCTTGCTGAAATCAGTGTGCTGGAGACAGTTGGAGTGTATGTAAAATGAAAAGAGCATATAGGCATTGAAATGTGTGAATATTCACGGCAGGTTAAGTGCAGTGAGTCAGAAGGCCCACGTCTTGCAGACTGCAGTGTTGTGAGCTGTGTTTTTGTTTTTTGTTTTTTCCCTCATGGCTCTGCCTGATTCACACTCCACTTCTCTCTGGCAGGGTTTTCTCCAGGTCCCCGTAGTGCTCTTCATGTGGCGCGCTCTTTATTTGGCTGCCTAATGACTCCGCGGTGAAACAGTGAGACCGATCACACCACGACTTTATGGCTGGGAGAGAAATTGAAGGTGAAGTACGGTAGATGAGATTCTCCTTGATATTTCCCAGCTTCTTAGAAATGCACAGAGAAGTCACGGCCTTTCAGGGTGGAAAGATTGTGTTGTTCGTTTGTTTCAGGTGCTGCCTTGATAGATCATTCAGGTCTAAAGGAAATTCTAAAAAAAACACTAGTTTTCTTATTGATTTATTTTTATTTTTTTTACACAGACTTTCTGACAGAGATGGTCAAATGTGACTTGCACTTCAGATATCACTTGTTCTTTTTTCTCTATTGATTTTTGTGTGTATAATTATTATCTGACAAATTCACTTCTGGTAATATCGGTAATAATTCTTTCCTGTAGCATTTGCTTTTTTTACTTGTGCAGAATTTCTGACAGAAATGGGTAAACACGACTTCCCTGTATCATTTGCTTATGTATTTATATACGTATTTGTTTGTTTGTTTGTTGATTGATTGACTTGTAGAATTTCTGACAACGATCGTTAAATATGGCCTCATATGTACGGTCTTATGCGCAAACCGTACTTATGCAGATTTCTACGCATTGAATGGGATTTGTCGAGTTGCGCTTATGCGCGAGGATGCGCGTATATTTCTGCACACTCCTGACCGTGCGTACGCAAGAACCTAGTGGTAGGAATGTGTAATATCAGGCAAACTGATAAAAATCAGGTATGCAGAGCTTCTATATCATGTACTGTCTATCATATCAGCAATTAATTATTCAGAGTAATTACTGATTTTGTTGCTCCCAAGATTCAGACAGACGAAACAGACGGAATGAAAAGATCGATTGGCACTACGCCTAGTTTGAAGATTTGGCTCATGCAGCTTTGTAGATGGCACATGTGTTTAGCTACGAGTACATTTCAAAGAGAAATTGGAGATGGTACTGGCATCAACCAACTATGAGCTGAATAATGGCACGTCTTACCTTCAGTGTGGCTCGCACTGCAATACATTACATGTCCAAACGCAGCAGCGGAAAAGAGCGAAAATGATGAATTCTCATGCCATCACAGAATTTCTAAATGTAATTGGGGAAACAGAATGCACGTACGTACTCATTATGCAGCTCATCTCCTTAGATATTTTGGCATGCTCTATGTCATCTCAAAGAAGCAGCACCACGAGCACAGTGCTGTGCAATTTGACGGTGTTTCTTTACGCAAATGAGAGTGGCCATGCAAGAACACATCAGTGTAGAATGTGTGGGATTTCAATGATCAATGGCCACCAGTGTGTACAGCTGTGCATACGCAGCTGAGATACATACCGCTATTCTGGTGCATACGTGTGGCTGCTATGCATAAATGTAGTACTTGTTTCACGCACGCTTTGATAAATGAGACCCCAGGTATCATGTGTGCGTTTTTCTTTTGACTTGAGTAGAATTCCAGAACTTTTTAACAAAGAATGTCAAACCTGGCTTGCACTCCCTGTATCATTTGCAATTTATTTATTTATTTATTTTTTTTTTACTTGTCTAGAATTTCTGACAAGGATGGTCGAACATGACTTGCACTCCCTGTAGCACTTTCTCATGCTGTGATACATATCATCTAAATCAACCAATCTGTAGGGAGTGTGTATAACGATGCAGTGAGAGTCGGCGTATCCCAATTATCTTCACTTCTTCAGTCCCTTTATCACTATACGTTTAACGTAGGCGTGGATGGCATGCCTACGCATCCACGCGTGCTTTAATTGGTGGTGTAATTAGATTGCCAGGCGTAGTTGTTTGGTTTGAAATTCTCTCTGTGGCTGCATATCTGAAATAAAATAAAAGCTCTTGTTCCTTCAGAGGGTCTGCAATCACGCTGACACGCACACATACGAGCTGATAGAGAGAGTACAAAGGGACTGGCTGTGAGCTCACCCCGAGCAGAGACAAGCTCTATTATAGTTCAAAGAGAATGATGAAGAATGGTTTTATATGAGCCTTGGCTCAAAGCTTTTTTTTTTTCCATTAGGCCAGATAGCAGTGGGCTTATTAGAAAGCAGACATGTCAGCACACGGATGTGTGTTCATAACCCCCTTGGGATTAGTCCTGTGTATTATTCCACCGCACCATCCAAACAGCTTTCAGGTTCAGCTGGAAGGGACTGGCTCCAGTCCAAACTGTGTAATTAGTTAGAATATGTGTATTCATGCTACTGAACAAAAAAAAAGATGTTATTTTTCATGTCTGATTGTAAAGCAAGACTTTACGAATTAGGTACAGTAATCCAGTGAGCTCTGTTAATCCTCTTTGCCATGCATATAGCATAAAAAATGAATGTGGGCAATAACAGACTGGAACTGTGAAAAGAAAAGTGAAGAGAAAGAAAAGAGAAAGAGAGAGAGGTGATATGCAGCAGATTTGGGACACATATCTGGGGCATTCTTTTATATATGTAGGACCTGACTACCAATTTCTTCTCCACTGTGTCCTTCCTGCAAAGTCCATGCAATACACACCAGTGCATATCACATCCCACACAATATGCAGCAATGCGCATCATATCCCATGCAATACACACCAATGCATACTGTGTAATATCCCATGCAGTACACAACAAATTCCAAGAAATATACACAGGTGCATATCATATCCCATGCAGTACACAACAAATTCCATGAAATACACACCAATGCATATCATATCCCATGCAGTACACAACAAATTACATGTAATACACACCGGTGCATATCATATCCCATGCAATACACAACAAATTCCATGAAATACACACCGGTGCATATCATATCCCATGTAGTAAGCAAAAAATATAAAATGGAATATGGCATTTTCTATGATATGCATTATATGCACTGGTGCATAGTACATGTGATGTGATATTCCCATGCAATATGCACCAATGCACATAAGGCATATCATAGAAAAAGCAACACACACTGAATGCATGCCATATTCCATTCCAAACTCATGCACATGTAATATACATTGATACATATAACACTTCATCTAATGCGCGTAAACGCATGCCATGTCCCATGCAGTAAACAGTACTCCAGTGCATACCATGTAGAGGACATCAAGACATGCTACATCACATGCATGCCATATTCCATACTATACACCCTGCTGTAGTGTATGTGCTCATACATACCAGTGCACCCCACATCCTACGCAATGCACACAAATGCATGGCATGTCCCATCCATGCTAGGCATACCATGATAATGAAAATACAAATGTGTTTGAAAGGTACAGGTACAAATACAGATACAAAATAGGGAGTTTCTTTATAGAAAGCTCACCAGAAAGGTTCACAGGGCATCTGGTAGAGAGTAGAAGGCTGCGTAAGGACGCAATTGGTCATGTATGAAGTTTATGGGACAAACAAAGACCGCGCTCATTAAAATGACCATGTGGACCTGCGGGATGTTTTTACAGCATTCATGGTCAGGGTTGCAGTGGTTTAAATTAGGCTGCTAGTCTGGTTGCATTCTAAGGAATACAACCATATAAAATTGGATGGAAAATATCTTGGGCAGGTACAAACAAAAAGAATTTCTCCATGAATGAGATTTTGAAAAAAATAAAAAAACAAACAAAAAAGAATCCCATGGACATCTTTAGTTGGGACCAATTATGAACTGGAATGATGTAGCTGAGGTTGAGGAGCTATCATAGCCACAATTCACACACCATGCTGACTGGGGTGACGTTATGCAACTGGGGTTTTCCAGTCTTTTCCAGGGCAATAGTGGTAGTTCAGAAGTTCGTTTTTTTTAAACCCGAATACAGTTACGGATATTTGGGATACAGTTAGTGGCTTTGTGTTACACTCCCATCCTGCATGCACAGCATTACACACCTGTGCAACTTCCCCTTGAATTTTTTCACTCAGTAGAGGAGGGGAATGAAGATCTGAAGCGAATCCAGTGACTGAGTGGCAATGTCTATCACGCCGACTTTCACTTCCACTCCAAATGCAGCTCGTCGACCGGCTTGTTTTATTCCCAGAACAAACACCAAGACGAGTCAGCCTACAAACCAGGGAACATTCTGAGCAACAATAATTTTAGACGTGTGAGACAAAGCCGTGCAGTAATATCTCTGACTCGGGCACAACCGTGACAAATACATTTCTTACTATGAGAGTTGCTCGAACACGTTCTTCTCAGGTTCTAAACTCCTGCTTTTCTTTTTTGAATGAAATGGCATCAGGGTCAGGAGAGGGACAGCTGCTTTTTTCACATTCGCATTCCTAACGCCAGCGCTAAAAACCCCTGTGATGTTCTCTGACTGCGGTGAACCAGTCAAGGAAGCCTTTTCTCTAATCAGCAAAGACATGTGCGGATGTAATCTCTTGACTGAGACCAGGCACAAGACCACGCCGCATGCAGATCGGGCGGGTCAGATGCAGGAGATTGTATAGAGCCCATTAATGCAGCGGAAGGTATTCAAATTTATGGAGGCGCTAAAGTCCAGGGGAGATAAGGAATATTGCAACGGAATACCAATTAACCACTGTTAATGATGGCAGGAGACAGGAAACCTGCATAATGCCCACAGCTCACCGATGATTGATCTAGCCATGTTTTTTTTTCTCTCTACCATCCAAAACAGAAATGTTGTCCTTAAATCAAACTGGCAGCTTGTCGGAAACGTACTCCACATTTTTTTTATGTGAAACAGTAAAGTTTTATTCATGAGGTGCTCACACAGCCCTTGTAAATTTGGGCTAAGTGCGAGGTTCCTGTACAATGTCAAATATTCTGTAACTATACGTCTACGTCCGCGCTCTCTGGATACGAGCTGAATAATTCATGACGCTGCATCCTGTCGTGCTGAGATGTACAATGTCAGCGCTAACTTCGGTAACCTGATGAGCTCATTAGCGCTTGATGCGTCGGTCTGTCATGGCACGCTTTTTTTTGCGTTCTTTATTATGTCCGGACAAACCTGACTTTCACAGAGCAATTAGAGTCAAACTCTCCCAAAGGACACCAGACACCAGAACCAGGACTATTATAGAGTACGTGTGAGGCGACAAACGTGCTACCGAAATAATAAACAGCTCCTCCCATTTCCTCCTCGTTCTCTTATTTTACTTCATTTTTCCCCAGGGTATTCACTCCTGTTTTGCTGCAGACTGGGTTTGATTTGTCGATAGGCGTGGTCTTCAGATCTTCATATCTGACAGCTTGCACCCACATTAAAATTCGCTCCAAAAAAAGGAACAGCGTGCCTCCTATCAGTATCCGGAATTGTATATTGTATATATGTTTAAAAAACATTGTGTTCAAACAAAAGGATGTATTTTTATTCAGTTACATCTCTAACACGCACGTATGCGTAACATGCACGCATTCCCTGTTCTCTCACATTTCATTTATAATTAGCATTTTAATGAAAAAAAAAATTATACTGCTTTTATTGGGGTTTTTTTTCCCCTTTTTTCACTTTTAATCTCTCACAAAAAGGTACCTGTTTAGAACACATTATCTATCCAATAAAAAAAAAAATCATGATCTCTTTCACCATTTCTTTCTCTTTTCTCTCAACTCTCCTATTTTTCCTTCATTTTTAAGTGAACATTTCCTCCTGCGTTTCTCTTCTATTTGTCATTTTCTCTTCTTTGAAACCACGTCAAAAAAATTCAACCAAAAAAAGGTTCATATTCGGTGAAGTTTCTTCGTAACTCATCTCAACATGCACATACGGTACGTACGCATAATATTTCCTTTCTCTGTTCTCTCCCCTTTCTTCTTTTTACTTTAATTTAATTTTTAATTTAAAATTTCTTCTGCTTCCCCACCCCACCCCACCCTACCCTACCCTATCCCTTAGGAATGGCTTTAATAGTTAAAAAAAAAAAAAAAAAAAAAAAACTTCATATATCGCTAACGAAGTGCTCTTGTCCTCCGAAGAGGGAAAAAAAAAACAAGAAAAGGAATAATGACTCCAGTAGTTCTCAGAGGATAATGGATTCATTAATGGTGCCTGGATGACTAATGTATCTATTAAGTCTGTTTTAAAGGAAATAAACTATAAGACAAAAATTCACATTACACATATGATCCTTTAGTAGCGTAATAACTGTATGTGCTGTGAATCTATAAAAGCTTTATGAAGCATTAATTCCCATGCCTTCCATCCAATCTCCAAACACCAATACTCCGGATGAGGACAGCAAATCTAAATAATCATCGTGCAGGCTCTATCCATAAATGCAGGTATATTGATATCAGGCACCAGACGTGGTCCTCGACCCGTCCCGAACCCGCGAGGCGATATATCACGTCACCCGGAAGTGCGGGTTAAAATGCAGCTGGAGCAAAGCTTTTGTTTTGCAGAATTTATGAGCGTCATTACAAAAGCAGCAGCAGCAGCAGAGATAAAAAGCCGCTTGAGCAGTAGAATAGTGCTGAGAGCTGGGGAATGAGGCTGCACGAATCATCCATTTCATCTCGCACCATGCAAATCAATGAAGCTCAGCTCTGAGGCACAACACCGCCGGCCAATCAGCAAGCAGCACGCTCACTTCGCAAATGAGCCCAGGTGTAATTATTCTTCCTTCTTGGTTTAATCAGGTTTCGCTTTGGAAGACAAATGGTAAGGAAAGCAATATCTAATCTAATCTAATCTAATCTAATGTAATATAATAAAAATTATTTGGAATCGTTCATATGTTGAAGTTTTCTACAAGGAGTCTCCAGTGTCAGAGCTTTAGAACAGCTCTAACACTTTTTTCCAACATGAAGGAGTTTACACTTTGCGGTTTCTTGGTCACATGACAAGCTGCAATTTTTCGTCTTATTAACGTCGAGAGAGAAAAAAAAAGAGAAGCCAGTGAAGGAATGACTGTTTATAGCTACTTTAATGTAAGTGAGAACAGCAACTAAGTTGTTTTGCTGACATTCCACAGCATTAGATGCAAATATAAAAACGGATAAAAGCACAGCGTGTTGTTCAATGAAACTTATAATAATTGGCAAAGTGCTGGGGGATGAGAAGAAAAAAAACATGCTGTTATAAGAAAACAATCAACCTCAGGTTGTTTACAGTAACTCTGCTTCAACACACCACCCCGTCACTGATTATGTTCCTGTACAACATGACGCAACATATTATATGTAAGGAACATACGTATATATATGAATACATGTATAAATAGAAAGCACTGTAATAAATATTAATAAAAAAGGAAATGGTAAACGGTACAGTGATGTATGCTGAGCGCCGGGAAGTAGCCGTCGGAGGGAAAATAGAAAACGGATGGTGCTGTGTGGTTATTTATTATTGAACGACCATTCCAGTGAAACACACCGTCTCCTCAGAGAGCACATACAGATGTGGCCATGGAAAATGCGCTGATGGATTGAGCAGAACGACGCGGTACCTGTGCAACAGACTGAGAGAACAGAGGATCTTAAAGTAAGGATGAACAATGGCTCCCTTTAATGCGTGTCCTAACCACATGGGACACAGTGGGGCTGGAGAATGCAGCATCGTCTCAGTATTTATGATGTCTGGGTTTCCAAGGGATTCCCTTCAGAAATGTCCAATGGCTATTTAAGTGGAATTAAATCGTGAATTGGCCCACACTGAATACAGAATGTTAATGGTTCATAGTCTGTTATTGTTAATTCACAATCCAAATGGATATACAAACAAACAAACAAATAAATGAATCTCGACAATAAGCAAACCTTTTAAATATTTCTTATAAAATGACTATATACGATTATTATTGTTAACTCACAATCTAATTGGATTTGGTTACCTAGCATGTAAAATAAGTAAAATAAACAAGTTTCTATCAGATTTCGATAGGTTAGTCATTAATGTGAAATTAGTCTTGCACACCAGAGCTATAGTTTCTCTAAAAAGCCTGGCACTTATGCATCAATAAACCTGATCAGAAACTATTTACTTTCAGAGGAAGTCCTGGACTGCGACTGTCACTGCAGATAACCAGTACTTTTTTACCCTAGTTCATTCGCAAACATAAGAGACTATCTTTTTTTCACACCACTACGAACTGAATAGAAAACTCTTTAATAACTTTAAAAGACAGAGCTCTGGGAACTTCTGTACGTCCAGCGACTATATCCTGCTCCCGAGTGGAAACTGTGTCACAATATGTTGCAATTTACGCTGAAAACCAGCACAAACATGTGGAGACTCAAACAGACTGCAACTTTCTGAAGGTTGTGGCCAACGATATTTGATGCATTATATAATGATACACACTTGATTGTACTATCTTACATCCCAGAATGTGAAATATGGGTCTTTCATTGTGGGATGAATGGGAAACGTACCATGAACACTCATACTCATGCTTTGCCATGAAACCACCATGGCAGGAAAGACATGAAGTCAGCATGGTGTCACCCATAAACCTTGTTGAGAACTTTACCACACAAGTTGTGTCGAATTCGCTTATTTATTTTAAATCTGATTTTCCTTACGTGACTGGAGTCCTTAATGAATGAATATCTTCAGCAAAGATGCGAATTGATACTGGATACTTGTTCACATCACCGATGGATGGATGGATGGATGGATTTTTAAAAGCATGATGACAGACTCGTGTCCATTCCAGGGTACATTCCTGCCTCTCATCCTGTGCTCCCGGGATAGTAACTTTGTTCCTGACAAACATAGTGTGGTTATGGAAGAGGGATGAATGAATATAAGAATGTGTGAAGGTGCCAACAACGTTTTGTGCTCTTCATAAATCGCCTGCGAAACTTATTACTGCTGTTAAAATATTTCCTTTCTGGAATCAATTGTGACAAAAATGACAGCTGAAACACTGTGAACCCAAAAGAAACAGATTTATATACAGTATGTGCAAGCATATAAATATAAACACAGCAACTCTTTCGTAACTGCTTGTCTTTTTCTTTATTTTTTTCACTTAATCTAACCGATCTAACTAACATTTGAGATGGTCTCAGAGCAGTACTTAGGCCGAGCGTGATTAATTGAGGCAAAGTGGTTTCACTTGACTGCATTAAGCTCATGCCCTTCTGCAAGACTGCGATGGTGCTCAATGACAGTAAATAACCATGCCATTTCTTACATAAATAATCATAAACACCTCCAATCACTAATCTTCTCCTCCGTCTGATTACTAAAACTTTCACTTTGCTAACAGACTCATTATGCATAGCATTACTACTTCCTCTTTTATTTCCTCCTATGGTAAAATATTTGCTCCCAAACTACACATGTTTAGTTTGAGTAGTGGGTTCGCAATGGGGTATTTAACAACATATGGTGCACAGTTAAAACCCAGAATATGAGGTAAAACGTCTGGGAAATGAAGTGTGAAATGGGCGGAGCCATCAGAGGACACATGGGGTAGTGATGGGATGCTTGATTCAATTTCCTGAGTCAATTCAATGAATCAAATGTCCGATCTGACTAATTTAGCTTGTGGTTGGGGGCGGGGTCATCCTGGAAGTGACCACTCCCATTAGGATAGAAAAGTTTCATCGTAGGATAACGCTTAATCCGAAGAACTTTGGATTGGTTTCAGATGTTTCTCTCTAAGTGGATGAGTGAACTCAGCCAATGCCAGAAATAAATAATAAAAAAGCCCCCTACAGCATAACAGAGCCATGTTTTTTTTTTTTTTTTTTTTTACTTTTTAATTTTTCAACTGTCTGTATATGCGTTCAAAAAGTCATGATCTAACAGTTTAATTTTAGCGAAAATATATTTTCATGTCTGGTGTAGTCATTTCTTCTCCATTATTGGTGCTAATGTTCCCTACTGAGGCACTTTCGCCCACAAGTCATTAATTTTAGGTGAGCTGAGAGAGGATTCATATCATCTCTAGAATATTGTAAAATAATTGAATGTTTCTTGGTCCCGGTATCAAAAAGCAGCTATTGTTTCTGAGCATATTTAAATTGACCCAAGGTTCTTCAAGTACTTGGAAATGAGTAATTTTATATAAGCTCAGAATTGAAGCCACATTTCTTTGTTCTCTCATGAGCCATATTAACCTTAAAGCCTAGAAAGATACCACCAAGACAAGACGACTGGCTGTAACCATTTCCTCACTACTGCTGGTTCAAAATATTAAGTGTTTTAATCTAAGTGAAAAAGTATATGTGCATTAAGGATATCAGTTCTAAGAAACCATGCTTCCTCTCATGCAGATCATTTGTGCGGCTTATAATTAGGGATGCATCGATATCTTTATTTGTAAAAAAAAAAATGCTTGGATCAACATCCGATACCACATAATACTACATGACGTAAACCTGGTGTATGACGTCACAGACGACAAAAAATAACTGCGATCTGGATGTATTTCACGATTAAAGAATTTCACGATTACTGAAAATATCGAGAGGAGGAACTACAGCATCGTTCTTCACAGCAAGTAAGCTGAAAAAGCATTTTAAACATAAAACTCTGCACGGGAAGTTCATCGTTAGCAACCGAAACTGAAGCACGTTTGCTAACTAGGTGAGAAATAAACGTCTACAGATAAATATCGACAGGCGAGTGAACATAACAGCTCTTACCCAGTATGTTGTTCTTGATGATACTACCGGCTATTGAAAGTTATCGACAATGAGGGATTCTGATGCAATGCGAACGACAACATTCTCTATACACACTTCATTTTAAAAAAAGGTAACATCCAAAGCTAAATAATAAGCTCCATGACATCCCTAGTTGATACTAATTAGGTTACTCATTTCACTATCTGCAACGACAATTACCAAAAAAAACCCCAAAAAAACACAAGTTTTTGTCAGAAAATGGTATTGATGGATGCCTTGTTAAAATATAGGGTGCATGTCAAGTGTGTGCTAGCTCGAGCTGCTCAAATTGGAAATGCAGTCCATTTCCATAGAGAGAAATCTTGAAGTCGGAGAGAAGAAAGAGCTCAAGAAATGGCAAATAGAGGTTGTGCACCTTTTACAGCGACTTACCGTGCAGCATTACAAAGAGTCTGCATGACTGCACGCAAGGTGTAAGCAATCAGGAAGCTGGTCCATATGTTTAAAGAAAACCATGTATACCAGAAACGGCAGCTTAACACTCAGTTAACCCCGAGTCAGGATTGATCAAACAGCTGTTTGATGCTTTTTTCCTGTAGTCATCCATTGACATTAATCATCTCAGAATCAAAACTGTGATTTGATCATTTAGAGCTTCGGAGCCTTTTTCCCCGAGAGGTCGAGTGACCTCATTTACCATCTTATCGTTGTTAAGATGATGGCCAATCTGAGGAAGGATTAGCGCCGTATTTTTCTTTGTGGGAAATCAAACCTACTCTCAGCAGCTTAAGTGCGGATTTAGGGAACGTTAATGTGTTGGAACAAACGGATTTCAAATTTAAACAACTATTTCTGGACCATCAGTGCCCCGGACATTGTTCTGGACTATTTTTATTCTCTCGTATCCCTTTTTATTGATTATCATACAAATAAAAAAAAAAAAGATGCCCCTTTCTGCAGTAGAACCATGACCACTTCCTGGGTGTGTCCCACAAGTTTCTCAAAAGCTAGCATTGAACCTTGTTTTCCTGGTGGAACATCAGACCTGATTTGGGTTGAAGGAAATCTTACTGGAGTCTCATATGCAGCATTTGATCCCATTAGAGCAGGGGTGGTTCGACTGGTGGACTGCGAAGTTTCTGAACCAAGTACGATAGCAGAACTGATAAACGTATAAAGAAATGAAACCCTGAACTTTTGTTCAGCAATCCCGGTTTCTAAACAGGAACCAGCTTGGCTTCTGTAGCAGAGCCTCTGTTGCGGCCAATCACATGCATCGGGTATTTAGCTGAAGGAAGCACATCAGAACAGAGAAAAGCTACAGGGCTAAAGACAACTGAGAACAGTAAAGGTTTTCACAGACTTCCATAGATTCTTCACTTTATTCACTCTCTCTGGTCTGATTATCAAACCACATCACACAGCTTGGATCTTTCTTTGAGTATTTGGATATTTTAATAAAATAAACCGGTATGTGGATTTTTTTTTTCCCAGTGTAAGAGGAAAATGTCAAGCATCTATAGTAAATGGATTGTTTTGGTGCTGGAAATCGTTCCTGGATAAGTATTTGTCCTTGTGGCCCCGTCACAATTTAGAGCAAAAAAGAAACACTTTTCGGCCAGATAAAAGCCAAGAGGAGGCGTTCAGGGACTGATGGGATGAGACGAGCCCGCTAGGAAGATGGCAGAGGTGAACACAAGCTCTCTGAAGATCAGTGCAGCTGACGTCAAATCTCTGACCTGGATCGCATTGCAGTTAGCCCCAAAGCAAATGAGACTGAACCCTTGTCATAAATGTTTCTGTAATCCTGTCTATTTTTTGAGGCATATGTGAGAACTGTCTCAGCACACAGGCATTGTGGGAGAATTGGATTCACTTTTCCTTGCATTCAGTCTGACGATATCACGTTATATGTGCCAGCCGTAATGGATTGCCTTCAGTGTACTGCCTTATAGATGCAGGAGTTATGTATAGGCATTCTTGATACATTCGTCATTACAGGAGATGGATTCCTCTAGCTGAAAGCTGAATGATGATTACTGTAATGATGGAGGTATTACCTGCCATATGCTCATCACCTGCAGCGTGCTACAGCGATTAGCCACACTCACAGGATACAAGGTTACACTACTACAGCCGGGAGGGAAATAACACACTGCTATAGCATGGAACGCCCACAAAACAGAAAATGAGTGAACATGGGCATACGAGACAACGATGAGACCTCCCAACCTTTATGTATTTTGCATCGGAATTGCATTTTTTTATCATCAGACCATGCTGGTACGCGTTATCACCGGAAAATATGCAAAACGAGCAGTCTTCATTTTTATCTCAATAAAAATAGCAAGTGAGCCAATTGACATAGAACGATTGACAGCTGCGTAAGTGTTCTGAATCGACACCCTGAAAGCCATGGCCCCCTTCCCTCCATCTCACATTAGTATCATCCCGACTCGATTTTCCTTCTTGAGAGATACTCTGACGGTAAATGAAATCTATCTACGCATGTTCAACTGTTCAGGGTTAGCAGTTCCTAGCAGGGTTAGCATCACAAAACTAGCTCGCAATTGTGTGTAGCGTAGCTAACGCAATGACACTATCTGTTTCTATATCCGTTTCTAGAATTTTTGTTTGTACCTGTCTGTGATATTTTCTAACAAATTTAGATTTGGTTCAATTTTCCATAATATAAACATACCAGTATCCTAATGTGACCCTAATCGAAAATATTCAGTTAAACCCCTAATATAGTGGCACGCTAGGAAAAAAAAAAATAAATAAATAAATCCATGGAAAATCATCTTTTATTATTCACACGAGAAGTTTATGTGATTTTTCTGTAAATAAGCAGCTTAAATCTCTGAGCAGCATCAGCTACGCAGCATGTTCTGTTTACTCATCTTCGCGTGTGTATACGTGTGTATACAGTATGTGTGCATGCGGAGAGTTTTTAAACACTCCCACTGATCAAGAAATGATGGATGCTAGGGAAAGAGTGTCTCGTTTAGTTGCTACAAGTCCCAGTAAATGTGTCCCGTTTTCACTGGGAGCTCATTAAGAAGGAAAAAGTCGACTAGAATTGTGAGATATGGTGCAGGCGGATTAAATAACGGAGCAGCCAACCTCGCTATCCAGAAAATCCTAGCAGGCGGAGAGAGGAAAAAAATGGAATTCTTGGCTAAATTGATATTTACCTGCAGAGATTGTTTGGATTTATAAGCAACCCGTTACGTGTAAAAGCTTATTTTAAACAATTGTTCACTCCATATGATAACGCACATCGTAATAAACTGTCTACGGCTTTAGTGAAGGATACTGTGGATCAGCTGACTTATCTGAGGTTGGAATAGTCTGTTTCCAAGTCTGTGTTTATACTCAGTAGTAGATAATCTCACCTGGATACTATAGATTTGTACTTGCAATCATAAAGACTGTCCTGTGCTCATCCCGGGACTCTTATTCACAGTCTGCTCATACTGAACATCCTGCAAACACACTCAGTACTGTTTGCCTTTACACTTTTACACCTGAATTTAACGCGGACAAGTTAAGATGCAACTACAGCTAACCTGTACGTGCAAATCAAGCAAAGAATAATATTACTACAGGCTGAATGCAAGCAAATAAGTAATAATAATATCACCAGTGGCTGTTCATTCATGTTCCCTTTTAATTCATGCACTGAGCTCTCCCTTATTTACGGGCAGGAGGTAGAAAGTGGGGTTTATTGTGAAGAGCAGCATATGGTGCACAGGAACCTGAGGCATTCAGGAGCAGATTTACATGATAATTCCCAGCTGTAGCTTTTTGGAGCCTGTGCATGCAGGAACCGATCTATTTTTGGCTTATCCGCGTGGATAATTGATTGGCCTCTCTGCTGTAAATACAAACTGCCTGTGAATGTGTTGTATCATAAATTTCCACCTGTAGCTTTAGCACCGAAAGATGTTCAGTGCTGCGTTTACTGGTTCTCATAAACATATGTCCATAAGACAGGAGGCAGGAAGCGACATCAGTGCGGAACCTCAAAGCTTTAGTCACTTTTCTTTCTTAATAAAAATAAATGACAGCTAATTAATAAAGCAGTGGGATGGTGGGACACAAAACCAAACTGTACTGATACATATATTATGGATCATTGTTAGATCTGTTGGTTCCTTATCACACCGAACTGAGCACATGAAGATCTTCATATTTGCACAATGAGTTAAATGAGGTGTTTTAAATGAGGTGGAGCTAAACTGAACAGTCCCAGTCACAAATATATGGTGAAGTTTCCTCTCATGTTCCCTCCTTAAAAATATATGATGCCTAATTGAATTTTTCTAGAAAACACTACTGTTTCTAGGGCCAATTAAAACGTTTCTAGGAAATGGTCCTATGATTCCAGAGCCCAAGTTTCCCTCCTTGAAAAGCTTGAAATCAGGTCTTACTTCAGGTCTTTCTGTGTCCTTAGGGCCATATGATCCCTATATGATCAAATTTTCTAGAAAACAGATCTATGCTTTTAAGATCCTCTGTTCTCTCATCTAATTGTTCTGAGAAAATGTTCCTTGGGAACTATATTCCTTCATCAAATTTTTCTTTTCCCTTTGTTCCGTTCGTTAAACATTTTAGGAAACTGCTCTATGTTCCTAGAGCTATATGCTCATTAAACTCATTAAGCTCATAAAGTCCCTATGCTTCTACAGCCCTATGTTCCTCAGGCGCTATACTGCCTCATTAAAATCTTCTAGGAAAATGTTTCTAGAGCCCTGTGTTCCCTCCTTGAAATGTTCTAGGAACCAACCCTATGTTCCTAGGGTTGTCCATCAGGCCATATGGTACTTCATTTGTTTTTTTTAAAGAAACTGTCCTACGTTCCTGGGTAATTTTCTAGAAACTTGCCATGTGCTTTAAGGATCATATGCTCCCTCATTTACTTGCTATGGTTCTAGATCGCTATGTTCCCGCCTTAAAATATTCTACCAAACAGCCCTATGTTCCCCTTTTCTAGGACAGCACCTGATCTTTTATTGTTCCCTCACCGAAATTTTCTAGAAAACATCCTTACGCTTCTAAGACCCTATGTTCCCTGATTTATTTTTTCAAAGAACCTGTCCTAATTATCTACCTGACTCCTAAGTTGTCCTAAGTTCCTTGGGCCTGATATTCCTTCATAAAAATTTTCTAGGAATTTGTTTCCAGAGTTATAGTTTCCCTCATTGAAATTTTCTAGAAAACATCCCTATTCTATGTTCACTCATTTCATTTTTCTAAGAAAATGTCCTAAGTATTTTGGACCCTGTCTTTTTAGAGACCTACTGTCTGTTCCTTTCTTCAAATGTTCTAGCAAATAGCTATACAGTATGTTCCAGGGCTCTACGTCCTCCAGCATATTTGATGACGGATTAAAATTTTCTAGAAAACAGCCCTAGGTTTGTGGCACTCTACGTTCCCTTGTTCCCTCTTTGACAATTTCCTAGGGTCCTATTTCCACTCAGACTTTTCTTGATTCACTTTTTTAAGGAAAGAAAGTTTTCACGGCCTTATAGGTGTTTTGATGTATGACATTTTGCGACCCATTGGTTTCACGAGGTCTCATAAGGTATGACTTTAAAGTAGGATGAAGGAAACACAGAGCCCTGGGAACCTAGTTTCAAGAAATTGGAGATCTTGGGCTAAGTAACAAGCTCTCATTTGTCAGTGTAGAGCATTCATGTTTTTACAGGAAGACATATAAACAGTAACTCCACTTGAGCACACCACCCTATCGTTGATTATCTTTCTATAGCAGCATGATGCATGGTGTTTTATTCATTATATATTTAATGCACAATGACACAGGCTGTAGTATAGAGACAGCTGTTATGTGTTTTAACTTAAGTGATACTGGAATGTATTTTAAAAGTGAATGAAATTTAATTTTAATACGTGATCCTATGCTTAAAACTCTAACACGGCTTTTATGTGAAGAAATAAAATCCAATTTTCATCCACCGTCTTTATTGGTGTTGTATTGATTCTGCCTGTTTCATTCTTTTTTTTTTTTTTTTTTTTTGCATGTACTCCTTGCTTGGAATAATCATCCACTTTTTCGTTCACAACACATGCCTTTGATTACCGTTTGAATTTATTTGTAATCAGTGGTAAAAATAAGTATTGCTAAAAAAGGTTAAAAAAGTAAGTACGACTAGTGGTTTTATGATTATTTTTTGGCTATGAAGATGCTACAGTGATTGACTGATGATTAAAGAAATGTTTGAGTGGAAAAAAATCAATTTACACAACTCCCCCAATACACCAAATATAGCCGATGTAACTGTACTCGTTTGAGAAAGACTTCCATTATCATTCCATTTATTATTGTGTTTGTTGAGTCTGAATTAGAGCAAAATTAATTCTTTTGCTTTGTTTTGCTTAACCGGTTTGGTTTGGTTTCTCACTGCACGTAATGAACTGAACCACAATGGAAAAAATAATGTCTGAGGGGCGTGTCCTCATAAAACTCATTCAGTCATTGGTCAGAAATATGTTGATGGGGAAAAAAGATTAAACAAACCTTTACCAAGTGTGTGTAGAAATCACAAAATCACCAGAACATGAAGAACACTGAGCCAGTGCTCAATAACTGATTTGATAATTATATAAATTACAAGTTTAAAACAATTTGTATGTCACATCTAGCGTTTATTTTCAGCTTTTGTTTGTCCAAATCTCCAGAAGACATTTCTGCAGCGCTACAGCTCCGTTCCGACTACAAACCCAAAACACACTGCATGTTTGATTCACTTCCTGCTGTGAGTCGATTCAGAGTCGAATCGCTTTTCCATTGGAGTTTACCTGAAAGCGGAGCGAGACCACGGCGCTCAGACGCTTTCAGACCCGAGTGTGATTGCTGTCTTCTCACCTGCCTAAAGAACCGCACTGAGATTGGAGAACACACCAGGGTTCTGTTCAAACACACTAAACACTGCGTGTGTAAATGCAGTTTCAGAACATCATTGCCTGTAGCTGAACCTAAAAGATAATACTCACAGTGTAGTGCTAGCCATTAGCTTGCAATTTGCTTCCCAATAAATGAATTCCAGATTTCTCTGGTATTTAAAAGTCATTCCTCTAAAATCCCCAGCTACTGCATGACAGACTTCATTTAAGCAACACGCCACTAGTATCTGTCACCTCGATTTAATTAGCCTGAGCTTTCTAGCAATACATCTCCCGTAACACAATGCTACACTCGGGAACTGCAAATTCATTGTACCTTAAACCGCGTGAACTGAGCGAGGCAGTTAAGAAGTCGTTTTCCCCCAGTTTTAGTGGTTTTGGCAAGTTTTGGCCCCCGTTTTGTCTCATGCTGTGAAGGAGAGCTCATTTCATCGTCACAGTCGTGAGGATAACGCTGCTGGGGATTTCAATGTCATTAACACAGAGGCTTTTAATATGTTTGGGAAGGAGCTCTGGGTAACATGAAATGTGTGTGATTACATGGCACAGCACATTAATCTTGCTAAGCTTCGAACGCAAGTCGCTCCTGGAATACAAACCAGATTCCCCAAACAGGGTGAAAAAAAAAAAAAGAAAATGCTTTTGTTTTAGTTTTGACACTGCTTATCTGTTTAGCTCAGTTGATGTTGTATTTTCTCGTATAGTCTTGTGTGACCGAGTGGCTAAATCCGTATTGCTAAATCAAAGCAGTGGTATCTCTTGCTAGCCAGTATAATTATCATTACATAATGCTAGCTAGCTTGAAAATGAACTTGGCTACAATATATAATAGTTAGTCTAACATAAAATACTTACTTGTGGAAAGGTAACATTAGGTAACCTTAGTAACCTAGCTAGGTTCGAGTCAAAATAAGGACACTGGCCAAAACGTTACCGAAGAGAGACGGGGGGGAAAGGAGGCAGGGCTTCCAGGGTGTGTCGGAGGATATGCAACACCTAAGCAACTGTCAATCATTTCAGATTCATATGTAGGTCGGCTCATTGGTTGTTTTTTTTTTCAGGGAGAGGTAGACATGTGTGGCTTTATTTTGAGTGAGAAATCATAGCAATGTATGCTATAGTTAAAAAGCAGAGGTCCTATGCACAAAGATACACAAAGGTCAGCAGGACTTGCTAACTGAAAATGGGAAGAACGAGAACTAAAGGCGAATATCTGCTACGTTTTCAGCTGTACTGTAGAGTAAACTCATGCTTAATGGGCTGCTTCGTTTGGCCCAAACGGTTGTTTGCACATTTCCTTAATGAGACCGACCGAATCTGTAATGTTTACACTCAAGTCTCGTAGTCTTACAAGAAAGTGCCAAATGTGAGGTAATAAATTTCAGAGAGACTGAGCCAAAACTGCAGCCCTCGCTTTTTTTTTTTTTTCTGGAATCAACACATTGGTGTCTTATTTAGCCCTTTGCTCTGACCTTTGCTGTCAGTGCTGAAAGCTAACAAATGAAGATGCTCCTCAGCAACAGCCACGTTTTTTTTTTTTTTTTTTTTTTCTTCCGTCTCGAAAGGACATCACAGGCACATCAGATAGCGCTCATTGGAACCAAGTCAACGGATAACAAGTTTTCTTTTCCTCGGCGCTGATAAACAGACTCGGGACTCGGACTGGATGAGCGCTGGAGTGATTAGAATCAGGCAAATGGAGTATGGATTTTTTGTGTGTGACAGGCGCTCAGCTTACAAACACACTTCGCTGATAACCGGGATTGGCATGGCTGTCAACATAAATAACATCTTTGCGTGTCACAAAGACGTGTTTGATGTGTGTCTCTGTGAAGGATGCTCGGTGAAGCCTGTATGACCCTCATCCATACATTTATATTCTACATGCTGTACATTATCCTTAATGAACATTCATGTGGAGCTTGAAGCAGAAGTGCAAGGAGAATGGCTTCTTTCATCGTCAGGTTGTGTTTTTTTTTTTTTTTTTGTTCTTTTGCAGGTGTCACACGTTTCAACTTTTCATCAGGAAGCTGTCAGGGAGTGCTGGCTCGACATGACGGACAAGGCCTCGACTCTGAGAGTCAGCTGGGTCGCTCGAGTCACGACGTTCTTACTGGCTCGGTTTATCGCCTGTCTGATTGAGCTCCGAGGTCACACACCTCACTTGTATGGCGTGTCATGAAAGCTCTTCTTCCGTCTTTACTGCTGCTTTATCCGAGTGTCCGTAAAGGAAGAACATGATCCTTGTATGGCCTGTTTTTTTGTTGGTTATGGAAAAGAATTCTCGCTAATCTCGCTAGCCGGTGTCATTGATGGCTTTCTTCCTCTTCTTGTCATCTCAGGGAGTTCTTCCTCACTACTAAATCTATACTCAGACATCTGTAAAGCTGATTTGTGATAATGCATATTGTATAATGCATAAAGTATAATATAAATAACATTTAAGGTAGTTATGGCAGTAAGCTATGCATGTTTCCGATTTATTAATAACTTACCCAAGTATAAATGTTTCATTTTTTTTTGTTTTTTACTTCACTATATTTTCAAAACACGGGAAATATGTGCCAATCAAGTAAATTAACCTACTTTTACTTTGTATTAAGTATCATTTTGACACCAAGTATATTGTTTCAGTAAGTGACAGGTCAGTGTTTAGACTTCTTCATAAACTTCTTCGTTCAAGTTCCACGAATGTGCTTAGTATGACAAAAGTAGGACACCACTGCAGCTGTGCTAATTTCACACATCATTTAGTTTGATTCTATGTAGTTTGGGACACAGCTGAGTAAATGGTGCCACTGAATGTCACTGAAGAAGACTGTCACATAGTTTGTAGTCTTTAAAGAATTATTATTAATAAGCAGTCACCCTTGGATTCACCAAATGTCAGTTCACGTTAGCTGATATTAATTATATTCAGGATATTTAACTCTTTACAGATGCATCTAGTTTGAAATAGAGATGAATAGATAAATAGAACTATCCTACTAAAAAAAAAAGAAAAGGTTCAGCACAGCAATGTCATATCGACATTACACTAAAACTATTATAATGCATAGGGATTTTGTTAAGAATGAAAAAAAGAAGGCTATTTAGTCGTCGAGAACGAAAAAGTATATGTTATAACGTGCTGTTCCTATGCTGCTGTGAGTCACCCTGACAAAACCGTAATAGAAATTCAGAGCCAGCGATGTATCAGAGTCAGAATTAGCTGGGAATTAGCTACAGCTACGGTGTAGCTATAGAATTAGCTACACTATGTGTAAGGCTAGGCTGAGAAAAGTCGGTTTTTATTTCTTTTGCTTTAATGGACCATTCACATACCATTTTGTCTGAAGTGTAGAGGTTTGCGTGAGACTCCTGTTGACTCCCAAAGGAATTCCTTTTTTTGTTTTCCTTTAAAGCTAAATAAAATGTGCCGTACACGGTGGCAGAGTGAATTGTGACCTGTGCTGACTGAGCCGCATGTTGCACATCACTACCGTATCCCGCTCAGCTAGTTTAGAGTCGGATCAGCGGCGCATGCCGGCTCGAAGAAGCAAATCGAGACTCGCTCGCGGATGCCAATGATGTTGGAGTTGAACATGGCGGAAAAACCTCCCAGGTGCTTCTGTAGACATCGTATCCTCCATTCATCCCGAAGCTAAAAGGAGTTCCTATGCCATGCTGCGTTGCGGGTTTCAGACTTTCAGCTGAGCCGCCAGCTCGTCTACGAGTGCATTTTAAGAACTAATATTTCCTTAAATAGTGTAACACGATACACAGAGTTAGGTTTCTTCATTAACTGTGTAGCCTAAAAACGCATTTAAGATGCAAATATCATTTGTAGCCTGCTTACTGAACTGAGCTGATTTGATACGCTCGCTTTAACTATGGAAAAGATGCTAGCAAATCAAGAAAAGAGCATGGGAGTGTAAAAATGGGGGAGAGAAAGAGATATTATACTGAAGTATAGAGGTCGTATGTGTAAGAACTCTCAGGCTAGATAGTTTACTGTCATAAATGTCAGCTATTTTCGTTAAACAGTCTTCAATGTTGAACTGAGCTGATCCTCTGAAAATGTAGTATAAAGGATCCATATATCAATGTCTCGTATCCAATGGGAGCAAATTAGCACAGGAAGTGAAATTCATGTGAGAACCCAAAGGTCCACATTCCGCAGAGATAATGATGTCATCTCTGCTCTCTCATACATTGCCTCCACTCACACAACTTCTGCTTTTTCACTGTTAATTAATAACATAAACTGTGATTAAAATGCTATCAAGGTCTTATTAATATGTCGGTCTTCTGTGAAAGCTTCTTGCTGCAGCTCTTTGTGAAATGTAATTAGTCTGCTGTCACTGTTCCAACACGGCCACATTAAACATATACGGTTCCAACTGGTATTAATGACAGTGCCAAACACTTTTTATATAGTCGTAGGAAAAAAAAAAAAAAACATTCTTTAAGGTTTCATTGGCTAATTAAGTGCCATTATATATTCCTCCTAAAAGGGTTCTGAGAGGGAAGCATTGTAAGGTTTTACTGAGAACCTTCATGGGGTTCTCCCAGAGGGACAACCGAAGAGCATTGGAGTGCCTCAAAGGTTAATTTACATAGTCAAGCTGTGCAATAGGAGATAGCCAAGCTTTATTGCTTCTGATTAGTCAGAAGGTGTTGATTCATTTTCTATAACAGCAGCTCTGACAGTAGTGCAGCTGCAAATCACAGGTTTATTTGAATCCACTTGTTCTAAGACGTTATCCTTTGTATAGTAACATTCACAGGGATTTGTATGGCGGAGGCACCGCATAACCTTTTTTTTTTAAAACGTTGTGCAATCGTCGATACGGTGAAGTTTGCTGTAAGAAGATGTTTATGTGAAGGTTATGGAAGGAGTCTTCGGTATCAGTGTTTTTGTAACAGTCAAAGGCAAAGCTGTAACTTTTATTTTCAGACAAGAGACTGTGTTCAGGACAGTGTTCAGGACGGAGTTTACAATTTTGCTGCATTTGTACGAATGCAGGCCCTGCCCTCAACCCTAAGCTTTGTTAGGGTTGCTACAATTTAAGACATTGTAAATAATTATGAATTTACAGTTGAGACCATTCCAAGTATATTCATGTATAATTTGATTTGCTGCTTCTACTTTTAATTTGAAAGATTTCACCACAACAGCTATGACACTGCCACAGGCTCACCTGATCATCTCGCTCCACACCACCAGAGGTCCCATCACCTGAGTACTGGTACTATCCTACTTCCTGGTTATCTAGCTCACCTGGTTCCCATCATGCCCTCATTCTGAGACCCTATACAGTATAAACACCAGTTTCCAGTTACTCTTTGCGAAGTCTTGCCTACTTTACCATCTTCAGTTCAAAGCTGTTTCATTATTTCCTGTTGGACGTTCTGATATTTTGAATCGTGGACTGTTTGTAATGATTGCTTTGGATTTGTTAACTGACCTGGTTTTCTGTGATTCACTGTCACATTCTCTTAAATAAATCTCGCTGTACTGATATTTTCACTTTTTCACTATTTTCACCCCTGACGGCTGAAAGTGTACACCTGTACTGTGTCATGTGGTTAAACAACAGTTACAGTTTGAGTGTCAGAAAATGGAGTCCAATCGACTGGAGCACATTTATTCATTTATTCTAGGGTGTTGCTACTGTGGCTCGAGTGTAATTATCTCTTCCCTAATGAACGGACTATTTTCTTACCTTATTCTACTTTATTCTGCTACATACAGTACGTTAGGGCATAAAGTAGCAACCAGCAGATTTCTGAGCTCATTATGTGGCGTAGGCTTTGCCGTCTGTAATCATTTCTTGCCTAGCAAGAAGAGATGGAAGGAATATTTTTTCACTTCATGCTCCCTCGTGAAGGCACCTGAGCTCTAATTTTATATGTTTTCACACCTCAATTAGCAATTTTAGTTAATAATGCAGTGTCATGTGGATTTAGCATTCTGCGCGTACACAGGGCAGACAGGATGATCTGTAAACATTAACTGAGTCTTCATTATTGTGCCCTCTAACTGTGCCATGAAATTGAAAAAAAAAAAAAAGTTTGATGCACTAAAAAAAACAACAACAACAACAACAACAAAAACAACAAACACAGCAAAGCTTTTTGAGTCAGGCGAACTATTAATCAGCTCACAGCCGGAGACAATAAAGCCACAACTTCAAACGAAGCACAAGAGACACTCCAGCGCTCCTGACTGGGGCTGTCACAAATTAGTTATTGTTGATGTTGTGGGCTTATTTGGTCGGAGACTTGTTTTCCAGGGCCTTTGATGTGAAAAACTCTGATTGGAAATGGGACCGCTGTTATTACTCCTCACCCCGAGAGTCTGTCCCGTTCTCATAATGACTCAGTGATTGGCCATCAGCTTCCTTTAATGCTTTCTTATTGTCCCATCAAGCACAGAGCCACAGATTTCTAATTATAATTCTTTGTTTAAGGGGACATGAGTCGACATAACGGCGGGGCATCCCTCAGAAATCTGAACTAAAACACAAAAACACTCTAGAGTTACTGTTACCACCACAAAGTTGATTATTTCCCTATTACAGCATGTCCTGAAGTGTTTTAATCCTCTTATACCAGACCCGTTGTAACTTTTTATCTGTAATGTTGTGGAACGTCAGCGAAACAAATTCTCACTTCCGTAATAGCAGCTAGAAACAGTCATTCCCTCAGCAGCCTCTCCTTTTTTCTGTCAAACTGCGAAGTGTAAACTCTTCTGTCCTGAACACCTTCCCATGTTACAGCTTGACCTCTGACTCTTACAAAGCACTGACACTGGATACTCCTTCCCTACATTTTAAATTAAAACCCCTCCTTACAGAAAACTTATATCAGTGATTACACCTTTTAATCCATTTATTATTAGTGGATTGAGCACTAAAGATTTACTAGAGATTTTATCCTCTCAGATTAGTATTCCTGTTTATTTGCACTTGTCAGCACTGGCTTCGGGCTGCCTTGGACTTCATTTCCCATCAGCGCTCACAGACTACAACAAATCACATGACCCGCTCAGGTGCTCTCTTGATCGCTCTCACCTGTTTTGTGTTTCCTCTTTGATTAGTGTCCCTATTTAAGTTCTGAGTTTTCTGTGTGCAGTTGCTAAGCTGTTGTGTGTTTCCTACAACGCGTCTCTAGCTCTCCCTTCGCTCTACTTATGATTCTTGTTTTGACTTTGTTTTTACTTGTTTATAAAAAGTCTGCACTTGCACTCTCTATGTATTAGGGAAATTGTACACTTTATTAATTTGGAGAAAATTTGTTACACTTTAAGGAGCTTTTCATCCAAATCTATGGAAATGTGGGGACCTTTTCTGTCCCTCGTGGAAAATTCATAGTGTGGGCATGCGCAAAATACATTTATACACACATAGTTTATTTTTGTTGCTATGCGTGTGTACATATGCGTATATACATGTGTGTGTGTGTGTGTGTGTGTATATATACATATCACTGGCACTAATGTACAATGTGCATTCTCATACATTTGAGAATGTATACAACTTCTCCTTTGTTTGCACAGCTATGTGTAATTATTTATCCAGATGTTGATCCTTGAGGAAGAGAAATTGTTGGATTATGCATCAAAATTCATAAATAAAACTGAGAAAAGAAGTCTGCACCCGAATAAACCTACAGCATGCTACAGCACGCTTTACGCTACAGCGCGGTTGAATTCTCAAATCTGATTGGTCAGAAGGTTTGGACTAATTTTATATAACCGCACAGTTCTGGCAGCAGGAGTTCCAGCTGTGATATGAGCCACAAGTTTATATTAATGTGCTGGTTCTAATACATTACAGCTTATACACAGGGACTTGTAAGTCTAAGAAGAGTTTTCGCTTTGTGATTTCTTGATAAAATGACTAGCTCTTTTTTTTTTTTTTTTTTTTTTTTTTTTTTTTTTTTTTTTTTTTTTTTTTTTTTTTTTTTTGTCTTGTTAACTTCACGAGGGAGATCGTAGGAGATTCTGGTGAGTGAATGACTGTTTAGTGTTATATTGTAAGTGAGAACACGAACTAACTTGCATCAATGACATTCCACAGCATTAATGTAACAATTAATGGATAACGAGTATGATTTGTGATCATTATGCGATTGTAATCATTAGCAAATCCCTGTGGCATAAACAAAATAACACACTTTATCATGTGTCGTTCCTTCTGGCACATTAGTTAACATAAAAAAAAAAAAAAACAGTATTAATACACCGTTAAGAAAGCAATTTAGATGGAGTTTACGTTACAATCTTTTTTGGATCGTTCCGGTTTGTTGTCTATCTCAAGAGTTTACTTTCATATCCACACGTCTTTCTGTAATTTGAATGCACCTGTCAGCTGAAACACTTCATCTGCTGACATCAATTTCTTAGGCAATTGTTTCAAACACTACTCAATTTCCTTCCAGTTTTGCTTGAATCGATTCCTCAAATATCAAATGAATCACCAACTCGCCACTGTTGCTGGCTGCCATTGTTGTTTGATGATGACAGTGAAACAGTATATGCATGCACACTGGGAAAAATTCACATGAATTTTGATCTGTACATTCTGATTCATGTCCCATGGCCACTTGTCGAATATGTATCCAATCTAGGACCATGTACAAAAGTGTCTTGGGTGCGATTTTTAAAGTTGGGATGTTTTTGCATCCACACAATCCTGAAAAAATCAGATCTGTGATTCAGGCAGAAAATTGGATTTGTGTCACTTCAAAGTGGTAATGTGAATGTAGCCTAACACTTGTATTAATTTATTATTATTATTATTATTATTATTATTATTATTATTATTATTATACACTAAATAAGCCATTAAGCTCAGAATTGCCAATTTATAATTCATGGAAACTTGAGGTTGTATAAAATTCCACATATGCATATTAGACATACTATAAAACAGTAAATTCCGGCTTTGTAATCTGAACAATTTATCAAATTAAAAAAAAAATGGAATATAAAAATGAGCTTATTGTCAAAACAACTTATAAACCTGAAATCTTTTTCCTTTGCTTTGTTATTTCCTTTTGAAAGCCTGTGTTGTTTGTCTTATGAATATAAGGAACAGAGGAAAGCAGGTAAAAGGATTGCGACGTGATTAAAGAGAATCCTGTTCGTTCCACAGTGTCCTAGAAATAGCATGTTCCTCCACTTGGGTTAAAAGTGCAGCCACTGAAGGCACCATGCTAACCGTTACACAAAGCTTATAAATCAACCTCATTTCAGTTCATTGTGAATGCAATTAGTCCTATATCACAGTCTCTTCTGCTAGAAAACAAGCCTGGGGTTTGTGTTCTATTAGTAATATTGAGCTTATTGTGCTGTATGAAAGAGGCGGCTGTATAAATTAAAGACACAGAATGAAATTTGCAAAATTCTTCTCAAATGTAATCAATCAACCTGCATATATTTGGCTTCTGAAATTAGCTCTTTAAAATTGTTGGGGTAGCAACATGCAAACTATTATGTGGCAATACTGCTGGGGTGAAGCCAAGCGCTGTAATCAGAGCCCATAGTGAAAGTCAAACTCCATAAAGCAGATTTCAGATACCTGAACAAGGATCAAAACCAGGAGGTACAATGAAAAATACAGCACGGAACTCTGAAAACAAGCCTCAGACTTAAAACAAGACATGCTATGCATAGACGAACTAATCAACGACTAACACAGAACAGGCGAGCACAATCAGGTAACAAACAAATGACAGGAAGACAGGACTAGGACTAGAAATCAAAACAGGAAGCAAAAGGAGGAAACCATGACCCAAACCATGACTCAGTAATACATTTTTCACATAAACACGATTATAAAATTGCAAAGTCTGCATTTACAAAATGTACAAATCAAACAGGAACTGATGTATATCGTCTGAGTCACTTCTAATATACAATAGGCCACGCCTCCTAGCTGAGTTTGATCCTGATGGAGTGATACCCAACTATGTGCTGGGGAAGAAAATAATTTGCTGTGCTCTCAGAAAAAGAAAGAAAACTATCACCGTTGTTCCTGACGACCAATCACTGATCACCATTGTTTGTCCACTCCTTTGTTCTTCATTTTAGTATATAATTGTTTACCTAGAATTTATGTTTCTTAAATAATAAAAGTACAAAAGAAAAGGGTACCACCCCAGCAGCAATGAACCGTACAGTTCAGTACCTTTTCATACGACAGTGTACTATCACACAGGAACTAATATATGCAAGTGTGTAAACCAGTAAAATGCTAAAATCAGCTCAAATGTTAGCTAGAAAATAACTTGTTAGCTGCATAAATGCAACGCTAAATAATCTTCACGCACCAAACACGACAAGTATGAAGCTTTCCTTTTATTCTTTTTGAAGCTTATCCAAAAAGGCATTGAAAAACCATCAGGATCAACAAGGAACATCAATAATTCAAGGATGACTCAGTCATATTCGTCCTCTCGTGGATAAAGTGTTGAGCCAAGTCACGTTCTTGAGAGCTTGTGACGAGCCAATCTGTTCGGAAAGCTGTAATCGAGGCTTATCCTTAAACCTGGCACGTGCAGACTGTTGATTAATAATAAGACAGTTTCAGAGGGTAGGCAATTATTTCTGAGCACATTTGGAATAATCATGCCAAGAAGTCTTATTAGTTATCTCATGTACGCTGTAATGATGTGGATGGATTATAAGAGGAAATATTACTATCAGTCCAAAAGATACTAAATTGAGATCATGGAATTGCAACGTGTGTGTGTGTGTGTGTGTGTGTGTGGGATGTAGCCTGTTATATCATGCTCTTAATTTGCTAATTTGATTTGTCAAATTAATAAAATAACGCCTATGATTTTGTTAATTCGATGTGCTCTCCGGTTAAGGAAGTGTACCGGCAGTTTGAAGGATAAGCTGACCAAGCACTCATCTGCTACACTCATCACTGATCACCATTGTTCTTCACAACCAATCACTGAGTGATATTCTTGGAATTATTCCATCTGTAACTGTTTTGATTGTGTCTATTTCCACTACCGCTACTTCAGTTTCTCTTGATAGAAACTATACAATTTTATAAAAATAGTGAGCAGAGCTAGAGGCTCTTCTATTCTGTCATTAAATTATGTTTCTTAAATATTTATAAAGATACACTATATCCACATTTCCAGGTGAAAGATACATATTAAAAGTACAAAAGATAAGGGTACCACCATGTAACGCATCCTCTGACCTATTCATCAGGAAATATAACACATCCTGATATGCAAATGATCATGACAATTCAATGAATATGCAAATGATGATGTCTATGACATCATTTGGTGACTTCTAGCGAGCTAAAGAATGTCAGCGAGGAGAAGCTTGAACGCTAAAATCTGACGCCGACATGAGTGACGCGAGACTGCGAGAAACGTGACGTCTGAGCTCGGCTTAAAAAAACCCTCCAAACTCTTTCAGACTTCCGAGTTCTGCCGAGTATTTTCATCTCCCTTCAGTCCGATTCTGCAGCTCATTAGTCTTTCTGCTCCTTCTGCAGTAACGAAAGTTTTCATTTCCACTCGTTTTTTTCCCTTCTCTCCTCAAAAACCCTCGAATAACAATTTCCCAAACCTATTACTCATCCACGAGGCTTCAAGGACACAGTGGGAAGTTAATTTTGACAGACACACCATGAGACCTGATAATGTCCTGTTGATTTTGTAAAAAAAATTCAATACGCCCAGATTACGCTGCACTCACCAAGGAGACGGTTCATTTCAGCCGAAGGCCGTCACGAACTCATCGGCATTCGAGTTCCTGCATTCTCATGTGTAGAGTTTCGTTCTCTCTACACTTAAAGTCCGATGTGCCACTCACAGAGCTGCTTTACTGTCCAGGATACGTTAATGAGAAGTTTCCCAGGTATCAATAATCATATGTGTGTGTGTGTGTGTGTGTGTGTGTGTGTGTGTGTGTGTGTGTGTGTGTTTTGTTTTCTCATTGTTAAATGTTCTGCAGACTTTGTGGTTTTATTTCTTCTCACACACATGATGTTTCCCCTGATGCTTTTCCATGTGTAGTGATTGTTTTTGCAATTCTTATTTTTCACATGAAGTCATTTAATTTTCATTTCATTATTTTTCCGCATAAATAATTATTGATTTTATTTACGTGTTATTTTTCACTTATCGAGCTTTTTTCACATTTACAATAGTTTCACATGAATTTTCATCTGCAATTTTTTTTTAGATTTTACATGTGATTTTCTTACTTTTTTTTTTTTTTTTTTTTTTTTTTTTTTTTTTTTTTTTTTTTTTTTTTTTTTTTTTTTTTTTTTTTTTTTTTTTTTTTTTTTTTTGCATGTAATTGATTTATTTTTTTTTAGATTTCACATGCAATTTGTCTCACATTATTTATTTTATTTTTAGATGTATTTTTCTCACATATTTATCTTTTTTATTCCCCCCCCCCACATGAATTTTACCTTCATGTGAGTTTCGTTTTTCACGTGAAATTTTTCATGTCTTTTAAATTTTGCCATTTTTATTTCACATGTAATTCTTTTTTCCATGAGACATTTTATTTTCTCATTTTCTCTCACATTGTACATTTCTTTTCACATCATGCTTTTTCCACATGTATGTGTTTTTGGGTAGCGTAGTGTAGCACTGGGATGACGATTATTATCAGAAGACATTGGTGCTTTTCATGTTTTCAGTTCTTGTTGGAAGTTGAATAGAGGAATCCAAAGCCCTGAAACACGAGAGACAGATTTTAATATTCAGACGAGCTCTCAGATCTCTTTACTACCTTCGCTTACTCCTCCTGAACATCAAACGGACCATGAAGCGTGTAGAAAATAGAAAATGTGATTACTACCGGGGTTTGTGTTTGAAGTGGCACGGAGATGTCGAGGAGGCAGGAAGGGTGTGAAGTCGCTAACGCACTCATCACTAGGCTTGTGTGTAGCACTAATCAGGGACTTGTTGTGTATGTGTGTTTGTGTGCGAGTGGATGTGTGAATGTCGGAGCATCTGGTGGGAGTTTCTGAGGCGAGATTTGAGAAATGGGTAAGGAGTGTGTGCTTACATCTGTATGACGGAGCAGCAGATGCAGTGAGCGGGTTGTGCTCCCATCCCGCTGCCAGAGATGATGCATGTGATGTGATCATGTCTGGGAATAAATGCAAAAAGACAGTGCAAGATTTAATCATATATCTCATTTACGTCGTCGTCGCAAATAGACGAAGACCGAAAACTCACAGACTTTCAAGTACAAATGCCACTTTTACTTACTGCTACAGAAGTGATAATGAGGGCGGTGTGAAATCCCTGAGCTGCCCCTGTGTTTCTTCTCTGCATTTTTATCAAATGATGCAAAAGGTTGGCGTGCGTGTGTGTGTGTGTGTGTGTGTGTGTGTGTGTGTGTGTGTGAGTGTGTGTGCGCATTGAGAAGAAATTGCAGTTAAAAGACACCGACTCTGCATTTCACCAGGCAGCACATCAAACAACAGCTTGTGGTTCTCCAGCAGTCACTCAGCTGCCTCATCTCAAATCTGCCGTCTCCTCCGAGTCCAAACACATTATATATTCCTGCATAACAAACCAGACGGCTACTGACTCATGCCGCTATTTTTATTTATTTGTTTGTTTGTTTATTTTTTTGCTACTCAGTTTTTCTTATCACAGACTTGATGTTCTTACAACAATAGTTTATTGATTTTTTTTTTAATTTCATTTTTCTTACAAATAACCCTACACTAGCAAGCAACAAGTTGATTGTTGGTTATCTCGCTTGTAATTTGTTTCTGGTTCTGGTGTGTGTGTGTGTGTGTGTGGGTGTGTGTGTGTGTGTGTGGGAATGTACCAGCAGCCTATCCAGCCTTTTTTTTAGTTCCAATGACAGTAGTAGCTATATACTGTATACAGATTAAATAATATGCACTAATCTAGTTGCTTGTTTGATTTATGGAATCATACTAGCTTTGTTACCAGATTAGATTAAATTAGCGAAACAAGCTAACTGTAGTAGCTACGTACACTCACCAGCAAGCTCACCAACGATCCCCGTGACTTCCTTCGAAAGCTTTATTTGTCTTTGTAAATTTTCTTCTATACACATATTACACGAGAGGGCGTATATGACAGGATAAGATGTTTGAAGTCACCTTTACAGAAATTTGATGTAAATATGTAATGCTAGCTTATTCCTGTATAGCTAACAAAGCTAACTAGCTAACACTAGTTTAGTTTTATAGTGACGGTCAGCTGAAAAGCTCATGAGAACTCATTACAGAAAAAAAAAACAAACAAAACAAAAAAAACAAAAAAACAGTGAAGGCGCTGTTGAACTGTTGACCGTGAATTTCATGTGTTTATAGAAAATCCATACAAATCAAAATCATACAATCACATGACAAAACATATGCGATTTTTGTGTCTATTACGATTTAAAATCAGAAGATATTGCGAGAGCATGTTGGCTAATTCAAGAGCGCTTCTTTTTTCTTGACAGGTATTTGAAAGGCAGAGTGTTATCTTCTCTAAACGCCCCAGTGCTCACAAAGTAAAATGCATTACACTACATTCAGACTTTCACTGACTCCAACACTGTTAAAAAAAAAGGCCTGCTTTCTCAGCTGTGTCGTCGGCTGTCAGTTCGCATTTCTACACTCGCGGCGAGTCTCTAACTAGTGAAATGAATTCTCTCATCTGTGCTTTCTCTATCGAGCTGGACTGTTTCCTAAAAGCTTCATACACCTGAAAGAACAGTGAGTGCAACATAAAGCGAAGTGGCGCATTTCAAACACACAGCATGTTTACCTACAGAAGGGAGAAGGTGTTGATTCATTTTCTATCGCAGCGGCTCTGACCGTAATCGCTGGTTCTAATACGTTATGTCTATAGTAACAGCTCATTCCCAGGGACGTGTACCTGCTGTCTAATAATAATAGTAATAATAATAATAATAATAATACGTGTATAATCGTTAATATGGTTATGGAAGGAGTCTCCAGTGTCAGTGCTTTGTAACAGTCAGTGGTAAAGCTATGCGTATATACTTATAGCTATAGAGGAGTTTGTGCTTTTTGTGCTATGTTTTTTTAATTTCAAGAGAGAAAGAGGCTGAGAGCAGGAACTAAAAGTTTCATGGACGTTCCACGACCTTTTACACGTACCTATAAATGGATAAAACGTATGACGTGTCATTCTTGAACGAATAATGCGTTATCGTCTTTGGCAATTTGCTGTAGTATAAAAGGAATAAAACACTATGGGATGTGTGGGAACTTGAGGGTGGTAACAGTAACTGCTTCATCACACCACCCTGTGCTTGATCGATTTCCTATAACAGCACAGCGTGTAGTGCTTTCTTTCCTACTGAGGGCTTATTCACAGACGTTTAATTGTTCAGTTGATGTTCTTACATCAATGTCGGATAGTAAATGAAAAAAAAAAAAACGTTTCTAACGGTGTTTTGTTTGTTTGTTTGTGTGTTTGTTTTCTTTAGCATTTGGCCAACATGGTTTATGCATTTCACTAAAACACAAATTTAAACTTAGAGCGAAATTTTGTGCTGAAAAAATGATAGCAAGCAAAAAAAAAAAAGTATATGGATTAAACAAGTGGAAGAAAAATCAGTCTAGAGCTATAAGGACTTAAGGACACATGATGCTTGGTGCCTGGAAGTGTAAAATAGTGTGAGCGCCTCGGGGTAAAGATGTTAGGGCACCATTGTGGGGGGAAAAAGAAGTGTAGTTTCAGATAGTTGTTCCAGTTTGATGTTTTGACTCTTAACACATTTTTGTCTGAAGCAGTGTCTCTTTTCTATCAGTAGAACTGATAAACTGCTCAGATGAAACGGAGAAACGTCTTTAAGATCGCAAGCCGTGTACTGTTGATGTACTGCTACTATAAAATCAATAACGGACACTTCTTTTCATTTCTTATTGAGAGCACCAGCACTGAGAAGTGAACGAACCCTGACAACTTCTTTCCTCTCGCTATATTTATCTCGAGATTGTACTTTTATTCCAATAGATTCTTTTTCACGCCATTGATTTGTTTCCATTTCAGCGGACACTCGGTTATTAAGTCATGGAACACTGTTGCGTGATGCACTTCCAGAAAGCGAGAACGGCGAGGCAGAGCGCACGAGAGCAGGTGCGACGTCTGTAATGAATCATTAGACATGGATGAAACAGTCAGTCTGTGTGTGCGACCTCTCTGGCAGATGCTGCGTGAGATCCTTCAGCCAGCTTCACATCCTCGTAAACAGGCCGGCTTTGTGGTGGAGGCTGAGACGGCGGCACCATCTGCGCCGGTGGCCTCGCTCGCCCATAACGACTGCTTGTTTCGCAAATGAAACAAGTTCGGTTCATTAGAGGGGAAACTCGCTCGATGCTTTTCAGCGCTGTTTTCCTGCTCACGTGTGAGCGGAACGTTGATCCGTGATGCTTTTTCTGCAGCGCCGATTTGATTTTGCCCTGACTCTGTTTAACGGTAGCATGTGGTGATATTTTTAACGTTTACTCAACCAATGAAGCTCAACAAATACCTTTTAAATGCGCAGCTGTGTTACCTGTGTACACCTCCGTGACTGATGTATCATAACGAAGTAATAAATCACTCCGTGTCGCGCTGTTGCAGGAAAATAATCAACAGCAGGGTGGTGTGATGAAGCCGAGTCACTGTTACCACCACGATAACGGCGCCTCCTTTATTCCTCTTTATTCCCACAGCAATTTTCCAATGATGAACATTTTGAATTTACTGTAGAATGCCTTCTTGTGCTTTTTATCCACTTATAGTTGCATTTAATGTCCACAAGACAAGTTAGTTCCCGTTATCACTTACGTAGCTTGCCGTCTGCTGTTAGCGAGGAACCGCAAAGCGGTTGAAATTTAGTTATAGCTTTACCTCTGACCGATACAAAGAGCTGACACTGGAGACTCCTTCCATAAATGATAAATGAACATCTCATTACAGAAAACTTCACATTTAAAAAAAAATCCTTTACTATAGAAACGTTAAGTGTTAGAACGATTACGTGAATATTCATATAAACCTGTGATTCGAAGCTGCGCTGCTGTCAGAGCTGCCGTTATAGAAAACTAGTCAACACCTCCTGGCCAATCAGAATGCAGAATTCAGCATCACTGTAGTATAATGTAGCTAAAATATTAAACACTGATTTTATTAATCATCAGATAACTGAGTGTTTTGGGGCTCAGTACTGGATGACTGTAGCCTTTTCTTGCACATTGTTTATTCGTTGCTAATGTTCCTGCAGTTACTTAGAAAGGTGACCGAAATCATCACACTCTTCACAGAGGCATGAAGAGAAAGAGCGAACACTTGGAATAAGTAGCACCACTCGCCGCTGCTTATTTACCATCGAGTGTTCATCAATTGTCAGTTAATGATGCTTCACAGCGCGGGGAATTTGTTTTTGGCAAACGGCTCTGACGTTCCCATTATCCACAGCGATTTATTGTTTGCCACAACCTTCTTTGTGGCCATATGATCCACTCCATCACTGCGCTATCTATTTATTTATTTGTTAATTTTTTAATCAGTAGATAAACTCCAAGTTGGCATGCTCCATCTTTCAGCTTTTCTCTCTCTTTTTTTTTTTTAGTATTCATCGGGGAGCTGTTCTTCTCCTCGGTGCCTGTCACTGTCGTTATGGATATAACGCTAGAAATGCGCAGCATCGCTGTGAAACAGGCAGAAACTATTTTCCCCGACCGTTATCAAGCCCTCAGAGAGAGCCATCAGACCTCGGCTGTCTCGCTTCTTATCAAATTAAATGACTGAGATATTCATCCCGGGTTGTGAAGCTAATCAATAACGAGCAGTTCGTAGTTTCATCGATCTCCCGAGACATTTCCTCTGATCACTCACTGAAATATGTAGCGTTTTTTTTTTTTTTTTTTTTTTTTTAAAAGGCGTAGCAGTGACAATTACTGAAGATTAGCTGCATTTTTAACAGGTCTTCACTTCTTTTCTTCATCTCCGGGAACCCTTTTTAGGTGCGAAAAAGAAGCCATGCTAAATATACACCGAGTTGACGAGCAGGGGTAGAAAAAAATACTGTCATTAAAAAAAAAAAAAAAACACTGAAAAATTATGTGAAAACGTGTTAAAAGTAATGTGTCAAAATCTTAATTACGACTGGACGCAGCAGAAAATTAAACTCAAGTGAGACGTTAAAAAAGTCAGGAATTTGTCTGAACTGTTCATGGTGAGCTTTTACTTCTCCTTAGTGACACTAATATGCAAACTGTCAAACTGTGCAAAGCGGATTGGTTATGGTAATCATTCAGATGGCTTGGCATACAGACAAAATCAAAAAATATACACAAATAAACAGGCAAATACATATTTATGTTTGATGCCATGTTAGCGAGAAACCGCAAAAAAGCATAAACTCCTCTGTCTGGAAAGCTTAAAGTTACAGCTTTAGCTCTGACTGATACAAAGCGCTGACACTGGAGACTCCTTCCGTCAATGTTAAATAAACATGTCCTTACAGAAAATGTCACCATATCAATGATTACACGTTTTTATCTTTTTTTACGTTATTTGACTGCATCCACTGCTGTACACGTCCCTGTGAATGTACGTATTAAAATGAGCACATTCAGAGCTGCTGTTACACAAATTAATCAACACCTTCTGACCAATCAGGATCCAGGATTTAACAGTGTTGTGGAGCTTGTAATTGCTATTCCAAACGAAACCCCAGTATTTCCCAAACCCTTACATACTTTATTACAGCTCTGCGAGTCTGTGTGTATATATACTCTGATTTCTCTACCAGCCCCTATATTTACTCTTCTTGCATCATCGTGCACTGACTTTCCCCGTATTACTCATCTCGTGACTACCCGATATAATACTGCACATTTCCCTCACTATCCGTCATCTCTTCCCGTTATTTAGCAGACACTAACACTTTAAAATGTCATTTTGCAATTTCAGTGCCATGCATTATAATTTCAGCACTGACACGTTCTGTTTTCCTGCTAATCTACTCTGTTTGTTACATACATACATACATGCATGCATACATGCTAACTAATGAACCAGTATCCCAGAGGACATCGTAAAGGTCACAGTGAAAAGTTTTGATCATTAAGCATTATGAAAGGAGAATTCAGCTCGACGCAATCGGATTTGCTGGAGAAGCGTATATCCCGGAGGCTGAGTTGGCATCTTGGATGCTGATAACACCATTAATATTTAAAACTAGCCAATTAAGAGGACCTCAGAGCTGTTAGGCTAAACTCCATATTCTCATTTCCTTTGAGAGAAAGGGCTTCATCAAGCTTAAAATCATTTAGCAGCCCACAGACAGCCGTATTAAATCTGAATACCTTTGCCGGAGTCAGCATGGTGAGGCTCAATTACATAAATCTTTAGTCTCAGGTATGCAATATGCTGACGAGATGAAACAGGTATGTTCGCTGGACTATATTTACCTTACGGTGGATTTAAATACAGGAACTCGGGCCTCGTCCACATGTATACAGGCATTTTTGAAAACGTGCCTTTTGGTCTTCTGTCCAGACAAAAATGGTGTTTTACTGAAAACAAAAAAAAAAACGTCCTTCAGGGTGGAGAAATTTTACAACTCGGTTTGTGCTGAATGTGCTGTGTTTTGTGAATGTGATTAAAATTCGCTGCTGCTTTTCTCTCTCTCCAGCGGAGCCTTTAGTTGTAATTACAGTATGAGGGGATGCCAATAATTTTAAAACCTGTGTTTTGTGCAGAAACAATAGAACTATTTGACAAAACCATAGGTGTTGGTGTTGCAGGACGACATTAATGATGACATGAAATGAAGTCATATTTGACTTACGCTACAAGCTACTATCTAGTGAACTTTTCGTATAATAAGCAGTTGAAAGTCGAAAAGTTTCCGCATGAGCTTTTTTGTTTGTTTGTTTGTTTCTCAGACAGAACTTTAGTTCATAGCACAGTTCCATACATGGCTGCTGAGTATTTTTTTTAAAAAATCCCAAATTTGATGGGAAAAAGGTGACCTGGCAACCCTGCGATTAACTGTTTTGTTGCTGCTCCTTCACCACTGAAAATGTTCATAGCGCGAGCATGGGGCAGCGTGATTCCTGCCCCAATGGGCTTTTATTAGCGTTTGCTGCAATTCCCGTTTTTGACCACTGGGTGCAATAATAGCTCTCTGGAGCTAAATGATTACACAGTGTCTAGAAAAGTGAGCAATTCAACAGACTTATTATCTGTTAAATAGTGACATTTTTTTAAAATCATTAATCACTCAAAAGAGCTATTAGTATCTCAACAGAATTTATTTCACACTTTTAAGGTTTTGGAGTCACCATCATAGGAATGGAGCTGCTGGTTTTAGCACAAACTATCCCACGTTGCATGTTTTATTCATTTCATATTTAAATTCTCTGCTCACACTCATGCGGAATGCCAATAATAGCCATAATGATCTCGTCCAACTTTGGTGTATAAATATAACACGTGCCAAATTATTATATCATATTAGTCATCATTGAAGAGTTAATCGTTAACGGTGTGGGAAATAAACAAAGACAATGAATTGAACTGCGAGCAGTCAGATCGCAGAGGCTGTAGGAAACGAGAGAAAATCGAAGGCTCAGCATCAGAGCACACAGCAGGGCTTTCAATCACAGACCAACAGAGAGAAACGGCAATTACAGAGTACTCTCGTAACACGAAAGACATTTAATAAACAAGAGGTAGAGGAGGGAAAGGTGTAAGGCAGAGGTGTAGCTCAGCTGGGTGGATTTTGAGCTTGAAATCGCCTCTGAAGGGTTTCATGTAAAAATAAACGTTGCACGAAAGTCAAAAACGTGTCTTATTTTCAAACGTTCAGGGCGTCAAAACATACAGCATGTACAGTATGTAAGTAATTATCAGCACTGCTCATTTTACATGGTTTATTTATCGACAAATTTAATCTAGAATTGGTAATTCGTGTTTTAATGAATTCGCATGAGCTACTATTTATTTCTAATCCCAGTTTAGCTTAGCATTTCTCCTGGAATAACACAAATGGGGCTAACACCGGAGACTCCTTCCATAAAAGTTATTTGACAAAGACGGATAATCGTTGATATGGTGACGTTTTCGGTAACAGGACATTTATTTGACATTAAAGGAAGGAGTCTCCAGTGTCAGCACTTTGTAACAGTCAGAGGTAAAGCTGTAACTATACGTTTTCCAACATCTTCGGGAAAGAGGAGTTTACGCTTTTTTGGTTTCTCAGTGACATGAAAAAAACAACGTTTTTTTTTTTTTTGTCTAATTAACTTCAACAGAGAACAAAGAGAGGCGGGTGAGAGAGCGACTGTTTACAGCTGTTTACAGAACCTTTTGCAAAATATTAAATGTAACTATTAACAGTTAAAAATGATGGCGTGTCATTCTCTAGTAAAGAACAATTATAATCATTGCCGATCATTGCTGTGGCGTAAGAGGAATAAAACCCTCCAGAATGCGCTGGGATTAACTTCGAGGTGGTAAAAGTAGCTCTGCTTCATCAAACCATGATTATTTTCCTATAACAGCATGACATGGAATGCTTTATTCCTCAAGATTTAGGTGTAACGATTTAATCAAGTACCTCCGTTTATAACTATAGCACAGGATAGTCACCTTCAAAGTATCGCTAGCTGAACTGAGCTCAGCACTAATGGTGCACTTTTATACAGGAACGTGTTTTTGTTTAGCATTATGACAAAAAAAAAAAAAAAAAAAAAGGCCGCTGAGTGCGTCTTCGTGTTCACGCTGGAATACGACTGGTGTTTACCGTAAAGTGAAAGGAACTGAAGAGGAGCCCACACATAAATAATGACACTCATTCTCCGTCTCCTTCTCTTTTTACATCAGAAGCAATTTGCTACGGCTAATTACCCCCTCCTGCGTGAATACGGGGGATTTGCATAGCTGTCGGGCACCTTCCCATCACAAGGGGGGGATTGAGCCTCGCTCCTCCAAGCTGGCACTGCCAAAATCATTTATCAGGCCATTGTGAAAGGGGTCTCCAGGGGCCAGGGAACATGACATCCGTTTACCACCTGGATGTTATACACGCTGTTTCAATTTGCGTTTGGTTACACCCCATTTCAATCCGAGCAGAACTGACTAACATCCTAAGTTACACGTTACACGTTACACTAGCAACAGCAGAAGACAAAAAGCAAAACACTCAGTCTCTGTCACAACAAACTAGCAGGTAGAATCTAATATTTATTGTACTATTAATACTGTTTTACCTTTTTTTTTTTTTTTTTTCACCTGTGATGTCTATCATTGACATCAAGAGAAAACTCATACACAGCTCAATCCTTTTCAGCAGCCGAACGAGCAGACTGGAGGAATCCTTCAGGTATATCACCCGCTATAAATTCATGAAAATATTCCCAGTTGATGGATTCCAATTATGTTTGCATGCAAATTTTATTCAGGATGAATTATTTAGCATAAAGATGCAATCTCCTTGCTTAATTCCCACACAATGTGATTCAGTCTGACCTGAGCGATATTAAAGCCTGCATACTCTATGAAAATATGACTCCATACGGTGCATGGTAGAAAGCACATGTTCCGGTTTATTTATCGTGCTGCGCTACTCTATGCTATGCGGCTTAACCCAACTTGCATAGATTTCAGAGCGAAGGCTACGGTATCTGGTGAATACCAGCCTTGGAAATGATCATAAAATTTAAGTCAGTGTGAATACTGAAACGAATCTGAGTAACGGGGAAAATAATACATGCGGCAAGAATGAAAGAAGCATGGAGGATAAAAATAAATAGATAAATGAAAGGCGAGTCTTTCTCTAGGGATTTCTTAAAGTGGAAACGTTATGGTATGTGGTATGTTATAGCGCTTTGAGTCTTGTCGTTTGTCATTGTTGCTTTTTTTCTAATTCCTGATTTAGACCCTCACCTGTTTTCCCATTTCTTGAATATGGATTACTCTAGTCTAATGTTGTCTGCCTGCGTCTTGACTCTGATAATGATTCATGCATGGATTGCCCAAAATAAACAACACCCTGATTGTGTGCACTTGCCTATCAACACTGCATGTTACACGCAAAGGGAACAACGTGTGCCCTCGGTGACCTTGACCATGGCATGGTTATAAGTGCCAGGCAAGCTGGTTTGAGTATTTCAGAAACTGCTGATCTTCTGGGATTTTCACCCACAACATTCTCTAGAGTTTACACAGAATCGTGCGAACACAAATAAACATCAAGTGAGCACCATTTCTTTGAGCGGAAACACCGTGTTGATGAGAGAGGTCAGAGGAGAATGCCCAGACTGGTTCAAGCTGACAGGAAGGCTATAGTCCCTCAAATAACCATCCTTTACCTCCATGGTGAGCAAAAAAGCAGCTCAGAACCTGCTGAACCTTGAAGCAGATGGGCTACAACAGAAGAAGAAGACCATGTCAGGTTCCAGTGCTGTCAGCTAAGAACATCACCTGGTCTTTTACCGCTTATGGTTAACCCATGTCCAATGTAGCCTCCCATTAAAAATCACAAAAAAACTCTCAGGACATTTACATATATTTCTTAGATTTTTTTTTTTTTTTAATTCGACATTATTTAACTTTCTTAAAGCTTAACCAAAAATGTATTACAGGGCATTCAAAAACTTTGATCATCTGTGTGTGTTCAATTCAATTCAATTTTATTTGTATAGCGCTTTTAACAATGGATATTGTCACAAAGCGGCTTTACAGAAATAAATAAATTTGGGATATAAATTTTCAATTTATAAATTGAAAGTTTATAAAGTGACAGTGGTGAGGAAAAACTCCCTGAGACGACACGAGGAAGAAACCTTGAGAGGAACCTTAAAAGGGAACCCATCCTCGTCTATATGACACGATTATAGTGCGATTATAAATAATTCCCTTACTGTGTAGTATAGAGTCCAAAAGTGCAACTGCGTAATTTCATTATAGTTTACACATGAAGTCTATTTTGTTGAAGGAGACTTGAGTGTACACTGTTTGTGGGAATTGCGGTCCTAAAGCTATCATGGCGATTGCAGTCTGAAGCCATCGTAGCAAAACAGTTTGTAACAATTTTTAGTCCAAAGCCATGTTCATGGTTTATAAGTGTATCTTCAGGTTGTCTGAAGATCAACAGCAGCAAGTGGTTCACAAGTGAAGAAAACTCCAAGCAGAAGTAAGGCATCAGGATGGATCAGGCAGGTCCGGAGAGCAGAAGGGGTCAGGATCACTGGTATCTCAGGAGTAGCAGGTGTAGCTCGACAGAGAGAGAGAGAGAGAGAGAGAGAGAGAGAGAGAGAGAGAGAGGGAGAAAGAGAGAAACAGATTATTAGGTATGCTTATGGTCATGTAATGGTTAAGGACAACGTACACTGTGTGAAAGTCCAAGCAGGGACTCCGGCGAGACTAGCCATGACAGCATAACTGAAAGGGAGAGCCAGAAGGTAGCACAGACATGAGGGCGCCCTGGGACATAAAGCGTCCAGCCACTCCACCGTCAACAAACCTGACTTTCTGTTATATATTTTGAAATGTTTTTGGAATAATTCTCAAATCTGTGGCACTTTTCTAAAAGCCAGTAGGCGAGATTGCAATATAGTCATAATTCCTGTCTGTGTTACAGGCGAAAATGAAGACAGAATGTGGAATTTCGGCCTGACGGAGTGGGAGTCCCATCTGGGTGGATCTGTATGACCACCGTCTGAATTGGACGGACATTATCGTGACTCTCATTTCATCATCATTAAGCAGCAGGGAGTGAAGCCCTCACCGGGACACAGTCATCCAGAGCGCGAGTCATCTCTCAGAGCGCGAGTCATTTGCATACCGTAATGAATCTCCGTTAAGGAAGACGAGAAGGGTTAAGGTGTCATTATCTTCATGTTTTAATTTGGTAGGAGGGAATTTTCGAAGGCATTTTTTTTTTTGAAGCAACAATTTCTAATTATAAATAATATCTCGGGGGAGGAGGAGGAGGGTGAGATATGCTTTGAGACTAAATTAAATATTTGCTTGTGAATTAAGTGGGCTTGTCTGGATAGTTGGCGCTGAATATTTTTCTTTTCTTTTCTTCTGGTTTTAATTGAGTTTTTATATAAAGGTTTGCAAATCTCCAGCATTATTCAAACTCATTGTAGTGTAATCTTTTTAAATATGCTATATTATAAGAGGTAGTTAGGGATGGCCAGGGCCACCCTAGCATGCAGCACGTGAAACTGAACGGCTCAGTAAATCAAATCATGCTGTGATGGGCCAGGTGAAAGGAACACCCACCACGACAGTCTGAAAGTTCATGTCATCATCGTCCAGTGGTGAGGATTGTCAACAAGTGCGTGATGTCGTCCAGGAACCAGCTTTAGCTAGTTTAGCTAGCAAGAACAGACTCTGGAATTATTCAGTTCGTTATTAGCTAGCACGACCTAATGATATTGAATTTGAAAATTCATAGCGTTATGTTAGTTTCGACTTTTTTGCTAGACAACAAACAAATATTACTTGCTGTAGCCTTCCTGATAGGGAAGCGCCACATTATGCCATTTTCTACTGATGTGGATTTGTATTTAGCACCACCCTCAGTAAGGTCGCTGTGTCTCACCTGGCCAGCCCATTTTAAAAGGTTTGTCTACACCCCTGCACATCATCATATCATTTGTACGTCATTTATTCTGGAGTTTATGTCAACATCACCTAGTTCATTTAGTAGGGCTTTGAGAAGCTCCTACTGCGTCTTAGCGATGTGTCATTCGGATAATTTTGGTTAAGACTGTCATTTTTTGGCAATCAGATGAAGCTTAATTGGTTCAGTTTGTCAGCTGAATGTTTAATGGAGTGCAGAAATTGATCACTGTACCAATCTGTCACGAAGACAAAACCTGTGGGGTATTTAAATAAGCCCTTGAGTCAGGTAATTAAAGAAAGAAAAAAAAAAAAACACAGAGCGCTTGTCTTATTATACACTATGTTTACATGCAGAGATTTTCACCAGTCCAAATAAATTCATTGTGATTGCAGATCAATCCGGTTGAGTCATGCTCATGCGTGGAAAGAGGTTTAGTCTAAACGTCGTCAAAACAACAAGAATCACATGAGTCAGGCTCAGACTTCAAATCATGCTGCTTATGTGCTTAAATTTGTGAGTTTTAAATTATTTCTGTCTCAGCAAAACATCATCTGAGTGTGCGCATTAAACCGACAGGAAGAAACAAGTGGGAGATTGTGACCTTAGTAAAAGTGGTCAGCGTTTCATATTTGTCTGAGATTCAGGAAAAACAATGCTGTGGATGCTGGAAATAACATCAAATGCACACATTATGCATCGGTACAACAGATGTACAATGCCCTTATTTACTCGTCTTCTAGAGTTACCAACATTCAAGGCCGTTGCTTGGGAAAAACACAAGAAATGACCCAGGATCAGCAAAAAAACGATGGACCGGTTATCGGAGAAATAAAGAACGTGTGTGTAACAAAAGGATTTGGGAACTGGAAATGTTTACATGTAATGATAAATGCTTTTTGTTGTTGTTTTGGTGTGTTTTTTATTTTTTTTGTTATGTTTATAATTTATGCTTTATTATATTTATTATATTTGCATTGTAAGTCATTTCTGTGTGAATTTCTGAGTTTAAAAAACAAATAAAAATAATTAAAATTAATAAAAAAAAAAGCCTGCAGTTTTGTGTAACTCATTCTTTTAGCTATTTATTTTTCTGCATTTTTTTTTATTATCATTTAAAAAAAATCATTTTAAAGTGTACTAGAAAAAAACAACAAAAAAAAACAATGACGGGATCATATTGGTATCAACTGATAACAGATTTTAATTTAATCTATTTAATCAAATTTAATTACCATCAATTCTGATTGACTCGAGCTATCTGCTAAAAATAAATGATCAGCAAACTTATATGTGTAGTTTATAGCATTAGCCAGTTGCACCTGTTGAGCTTGAGCTGGACTGTAAGTCAGTCAGAAAACCGAAACTTGTGCTTGAGATCGACGAGGTCTTGAGTTTATAGTTTTTTGAACTGTACATAGGAGAAAATGTCAAAATTGGACCGTGTGACATGTTTCTCAAACCGCCACACATTTCAGAAATGCGAATATGATTTTTTTTTTAAATCAACATGAACTATTTGACTGCTGATAATGCAACCAACACTTCTGCATTTCATCCACAGGAAGTATGAAGCGCTTCTCATGCTTTATCTGCTTTATCACTAAAATGGCACGGGTGGTATTTGAAAGAAAAAAAATGAGATGGACTGTATATTGAATCTTCAGAGTAAAGGTTGTGATCATATCAGCATCATGAGTTCATTGTTTGTGTCACTTGAGTGTGTCTCTTTCTTCCAGGTAACCTTTAAAACGGTCTGCGGTTTGTTCAGTTAATGGCTGTCATTACACTTCAGTGAAAGGCCAACATGATAGGGATGATTACTTAATATTATTGACCTTTTCATGATCAGGTGTGTAGTGCACTGGACTAAAAAGCACTCTCTGTACTGTACGTATAATATACAACTGGAATATGGCCGATTTGCCGCATCGCTCTAATAGAATACATTACGTAAGGAATAACTCACTCTGTGTGGGGCTGCTCTAGGAAAGTAATCAACAGTGTAGTGGTGTGATGAAGCAGTGTTACCATTACCACACTTCTTCTTCTTCTTCTTCTTCTTTCGGCTTTTCCCTTTAGCGAATCATCACTCTCCACCTATCTCTATCTTCTGCATCCTCAACACTTGCACCCACTAGCTTCATCTCCTCATTTATTACCTCCATATACCTCCTCTTTGGCTTCCTCTTCGCCTCCTGCCTGGCAGCTCCATGTCCAACATTCTCCTACCGATATACTCACTCTCCCTCCTCTGAACATGTCCAAACCATCTTAATCTGGCCTCCCTGACTTTGTCCCCCAAACGTCCGACATGAGCCGTCCCTCTGATGTACTCATTCCTAATCCTGTCCAACCTCGTCACTCCCAAAGAGAACCTCAACATCTC
>CM040981.1:1572370-1631491 GCA_022985145.1 Pangasius djambal | reverse complement strand
CTCTCACCACTGTCTCGTACACCTTCCCCTTGATTCTCGCTGATATTCTTCTATCACACAGAACTCCCGACACCTTTCTCCACCCATTCCAACCTGCCTGCACTCGCTTCTTTACCTCTTTCCCACACTCTCCATTACTCTGGACTGTTGACCCCAAGTACTTAAACTCCTGTACCTTCTTCACCTCTTCACCCTGTAACCTTACTGTTTACCGTTACCGTCGATTATTTTCCCATAACAGCACATCCTGATGTTTTATTCCTCTTACTCCATAGCAATCGGTCAAGGATTACAATTTTCTATGCTTAGTAAAGAATGACATCATAATTTTTATCCATTTATAGTTACGTTTAAGATGAAATGCAAGTTAGTTCCTTTTCTCACTTATGTCAGCTATTTCTAATTGAAAGTACATCATATGGCTGTAATGATCACTGTTGTACTTTAAAAATGGATTTTTACATAATTTAACAAAAAATGTTTTTTTTTTCCTGACCTTCGATGCTAACTTTGTATAAAAGTGATGAGTCTGAAAAGGTTAAAACTTTCCACACCTGCTCTCTGATTATCGAACATCAGAAATCCACGGTACCTTTTGACCCAGTTAATCTTTGCAAATAAATCTGAAAGCTTGAAGCAACAGTGAGAGAAAAAAAGAAAGTGTTGCAAAAATAGGCAGAATTTTTTTCACACGCCGTGATCAAGTTGTCTGACATTTCGCCAGCATAAATTGCCTCTCTTTTCTGCATCTCCTGTCACCCTAGCGCATGCATTAGGCCTCATGTTTCAGCTTTGACCTTTTGTTTCCTGAATATAAGAGCAGGGGGTCATGGATTTGTCAGTGTGTGAGTAACTACTGCCGGGGAATGTGTTCATGTGAGCAACTGAGACTCAACAACGCCGTGAGTTTATTATGGAGATGCACATCATGCAACTCTGAACAGACTCTAGACATAAACACAGTCGACTCTAACAAAGAAGTCTGGGGAAAGACGAGTTTAACTGGATCGTGTTCCTGATGTGTTCTAACTAAACAGCTGTCCTGTGTGGCAGTAAAATCTGGTGGCTAATCAACAAATCAGAGCAAGTCTGAATGAAATAGGACAGAATAAATATATCCCGATTCTATTGTAAATTGATGTCTGGAGATTTTCTGGGAGTGATTTTCCTCTTTGATTTTTGTTGTTATACAGGAAACAGAAGTTGCAACACCTGCCTCCAGCTCAGTAACATAAAACTCATTACTGACGAACATCTGGAACTAGCAACTAACATGAATTTTTTTACATTTTTGCATTTTTTTCCTGGGGTGCGCGGTGGCTTAGTGGTTAGCGCCACTGCTTCGCACCTCCAGGGTTGGGGGTTCGAATCCTGACTCCACCCTGCGCGCGTGGAATTAGCATGTTCTTCCCGTGCTTCAGGGGTTTCCTCCGGGTACTCCGGTTTCCTTCCCGAGTCCAAAGACATGCACTGGCATTTCCAAATTGTCTGTAGTGTGTGAATGGGTGTGTGTGTGTGTGTGTGCGAATGTGTCCTGTGATGGGTTAGCCCCCCGTCCAGGGTGCCCCGAGTCCCCTGGGATAAGCTCCAGGCGCCCTGAGACTCTGTGTCGGGTAAGCGGTACAGAAAATGGAGGGATTTTTCCTCATTTTTCTCACCAATGTGGTCACCTGTTAATTCTCGCTCACCAGCCATCTCGTCCCTATCAGACGACAGCCACCATCTTTTCAGACTGCATTAGAGGACGGAGTAACTCACTCAGAGGAGTGCACTCTTCCATCTGCACTCTTCCATATACATGAGCGCACAGATGCTCACAAAATCATTGTGATTAACAGCGGAGAAAAAGTATGCCATCACTCCAACCCAGAGAATAGAGCTGATTTTGCTATCATCTGTGTTCAAACTCGTGGTCTCCGGTCGATAAGGCGAACCCACTCATGAACCCTCCTGACATCTCAGTTATAACTCTGCAGGTTCTCATACACTGCCTCCTTTAAAATCTTTTGCCTCATAGCTTGGAAAAGGATTTCTCAGGAATAAATATATCTTTCTATTCAAAAGCAAAGAGGGGCACAAACTTTAGCACTCAACTGTGTGAGTATCTAACATAAAAATGTGTGAGCCGGATCAGCATCCTCTTCCACAAATGTACTGTAGAAAATCCATAGTGTGTAGAAGTGTAAAAATGTTCTATTGCTCCACCGAGACTGAGGTGTGTGTGTGTGTGTGTGTGTGTATGTGTGTGTGTGTGTGTGTGTGGAGGCTGGACGTCACCCAGAAGCTTCTCCAATGTCCTTCACAGCAGATGTTCTGAACCTTCCAAAGCCAACACATGGAGGAAAAATAAAAACAGCCTGTTTACCTGAAACAAAGAGGCAGTGATATCGATGTAGTAAGTGCTAAAATGTTGATTCTGCAACTGTGTTAGCTATTTTTGTTTTATTATTCTGACAAATAGGCACTGAATATTCAGTGAAGTAAAATAACTGTTGATGTTAAAAACATCTTCTTACACGGTTCTCAGACCATCTTTCTGATCATTTGTTAATTTATTTTCGCCTACTAGCTAGCCAGTGGGTAAAAGCTAGCCCATGATTCCTCTGAGACAGTTCAAGCTATTGCATTTTTACAAACTGCTGCGCATAACACATATGTGGCATAAACACACTCAGAGGAAAGTGCTATCTGCCCTCTTCCACATATGTGAGCTCACAGATGCGCTCTATTGATTAGCGTCACTGCGATTAACAGGGGAGACAGAGTACGCCCCCCCCACCCAGAGAGTACGATCAGTTAGACTCCCAGCCATGGACGTATCGTAGAGGAAATATCTTAGCAGCATACCTTCATCACTCCAGCCCAATGCTGATTATTTTCTTATAACAGTACAACACTGAGTGTTTTATTCCTTACAGATCACATAATGTAGGATTTCCATAAAGCAGTTTTGCTTTATTTAATGCTCTGTGGTTCAGCGGTGTGTAAAAAGGGCGAACTAAGAGGTGAGCTGGTGCTTCCGTTAGTAAACTGTGTCGGTTCCTGGCTGTATGAGGTGTCAGGCGAGACTTCGTGAAAGCCGGGTGTCCCGCTGGCAGGCCGCACATGCAGCTGCTCCACGGGAAATCTCCACACTAACATATGGTCAACAGACTGTGGTGCCTACACACAGGTTTCTGTCTGGCTATCTGACTCGCAGCAGGCTCATGAATATGGCATGGGGTTCAGTCAGGTGGCGAAGTGATTACAGCTCCAACATTGTCTCACAGGAAAACTCGCTGGTAGCGTTATGAATCCTTATGTCTTGCTCAGATATGAATTTTGCATGAGGCTGTTTTTTTTTTTTTTTTTTTTTTTTAATAACCTTGCATGTGTACATTTTTCAGATCTGAAATAGATATCTACATGTACACGGAGAACAAGGATGACTTCTTCCACATCTGAAGGTGAATTGAATTTGTCCAAGCCGTTCAAGCGCACTCTGCTTTAACAAGCTATAGAACGGAAAATGCTAAGGAGTTTGTTTGAAGGTTAATATTGATCTCATCGACGGTCCGAAACACTCGTGTGATCTTTGCAACAATTCAAGGCAAAGTCAATAACTGTGTGAGCGAACAATATAATTCATCATTCAAACATAATTCAACTGAAAATTATGACTAGCTAATTACATGCATTGGTAATTTATAATGGAATTTAAGAGGGTACTTGAATTTAGTCTTTATCCTTTGCCTCATTTTTCACTCAGCGAAGTGTTTAAACAGCTTGAGAGCTGTGAAATGAATCCGTATGCTGACATATTTCCTTCTGAAAGAGGAAGTTAGAGGGATCGCACATTGAGGTTCCTGACTGATTTACACAAGGGCCAATAGCGTTCACGATATGCCGCACCTCGCGTAATCTAAACAAACCTCACAGTAGAAAGAGGATTTCCCACTTTAACCAGGACGATATCCTAGACAACGAGATGTGTGGCTATGTAGTTTAGGAGGTATGGCGTACGCGGTTGAGACGAGGTCGAGCGGCAGGTGGTGACGGATGGAGAATGATAGCTGCAGTGTTGTCACCAGGTGACACCTGACACGTCTGAGTGGTAGATCAAATGATATTGCTGACTTTTATTGATGGAAAAGCCCCGATGGTATATAAAGACAAAAGTCTCTATCAGTTGGTAAAACACTCAAACTCCACCCGCTTCCAACTGAATAAACTCCACCCGCTTCCAACTGAATAAACTCCACCCGCTTCCAACTGAATAAACTCCATGAATAATGCGGGGAGATGCACAGCCAACCACACACCAAAGAACCATGCTTACTGCTAATGAGCTGCTAGTCCTGGGGGCGGTACATACTACACAGTGCGGTCTAAACAGCATTTTTAAATTATTTTTTAGTGTTTTCCCGGAATTGATGATCTATAAAATTAAAGCGAGAATATCACCAAACCCATTTTTGCACTGTACTGGATTTTGCTCAGTTATGCCACCATTTTATGCCATCATGTCGGTTCATATTCCTAATTGTGAAAATATTGCTTAGCATCTGTTTAAGTGAATTAATATGTCTAGAAAAAAATGATTCCTACCAACAGCCATATGGCAGGATTTGGAAAAAAGAGTAGTGTTTTACAGCTATTAAACATATAAACCTCTAAACATACAGATATAAACCAATCAGAGTGTGTTATGTTTACATTTTCATTTGTTTCGTCAATAAAGAATAGATTTTTTTCCTGTCTTTGAATGAAAAGTTGGTCAATACTAGTCTGCTTGCCGCAGAGACCTGAGCTAGCTGTCCGTCTGCTTCAATCCTGCTCCATCTTGAATAACCATGCAGGCGTCATTTTTGTGAAGAAGCACCACACCTTCATAAAATCTCCGTCATAAAATTCTCGAACTCTCTCACTCCCATCTTTTGCGTAAGTGATTCTAATAGAGCATGTATCATCATTAATTAGCTCATATTAGACACACCAAAGAGGTTAAAAAAAAAAAAAACAACTCTAATCTAAACTACGGTAACTGCAAATTGCAAAACACATCACCCTTTAGCCATCCTGTAACTCGTGGTGCCCATCAACACAGCTGGGGCTTAATGCTCCACTCACAGAGCTGCATTCAACTTACAGGGAATTTGGACTCTCCACCAGCACTCCAGTTTTAATTAGCCCTAACGAGCTATATTAGCTTAATTAGCTATGCTTAGACATGACTCTTCATGAGCTCCTTTGTTGATCAATGGGCTGGAGACAAGTCATTACACGTACTTTGAGGCAAAAGTGGCTGACGACATTTTTTTTATTATTTTTTTTTTTACAAGCTTTGAGACTTGACGCCACACAGCATCAGGTCTCAGCAAACGAAAAGACTGTCACACATTTCAAAAACTATCGAGCAAGAATGACTGTAGGTAGCTGCTTAGGTTATCCCAGGAAGTAACTTGCTGCATAGAGGCTCCACAACATTACATGTAACTATAAACTCTAAAATATGGTGTCTTTGTTTAATAAATCATGTTTTATTTATTTCTTACTTAATCTTACTGGTCATGTGTAAGGGCCGTGCCGGGACTAGCAGCAAATAGGTTCAACTGATAAACTCCCTTTGATAATGTTGTCTTGAATTTCCCCTGCGGGGGATCAATAAAAGCACATCTTATCTTATCTTATCTTATCTTACGTTGCACTTGAACACTCGACAACAGTGACAAATGACAGCCAACATGCACGCGTTCTGCATCTGTGTGAAAAGAAATAAGTCTACAACCAGAAGGGGCAGTAGTGAGTTTGGATCTTTAAACAAAAAGTATTCAAAAAAAAAAAAAAGCCTGAGTACCAAATCACATGCTGCTGCAATATTGTATGTCTGTATGGAACTAGTATTACAATCTATCTATTTATCTCTCTATGTACTTACTCACTTTTTAATTTGCTCATTAATTCATTCATCTTCAGTAAGCTGTTTATCCCGATCAGGGGTGCGGCTGATCTGGAGTCTATCCCGGGAATTCTGGGCACCAGGCGGTCAAATTCACCCCGGATGGGACTCCGGCACCATGCACACAAACACATTCACACACCTGAATGTTTTTTGGACAGTAGAAGGAAAGCAGAGAACCTGGAAGAAACCCACACGAACATGAGGACAGCAACCCTCAGAGCCCTCAACCCGCCGTTCTTTAGATTTAATGACCAGTAAGTGTAATCCATTTCACTCCGTGGGGGAAAAGTGTTGATGATGATTCATTCAATCAGTCTGTTATTCAGAGACAAAACGGAGAGCAATCAATTTGCAGGTAGTAAAAAAAAAATTGTCCTCAATAATCAGTTAAACAAAGTCTCACTGTGGAGAGTGTTTTTCCAATCAAAATACAAAATGAAATGCCAATGAAATGAAAATGAAATGTGAAATAATATCAGGAGGGATTTATTAAATTATTGGAGATGACTCAACGACAGTGTTGTGGTTGCTGTACGCACGACAAGCTCGCTGGAGAACAGCAGCACAGAGAAAATGACATTCTTTACCACCCAGCTGCAGGGATGTAGTCAGATTACACACACACACACACACACACACACACACACACACACACACACAATGAGTGAAACCCACTTCCCCATTCCCATCCCTCAACCCTATTAGTGGAGCTGTGACAAGGTGCATATATGTGTGTGTATGTGTGTGTGTGTGTGTGTGTGTGTGTGTGTGTGTGTGTGGCACAAAAAGGACTTAACCTCATGCTGTGTGACATGCTGCAAAGCCCACACATGTCTCCACAGTCTAGCATATTAACATACAGATGAGACAAGCAGGAATAGGTTATTATAGGGTTTTTTTTTTTCCTAAAAATAGCACGGTTGTTTAACCCTTTAGAATTTGCCACAGCTTATTCTTCATCAGGGCAGTAAAATCAATCATCTATGGTTTAATAGGAAGGAATAACACACTCTATGTGGTGCTGTTGTGGGAAAATCTTCAACGACGTGGTGGTGGGATGAAGCAGCGTTACTGTTACCACCTGAAGTTGATTTGTTTTCCAGTAGCATCTCGTTCCAAAGTGTTTTATTCCTCTCACACCACGTCAGCAGTAACTCCGCTTCATCACATCATCCTGCTGCTGATTATTTTACTGTGACAGCATGACACGGTGGTTTATAAGGGATAATCCATGGCTAGCCGTGCATTACAGGATTTTAATACATGATGTGGAGGTAAAGAAACACCTGGTGCAAAGCATTTTTTAACGCCGCGCGCATTAAAATCGTGTAACGCACACCTAGCCGTGGATTATCCCGCTTATCCCATGGTCACTTGCCAGCATTGACAAGTTAAAGCTGTCATTGATGTTTGACTGAAAGGATAAACAAAACTAAAATGTATAAATTTATTTAATAACATTTTGTTAGTTATTTTATATACAGGTCATTAGATCTAGAATTCTGCCTGCTCTAAATCATACACAGGGATAAAGTAGTGTGATAAGATTACATTTATTTCAATGAAGTATAATAAATAGTTGTTAGAGAGAGATAGAGAGGGAAAGAGAGAGAGAGAGAGAGAGAGAGAGAGATGCATTACCTGCGCCTGTGCTGCGCCTCTACTAATAATGAAGCTGTAAGTTTAAGTGCTGTATGCAGCTGTGATTGTATGTTACTATGGTTACAACTGTTTATAGGCAGCACGTTAATTTAGAGGAAGAGTGATTTGAGCAGTGATTTGAACGCACACCTCCCAGCCAATCAGAATCGAGTATTCAGACAGACCACGGTATAAATCCCTGATATTAAAATGCCACGGATTAGAATTAGTAACTGAGAATGTGCGTTTATGTTCAACCTGGATGTAAATGATGGAAGGATGGAAGACTTCGACCTGTGTGATGGAGTTTGCTGAATGCAGGACAGATTGCAGTTACGAGGAGAACCCAGTGCTCTACACATTTTACACCAGTCTTGAAGAATAAAGCCTGAAGAAGCCTCAGCTCATGTGAGAGTACTTGAACGCCGGAGCAGAAACGCCCGCTGCACTTGTGCTCTGATTTTTCTGTCACGGTGTGTTTTAATCTTCCACGCTGGTGCCTGTTCTACTCCCCACAGTTCCATATGCGACTGTATTATTGTTATTATACTGGTGTATGTTAATGTATTATGAGGGCTGCTTTTTTCTCATTTGAGTGATTGAACTGCGCAGGTATATTTTTGTACAAACATTATAAATATACACTTTTAGAAACTCAAGTGTTTTTTCATTGTCTCTCTGAGGTAAAATATCAATAACAGTTCCAAGCAGAACCGTTTTTTTTGGAGGCTTAGACCTCTTAATTATCCAATTACCCTTTAAAGTACCATTGAAGTGACCTTTTTTTTCTAAGTGAGTAAGTATGAGTACTTAAGTACTTAATTATGTGTGCTACAAAACTCAGAATTATTGGAAATTATGAGCAAGTGGAACACTTTTTGGAACACAGTAGAACCCTTATTGGAAGGTAATAACCCTTAGACATCCAATTAGCCTTTAAAGTACCCATGGAGTCCCATTTTTTCTGAGAGTTTATGTATTAACTGGATATGAATGTGCTACAAACTCCACATTATTGCCAATTCTAAGCGAGTACCAGAGTAGAAGGAATACTGGACATTGAAAACACTTAACCAATTAAACCTTAAAAAACATTGAATGACTTTTTGTTGTTGCTGCTGTTAAGAGTGTACGTAGTACAATCTCCAAATTAACACTAATTATAAGCAGTTTCCAGAGCAGGAACCTTCTTAGAAGCTATGAATTCTTAATTATCCAAGTAACCCTTAAAGAACCCACTTCCCCCCCTAAGAATATACGCAGTTACTGGATAATCTTGTGGTACAAACTCTAAATTATAACTGAATATAATTGTTTTTCAAAGTAGAAAACAACCTTTTTAGAAGCTAAGAACTCTTGATTGTCCAATTACCTCTTAAATATTCATGTAGTAAGTATTAACTGGGTATGTGTGTAGTACAAACTGCAAATAATTGTTCATTATCAGTATTTTCTGAAGTAGAAATCTTTTAGAAAGCTAAAAACCCTTAATTATCCAATGAGCCCTTAAACCCTTGTAGAACCGATTTTCCTAAGAAAGTATGTTTAACTGGGCAAGTGTGTGGTACACATCAAGCACCTTCTGAAGTAGAACCCTTTATGGACACTAAAATACTCTTAATTATTCAATTAAAGAACCCTTGAAGAGCTTGAACCTTTTTTTTTTCTAAGAGTGTAGGTGTTAGCTTGGCAAGTAACTTCAAATTATTGTTAATTATAGTCATTTTCCAAAGTAGAACCCTTTTCGGAAGCTAGGCACCCTTTAATTATCCAATATATCCTTAAAGAAGCCTTACAGAACCATTTTTAATCTGTGTGTATGAATCGTGTAAGTGCATTAAGTGTATTAATTGGGTAAGTGTGTGGTACAAACACCAAATTATTTCTAAATATAACCGTTCTCCTTTTTGGACATTAAAAGCTCTTAATTCTCCAATGACCCCTGAAAGAACCTCTACAGAACCCTTTTATTTTCTAAGAGTGTAAGTATTAACTGGGCTCATGTGTGGTACAATCTCCAAATTATTGGTAATTAGAAGCATTTTTCCAAAGTAGAGACATTTTTGGAAGATAACAACACTTTATTCTGTATTGAACCCTTAAAGAACACTTGAAGAACCCTTTTTTTTTCTACGAGAGCGTGCATTAATTGGGAAGGTGAGTGGTATAAAAACTCCAGAAATATTAGTTATTATTTACTTCTTCATGTTTAATATTTAGCTCCTCAGTACTTGGCAAACTCTCAGGAAAAAAAAGGGTTCTTTAAGGATTTTTTAAGGGTTCATTGCTCCTGGCTGTAGGAACCTCTATAGGACCTCTAAGGGTTCTCCAAGAGGGACAACTGAAGAACTCTTAATGATGTACCCTTGAAAGTACAACAACAGTCCATAAGGTTCTTAAAACTACTTTTAGATGTACGTTACAGTCACACAGCTGAAGTGAACATGGTGATATTTGTGTACGAAGGAACAGAAACCATCGTTTGTCTCGGGAAAGGTCAGGATATCAGGATGAAGTGGTGATGGAGTGGCTGCTGTAATGAACTTATCATTCTTTATTTTTTTCTTTCTCTATCTCTATCAAACCCATGTTGACTCAGGAAAAGCCAGATCACCTGACTAGTGCGGAGAATCTGTCATTGTGGAGATTTTGTAACTCTTAAAAATCTAGGAAAAGACGTATTTAACCAATGACATCATTCTCATAAAGCTTCCTTCCTGAAATTTTGCGGTTAAAAATCTCAAACCTCTTACTCAATTAAGATCTAAGACCAATACTACTGAAAATAAAGGGAAAAAAAGACAAAGCTTCGTTTTCTTCTTCATGTGCTCTTTAGAAAATCTAACGCTATGTCCAAAGAAGCATATTATTATCCTATATTTATGCTGAAGGAATAAATCTCTCCATTTTGTGCTTTTATAGGAAAACAATCAACACCTGTGTGATGCGATGAAGTTATTCCTCTTACACCACAATAATTTACCACCAATTACACTTTTTATTTATTAAAAATATCCATGTTTTTGAATGTGCGATTATTTCTATAATTTCGGTAACAGGGTTGGGCTGTAAGTCAAAATCGCAAAAATCACAATTTCAGTACAAATAAAGGGAAAAAAGCGACATTCAGGATCTTTCAGCTTGTGAATGTGTTCAGGTAACAGAGTTGAGTGAATGAACTAGAATGTATATTTTTCATAGCTTTCATAATCATTTATGAATCGTGCAAAAGCAGGTTTTAAGCGTGAAACGGCTTCACACATTAATGTTTGAAGTGTTTTAATGATTATATTTGAAGGCGAAGTGTAGCCGTAGTGGGTTGTTGTGAAGGGAACTCTCTCCGTGTTTGAAATGTCTTTTGGCTTTACGTTACACACAGATTTGTAAATGCAATCTCAGTGGAACACAAATGGCACTGAAATTATTGGAAAGAGCAGGAGAATCGGAGGAACGGTACTCCAGAACCAGCTTTTGAGAACCACTCATATAACTCATCTAATAAATCACATCGTTGGGCTGAAGCTCAAAGTTAGAGCATGACTTTTAACCCGGGATTTGAAGAACTCGACCGCTTCCATAAATCTTTGTGTCTCCGTGATTTCATTGTGCCTCAGGAGAACAGACCTTACATATTAGACGGGTCAGAAATAAGAGAGGTTACGGCTTTATAAAAGCTCTGGGATGCACATGAGTATTTAAATATGCAGTAGGAACCGAGTCCATTTCGTTTTCAGTTCTCAAAAAACACGTATTTAGCGTAATAATTTAAACCTGATCTTCTGAAATAACTGTAGGCGTGTCAACGAGCAAGCGAGAGCAATGTTTGATTTAGAACTCTTTCATACGCATAATGAAATTTCATACGGAAAAGACAAACCTCACCCTTTGCCCTAATCTTAATCTGTGTAATTTCTCACACAGATTGAGTTATTAAGATGGTTACGGATTTGCAAGATTGAGACCATGTTGGCGAGATATCTTGTGATCTTGTTTAAAAAATATATTTAATATAATAATGGTAACTAATAATATGCAATAATGCTATTCTGAATGGTAACTTTTAGAGGATTGATGGAAAAAGAGGTTTTTGGCGATGGAAACCATATGCTATATACTATCGTAAAGAGTTCTTTGCCTGGGAACTTTTAATGTTTCTCTTTGAGAAAAGGCTCCAAGTAAAACCTCTGTTAACATCCAAAGTGTTTCTGAGGTACACTTTTTTCTGTTCTTTTAACAGTTCTGGGGAAAACATTAAAAGCTCCCTATAGAGAGTGGAGTGTTTCCTTTTCAACTAAGGAAAATACGAACTTAACTCTTGAAGGAACCCTTGAGGAACGATCCGAAAACCTTTTCTCCAAGAGTGTGTAAATTCTTAAAAATGGTAGATGCATCTACATAATAATAATAATAATAATAATATAAAAAAACAGGCTAATATTAAATATTATATCCATATGAGGTATTAATATTAGCGCTTTTGTTCTGCTTGACAGGCTCCAGTATCTAACGAGTACTTTAAGGAAATTAATCAACAACTGTATCAGCGCGTCCTCAAAGCACTGACACTGGAGACTCCTTCCATAACTGTTAAATAAAACTTCACCATATCAGCGATTACACACATTTTTGTAAACAATCTGAATCCAGGTTTTAACCGCACTGTGTATCATGGATTAGCAACAACATTTAAAAAAAAAGTGCTTTCCAGGCAGCATTGCATTTTTTTTCTTTTTTTTCGTGCTCTGACACACACCATTAAACTCAACATGTTACTAAATTCTGTCACAAATGTATTGGAATAGGATCGATGCAAACACGTGTAGCGTGGTGAACTGTTGAACCTTACGCAAACCATCTGCTGTACAACAACCACAACAAAACAACTAGTACAAGAAACAAGAACTGGCACAGGAAGCAAGTTCCCTTCATTGGCTTCAGTCAGCTTCACACTGTAGGATTTTCAGTAGAAAAAAACGCAAACGCGCATTGTAGGAGAATTATTTGGTCTTGAGATTGGCGGTCTTAGAACGCATGACAGTGCCATTGTGAGCAGCGTTCTGTCAGTGTGAGGCATTTTTTGAAATAAAATGCCCAAGTATGAGCACGTATAGGATGACGCCAAACTCGCGGAACAGCTACAAACGTGCTAGAGGTGAGATTAAAACGTAAACAGAACATGATAATGAATGAGGGGGAAAAAATCTCCTTATTACCACAAGCTCACTGGTTTATGTTTAAGTTTTGTGCTGGGTGTTTACATAAGCAGAATGTAATTATTTCCTTTAATTGCAGGTCTATTATTAGAGAATTGTTATGGTGTAATGACCCAGTCTCTTATAGAACGTTATTGCGCTCATCCTGTACAGTGGGATAAGTAATAATCTTAAAAGTGCACTGAAATCGCACCGCGTTAAGGAAGCTACAGTACGTAGCCCTGTGATCTTGAGTTCACATCCCAGGACTGGCAGAGGTTGAGGTTGTGAGCCGGCAGCCGGTGAGGCACCAGCGCCATTACCTGTCCCGTCCACCGCTGTGACCTCAAACACGATCCCGGTCTCTGCGAACAGCTCCGCAGGCCCCTGAGAGGCTGACCCTGCTCTCTGATCCTGCCGAGGGAAAAATAAAATGCTAAGCAGCAACACAACAACCATTTGCAATTCTATAATGAGCAAACTTTTAAAGGTAGCACTAACCGAGTTTACTCTACAGAACACTGTTTGTGGGTCTCATTTATAAAACCTTTTCCTAATATGTATGCAAATGTGTTCATAAAAGCACCGATTCCAATTTTTTAAACATGCATGATGCTAAAAACAGGCTAGGCATCGCATTATACTACAGTATATTCGTGTATGAGGGTTGATGAATGCCAAGCTTGTTCACCGTCATAGCAGTTGGCATGGATCTACTACCGGGATGCTTAGAGAAGGCAACACTAGTTAGGCATGTGTGCTATGTTAATGAGAACAAAACCATAAAACACTGAGAAAAAAAAAAAGGGAACGTGAGACTATTAGAATGAAATATGTGCATATTCAGTACCGTATCTACGCTGAGGAACTTGAGATGAAGAAGTTAAACTCTCATTGCTGTCTTAAATGTGTTTCTACTTACTGTTATACCTCCGAGTTGTTTTTTTTTTTTTGAACTGTACGACTCCTGTACGCTGACGTGACATCCTCACTTTCCGTCACCGTAAATGGAGAATGTTTTGAATTCTTAATGTGAAAATAACGTGAGGTGCTCACATCAGTTAACATTATTTATTAGAGATGCACCAAATTTTTTTGGGGTTACTGGTATTTTTTTGGGGAGTTTTGCACGTTCTCCCTTCTCCTCTCAGGTTTCCTCTCCCTGTCCAATAGCATGCTGGGAAGTGGACTGGCTACTCCAGATTGCCCCTAGTTGTCAATGAGTGTGTTACTGTGTGTGCTGTCGCATCCAGGCTGTAGTCCCAAGACTCTGAATCCACAGAGAAGACGATAAAGCACTTTACTGAAGATGATTTTGGAATGAATTAAGACACACACTCCTCAGCACTAATGCTAATCTCTCATGTTCATCCTATGAGCATTTTCAGTGCTAATGAAATTTCCGGATTGATCCTAAACATGTTTGTCAGCGTGCCCGCAAGGCCGACACTCGTCTGCGTCTTCGCACCACATCACACACCCTCGTCCTTTTCCAATATTCGCCTCTCGCTCGCTGATTCCCACTGCTCCTCTTTGTGCAGCTGTGCTATGAGGAATGAGGGATTCTGGGAGATTTTTTGCTTATAACTAATTATCACTGCTGCTCAGTATGCGCAATATTAGCCTGTGCAATGCACTAGCGATCTGCCTGCTAGTTCTATTTCCACTGACCTCTTCAATTAGCCGTGGCAGCTGGCTAACATCAGATGGTGACCTTTGTTTCTTGGGCAAAGGGAGTTCTCTAACTTGAAAACTTCAATGCACTCTGATTAGAAAGACACTCTCACACTCTATTTCTATATTTCTCTCCCTCTCTCTTTGTTTTTCTTTATCTAGACAAGGGGATTTCAACTAAAATTCCTTGCGTACAAAGAACTACATGAGCGATTGTGGCAGAAGGGGTGTGGTTCAGCGCCGGCTGTGAATGGGACAAGGAGTTGCGGAAAACAAGCACGGTAATGAATGAATGGGTGCACCTCTGCTTGCTTAATGAGTAGTTGTATTTATAGTATGTTTGTCCAGAGTTTCTTTAGACCTGAAAGATAGCGAGTGTCAAAGGCTTGCAGTGCTGACAGTGAAAAGCAATGACACTGAACAGTGATGGCAGTGAAAACATTGCGTTCAGTCGATTTATGCGTGTGTGAGGTTTGCAAGAGAAGCACTGAAAAGTGTGTAAAAAAAAAAAAAACAAAAGTAAGCAGCTCTCTCCGCAGCCTTCATCCTCATTCCCATCACTGAATGCCCAGATGTCACAGCAATTAACATGACTGAATGGTGACAAAAGTTACCTTTTAACACTTAACCATCTTCAGGGGTTCGAGTCTTCAGGGGTTGATTCAAGGCCAAGTCAAGATGGAGTGCAAATGAAAGCAAGACAGAGTCAAGACCATCAAATCCTTTTCAGGACCAAGACTTTACTTCAGTTAGTTGGCTTCATTCACGCACTGTGCCAACGTTAAAGCTGTTTTCAACAGAAAAGTATATTCTTGCAAACGAACAGAAAAGACAGCACAAATATTATTTTAACAAACTCCATATTTAGCAACAAGTCCGAATACAAACGCCAGTAAGTCCAAGTCAGTGCATCGCGAGAACGGACTCAGGTCCTACAGCACTACGTTTAAGGATTATATTATGTAATGTCACATGTGTTTCGTATCCGCACTCCACCTCACCACTTTGGACTAGCGCCATGGAACGGTGACGCACTTGAAGTGTAGCGTAGACAATACTTCTGTGTCTGATGCTTCGCTGTTGAACGGTCTGTTTTCATCATTGAAATGTCATCAGTTTGCTAATCGGGTAAACGAAATGAAAAATCCACCAAAATCTGTGAAAGAAGCATCACCCTGTAGCTAGTTTCTGATCCGATGAGCTGCCTGAACCTAAATAACTGACATAAATGCATGTGATTAGCTGCAACTGAGGATCTGCTACAGAAGCTGGTTCATGGTGAGAACACTGGTGTTTTTCTCACATGTTTATTGGCTCTGCTACAGTATTTTTTTTTCATGCTTCGCTCCTCTGAAATACTTTGCCGCATCCAGATTGTGGGATGACGCCTGATCTAGGCCTTTCTTTTCATATCGCTGACTAGTGAATTCTGCTACATATTCAGCCGAACAACATTTTGGTCCCTGAGGAAGCTTAGAAAGTGTGGGCTGAGGACGCTTATCTTTCACTGAGGCTGAGAATGCTGAAGCAGTTAATTGACAGACAGAGTGCAAGAGAGAGAGAGAGAGAGAGAGAGAGAGAGAGTGAGAGGGAGTGAGAGAGGTAGGGAATAGCTGTGAAAGAGAAGGAGGGAGGGGAGGTGCATGTGAGAGCGTGCATGAGATCAAGTGAGGGAGGGAGACAGAGAGAGAGAGCGAGACGCATTCGCTCCGATCGCTCCCGTCTCCCGGCATCTAACTGAAAAGGGAGAATTTTTACAGAACACCAGCAAGCAGACGAGGACAACTGTGAGGATTATTTCCTGTAAAAACATCACCTCGGCTTGTGGATACTGTGCGTCTGTGGAGTGTGTGTGTGTGTGTGTGTGGGAGTGTGTGTTCCCTGTCCTGAAGTTATACAGGATGCGAGCGGGGGATGAACAGAACGTGGCGCGGCAGGATCCTTCGAGGCAGGAACGCCAGCGCTGCTTCTAGCCACTGACGAGCGCGTCAGGACCGCTCTCTCTCTTTCCTCATCTCTCTCTCTCTCTCTCTCTCTCTCTCTCTTTACCCCTCTCTGTCCTTTTTTCTCTTTCTGTCTCTCCTTCATTTGAATCCTCCGAGAACATCACGGAATACGGCAGACGGACAAGGGGAAAGATTCATCACACGATCCTAAAGAGGACATGAAACGAGGATTTAACCGATAAGACACTGATCGAGAACGGATCTCAGGCAGCTTGTCAGAACACTTTGAGATTTTTAGCCGGTGCACTGCTTGCTTTTCATCCTGGTTGTGGATGTTGTTTGGAACCTTGGAAAAGCTTCTGCAGGTAAGATCGATGATGATTAGTGTGTGTGTGTGTGTGTGTGTGTGTGAGTTGATAAAGCTGTGATTCGAGCGCTAAGGAGAGAAGACAAGACAGCCAAGGGAGTGGAATATGGTTTGAGCCGATTGAGCTCTTCCTGTTCTTATTGCATAAGCGAAGTGCGCTAAGTTTAACACATGTTGTCTTGGTCTTTTTTTTCTTTCTTGCTGTTTTGTCCTAATGGATGTTTAAGGCTGAAATCTGATGATTTCTTGATTATTCCTGTTCTTCTCCACAAAGAGTGAAATTAAGAGGTGGTCATGGAATCATCTTGGAATATTAATCACTTTGGATTATTGAGCCTCCTTATGCTTTGAGAGCTGACATGACTTATCTCTCCAGCATCCTTCCTTCATCCAAGCCATGCATTTCCTACATTTACATTGTGTGTGAGTGTGTGTGTGTGTATGAGTGACTGGGCTGAAATCGATAACGCTTGATAGGGAGGGTTTGATAGAGGCGTGTCTGCACTGTTACCGGCGCTAATACGAAGAGCGCGCATCCATCTCGTATCCGGCCGAAGGACACACTCTTCTGGCTGGGTGTGAGCGTCCTGCAGTTCCTTCTCTCATCCTCTTCCTCCACACTGGACAAGTGCTGCCCTCTTAAAAAAAAAAAGAGGGAGATTAAATATTCACAAAGGCATGCGCATCCTGTCCATGCTGAAATATTTACAATAATTTAATAATATATGAAGCCAACGACTATGATTTTTTTTTTTTTTTGCATCCATATAAATGACCACTAGATGACTTTGCTGGTAGATGTGCGGCGCTCCCCTTGATAAGGCACTCGCTAAGGGACCCTACAGAGGCTGTAGCTGGGAAAAAGGGTTTCTTTGTAGTTTTATGATATGGGTTTAATACAAGTTATAAATCCGAGCGAGATGTTGCGATCCTTTATGAAGCTTTAATGTCCTGAATCTCTTTATTTTGTCTTCAGCACTTTGATGCAGAATGATTTTCCCAGAGATAGATATTATCTTGCTGAGACCCCCGTCTGTGTGTGATATGGCCAAGATCTGTGGGTTCACAGCCTTGTGATTATTTATTGAACGCCAAGCCAAGGGAATTCGATAGATGCTCAGTTTTTTGGGGTAGAGGCTGCTCTAGATTCAGGCGAGGTCTCGCATTTAGAGACGCATTCCTTCATGGATTAGAATGCGATCCGTAACATCCTCACTTTTCAGACAAACCCCGCTTGTTCTTTGTCTTTCTCTTATTTCTATCTGCTAAGGAAAAGGGAGGGTTCTAAATGAATGTGCGTCGTCGGAGGGCAAAAATGCCGCCCTTTCACTTTTCAGTGCGTTGCTGATATTTCGTGCCTCAAATCAAAGGAAAAGTCCTTCTAAAGCTCGTCTGAGTGATGATCTCCATTTTCTTTTCAGGCTTCAGAGTTATAATTTAGATTACAGTCCCATTGGGTGAATGGTATACGGTCTAAATCGGAGCAAAGGATATAGTAGTGACACCTTCTCAGTGGGAGGTCATTCAGGATTCCCAGTATATATGCTGCAGATACATACAAGTGCAATTTTTTTATTAAATATGAACCATAGCACTATGTCCCTGGAAACATTGGATGAACCCAGATATAGAAATGTCATCAGTGTCCTCATGGCGTATGAATTCCAGCTCTGACAGTTCCTCGACCTCAGCTACATCACTGCAGTTTATAAATGGTTGCAATTAGAGATTGGAACTGTTTCTCATTATTTTTATTTGCGTGCACCTATGACATTTTCTAATGTATTTTTTAATTTTCTAATGAATCTATTTTCCAAAATAGGTATAAATAAACTAGCAGTCTAATTTAACCCTCCATGACCCGGAACAGGCAGTTACTAAGGATGAATGAACGAACACATTCATCCACACATAGAAGTAAAAACCTCCTGAATACTTTTTTTTATGTCCTGAGGGATCCGAGTCCTGATGCACACCTCTAGTCTCAACCACATGACCAGATGAAAATGTATAGTGCTCCTACTAGTCCTATTTGGATTTGTTTAGAACATGTTATCTGTTCATTTCGACTATTCAATTCATGTCCAGTTACATCACTAATACAAATATGCACATCCAAAGCAATTGATGTAATGCATATGATGTGTTTTTCAGTTGATCTTTATAAATATAATGTTCATTCATTCATTCATTCATTCATTCATTTATTCATTCATCTTCAGTGAGTGTTTTGTTCTGGTCTGGGTCCAGAGCCAATCCTGGGAATACATCCTGGATAGGATGCCAGTCTAACTCAATGGACTATGGACACACATTCACATTTAGGGCCAAGTGGGAGAAGAACCCAAAGAAAGTGTATTCACTGGACTGGTGTTCTAACAAGGTTGTGTTCCCACCTCACGCCCAGTCATGTCCAGGACAGGCTCCGGATCCATCACGCCGCAGACCATGATGAAGGACTTAAACACTGAAGATGAATGAATGAAATTGGTGAGCTTTAGCATCTCACCTGAGCAGCATCGAGCATCGAGCATCTGGAGCAGAGCGACTCAGCAGATGATTGTGTGAAAATGAAAATGGTCTTGGCTAGCACAATAGCTCCATATGTTAAATGTGCTGAAAAAGCAAGGCCTCAAGCCCTGGACGTCTTGGGAGTCTGGAAAACGAGGAGTAAGGAGAACTCTGAACACTGTTGGGGTTTGTTAATGCAGATCGAGTTCCACATTAACTAATTATTTGTCTTTCAGGACAGCATGTGATACTCTACAATAATATTGAGTTACAAATTATCCATGACTCACCATCCATCATCTGTAAGTGTATGGATACAGATACAATGGAATTCCAACTTCCAGAGGTGAAACAGGACATACGCTACATTAGGATAAATCAACCAAGAGTGGTACCCAGCTGCGCCAGATGGTGTCTCGGTGTCCTGTTGGTGGGGCACCTGGGAAAAGTTGACACCTTAGATATGTCCATGATTGATGTGTTTGTGTAAAATGAGAACGGCTATGAAATCTTCAGAGGGTGTGCCGTATTATTTTACTGTAATATCTTCCAACCGGATGAGTGGACACGTCTGAAGCAGATGTCACATCCTATTCACCGGTCAGTTAAATACCTCGGCCACATCATATTTTATTCATGTTGGCATCCAGAAGTGTCAAACACTCCACTGATCCTTAGATCTACACTTGTTCCCTTTTGATATCCAAAGCGTCTTCTGAAAAGGCAGCTTGGATGATCTTCCACATGGGTTCCACCACAAGGAGGTGCAGTTTGTCCTCTGGATGAAGTGAAGGTCATTTTAAACCAGAACAGCTGCAGAGAGAGAGAGAGAGAGAGAGAGAGAGAGAGAGAGAGAGAGAGAGAAAGTCGTCAGCATAATGTGGTGAGAAGATGTCAAGCTAAAGAAAGTTTTAACTCCTAGCACTTAGCGCAAATATCCTACTGGAACCTCACACAGGTTACACATTGTCAGTGATTTTGTCTTCCTCAATCTCTCAGGACCAAATGTACCAATGCTGTAAGAGAAACAAAAAAGCTACAACATTGCATTTAGGGATATGATATGACTGGTGAAGCAGTTATAAGTGCTTGATAAACATTTTGTTCTGGAGAACCCCTCTTGCTCAGCGGTAGTATTTTAAATATGGCTTGACAAGATGGATGATTGTATACCTACTTTATACCACAGTAGTGCAGAATTCTCAAATCTGCAATTCTCAAATATGCTGCACATAACGTGACGTGTGTAATGGTTAAAAACGTGTGTAATGGTCGATATGCTGAAGATTTCTGTAAGGAGATGTTTATTTAAAATTTATGGAAGGAGTCTCCAGTGTCATATAGTAATTATAGGCAAATTGCTGTGGTATAAGAGGAATACCACACCTTAGGATGTGGAGTTTTAGGAAAATAATGAACTCTGCTTCATCATGCCACATTGACACTGATTATTTTCTTATAGCAGCATAACACAGAGTGCTTTCTTCCTACATAACTGTATAACATACTGTGTAACTGGGGCTTAAAAGCCAAGGAATACCCGCTGACATGCTTTACGTGCATCTTTAGTGCATTTACCCCTTCATTTGAACAGAAGCTCCTGTGAAATAAATACACATTATCAATTCATGTGTCACAACATCAGTTTGGCCTTTCGTTCCATCTTTACCTGTCAGCTCTCTGAACTGGCCTGGCGTTCTGATTCAGTTCCACCCCATTCATCTGAATAGACCACAACTCATTCTGCTCGAGCCACAAGGACATAATTGCATTGTTGAAAAACACTCAGCGTGCTGCCGCAAACCGCCGCTGTCCTGGCTTTGTACGATGAAAAACTGCACAGTCATTCCGAAATTTAACATGCACTTGAGTTAACGAGTTTATTTTCAACCCAACATCGACAAAGTCCCACTCACAATCATTGACTTTTCTTTCCTTATTTCCTTCCAAAATGAAGAACGTTCCAATTGGACGAGTTTCCCCTAAATAAAATCACACAGTGTAAATACTTAATGCATTTCCAGGATGTGAGGTCTTAACCGGCTAGACACAGAGCTTGCAGGCATATGTTCAGCGTGTCCTTTAAGAGGGGAGCATAATCAATCAACTCTCGCTCTTCTGTCCATGTTGGGTTTCAGCATTTTCAAATGATGCTCCTTTTCGCCCTTGTGGTGGTGTCTGGAAGGTTCTGTCGCAGGGTTTGGCACCGTGAGCCTTGCTGATCAGATCATTAGCGTGTATCAGGGTGATGTTGGCTTGGCAAGGGCATCCACTAATGACTGCCTCGACTCTAATGACTGCCAAGCTAAATAAGAGAAAATAGATCTAATTTGGACTGTCTAGCTTAGCTTGCTGATGGTATCCAACGGGCAAGACCTTGGAAGTGAATGCACTATTTGAAGCTCTTGCTCTTAAATGCTTGTCTATTAATTTATGTCTGCTTTGGAAATCCATGTCAACCATTTTGTGTCATTTTTTGATGAGCCAGTTGCTCACACCAAGCCTGATAACTGACTTCAGCACATTTACAAACCAGTCAACGATGTAGTGAGCGTTATTGTCGTGAACTCCTGGTTCAGAGTGCGAAAAGCACAGCTTTGTTTTATTTTGAGTTCACCAGATGTGCCTTTTGCTTTGGACGTGTCTCTGCACTGCTATTTCCTGATTCTCTTGTTCTCTGTTTAGATCTTGATAAGGTTATTTATTATGCAAGCTCATTCCCACCACATATGAGAAAATATTACATCGATTTTTCTCACAATTGTGACCTTTTAGCTTACAATTGCGTCATAATATCATGCATTTGCATTTTTTTTAATCTCATAACTGTTACATATGCAACTGGGACATTTTATGTTGCAACTGTGGCTTTTTATCTCGCAATTCTGACATACATAAATGTTTTGCAATTGCTTGATACTGTCTTGCAACTGCAACTTTTTATCTGCAGTTTGTGCTTCCACTTATTAGGATATAAAAAGTTGATATTAATGCATGATAGTAAGAAGAAGAAGAAGAAGAAGAAGAAGAAGAAGAAGAAAGTCACGGTAACTCACAGTTGAGAGATATTAAGTCACAAATTTGAGATATTCCTTCGGAGTTGCAAGAGAAAAAGTCGCATTTGTGCGATATTAACTTGCAGTTGCTACTTTTTAAAAACCCAAACCTGCATAATATTTTCTCATACGTGGCATAGTTTTTGTCTAGTTGTGAAGGCTTTTTCTGAGAGTTCTCCAAGAATCATTCTGTAGTAGGAGTCAAATCACAGGCAAGGATAATCCACATTTGGAGAATGGGAAAACAAGCGAGCATGTAAACCAGTAAGGACTAGCAGCTAGGAACAAAGAACAGGGAAAACAAGAACAAGAAGCAATGCTCAGAAATGCACAATTACAATCAACAAGACTTCGCAACTAGACAAAGACACAACAGGGTGCAAATTGACAAACTAATCAAGATCTAAAAAGAGAACAGGCAAACACAATCAGGGAACACACCGATGACAGGACACGGGCAGAGACAGAGACATAACAAAGGCACATGTATCCGACTCAAAACAAAATATGAGAGTGACAGTTATATCAAGTTGAAGGCTTCAAGGCTTCATCCTTGTATCCAGGTATTAATGTTCCAATCGCATTTTCCCTCTGCTACAGTTTGTCTGGAATTATTGTGAACTAACTCCTTGATTTGTAATGTCTACGAGATTGTTCTCCAAGGATTTAAGCTTGTAAACTTTGTATGGAATATGTTTTCCTTCCAGGCATGGCAGAAGCATATTTATTTTTAAGTATATACAGAACGATATTGCACTTCAACATCTAGTCTTAGCTAAGATATCCTAAAGGCAGAACTGATGCTCTTATTAAAACTCGGCCGAAGTTTCAGCTCATTCCCAAGTGTGCAGGAATACAAATACTTCAAAACCAACAGAGGGCTTCACATGAGACAGTATTTCTCATAGTGCTTTATCTTTTTCAGGCTTTTCCAACATATCCGCAAGTACAATTCATGGCCAGAATCTTTTTTTAGACTCATACTCCCCATGCATTTCCTATAAATACATAACACTGTCCACAATCACCTCACTTCAGAGAGAAACGTTTGTCAAAATTGGCTATCTCTGCCCTGCTCAAGGCTCTATCACACCAAATTGATTTCTCTGTGCTTCGGGCAAGTCAAGGACTCTCAATTAAAGAAGGAATCTCAGTGCACAGCTGCAAACAAAACTCTTTGCCTAAAGCAGAATTTTTTTCATGAAGCCCAGAAACAAAGGAAACAGTCCTGCCTTAAATCTAGATAAGGTTCTGGGAAGGGAGGAAAACTGGCTGGTGAGGCAGGTCAGGGTTGGAGGTGGATCCTGATGGGAGACTGGTGATTGGCGTGGATTGAAGATGGCATTGTGAGCAGATAAAGCGGGTAACACCATAACAAGATGTTCACTCGGGGGTGGATCAGGAGGGATGGAGAATGGCAGTGAACCTGACTCCTAAGCACTCCAAACAACTCTGGGAAGAACTTTCTTCATAGACACTGGTGGACACAGCAATGGACTATTAGCGTGTATGCCTAGTGTGAAGGCTTTGAGCAGTGTGATGGACAACAAGAAGGAAATTGGTAGGAGGAATAAAACCAGCCTTTCTTAAGCAGCCTTATTCTCATTCTGACCTTCATCTGGTTTTTGTTCTTGTCATGCTCCTCCTGAGAAAGATTTCACACTAGACATTGTAAGTTTTTATACCATTTTACATACTTTTGCTACAGGTTTCTTTCCGTAAATTCCAACCAAATGAATTTACCACATTTGAGTCAAGTTGAGGGTGCTCTATTTGAATGACAGAATAAGTCTGGCTGCTGAGCACATCCTTCTGGATTATTGATTTCATAAATAATATCCCCAAGTGGTTGGCATGTAGACTGAATTCAGCTGCAATGCCTGGTGAATTTAATGACCAGGTCACTCCGAAGAGACCTTCACTGCCTGAGCTTTGCAGTGACAATTAGCCGAGGATGGATAGCAAATTAGCACTCTACCATTGTTTAATTTAATATTAAAGAATTCCCAAAAATTCTTCAGTTAGTCCTGCCATAACTCTGGTGTTTGTTAGATTAGCATCATTTCACTATTACTCACTGATTCTAATCTTTGATTACCATGGGGTTTAATGGCCATCCTCTAATTAGCATTCTAATTAACTAGTATTGGAAGAAAATAAAACAGATTTGTTTCTAATCATAAAATGCTTTTAAAAACATAAATGTTTATGATTGTGCAATCGCGCGTTCATCAGATTAGCTTCTCCTAGCCGTGCGCCTATTCAGTGCTCAGGTTTTGTTTCACGCTAGTCTGTAAACACATCTCGGTCGTACATTTTATATCTCAATGATCCAGTTGTTCACCTCAAACCTGGTATTTAGGATGTTGATCGATCCAGTCTTCTGAGCCATACCAAAGTTTATGTTCAATCTTATCTCTGGAGCGGAATAAATTCACCACATATTTGTTTTCCATTTAATACGGGAATTGAGTGAATTAATTAACTGCTCTTAGCCGTTTTATCTGAGTCAGCAGGGCAGATTGGGCTGAACAGTCAGGTTCTTTCACCAATAGTGAATTTAGAATTAGAAATAGTGAAGAAAGCTTACTGTACTGTGAGAGAATTAAAACAAATCTCTCACCACCGTGCCTTATAAAAGTTACGGTTTATTGCTTCCATCCATCTAATATATAAGTTGAGCACAGTTTTAACAAAAGGTCATATTAATAGCAAGAAGAAATCATTTGGGTGGCATTAGGATGTTCTGTGGTCTTATTAACCCTCTCATGTTTGTTATAAACACTCATGGGTGGTGGATTTTTAGGAAAATAGAACTTTCTGCAAACCATCGCACTAGTGGCAGTGGCAGTGCGATGAGACCGTTATGGAACTGAAACACGATCCGTTATCCTGATGTTTTATTACAGATTTTATATTCAGGAGAAAAAGAAAGAAAGCCCTTTATTGTCACATATAAATCGATAATACAGTGAAATTCCTCTCCTCTGATCTTCACAGAATAACTAAGCCCCCAAGATACATTATATGGGAAACTTCCTAATATATGGGTGATATTTAGAAAAAGTGAAAATCACATGCACTCTTTCGGGAATAAAAAGGATATAAAGCTCTGGATATGTTTAAATAATTAACAGGGAACTCAATAAATTGATGAATCAATAAATAAAAGCAGAAGAAAGAAAGAAGGTAAGGAAGGAAGGGTAAAGGAAGCAAAGAAGATGGAAGAAAGGACAATGTGGTGAATGCATGAAAGAAAGAAAGAAAGAAAGAAAGAAAGAAAGAGGTGGATGAATGAATTAAAGAAAGCAAGAACATGGGAAAGAAGTGATGACAAAGCAACAAACAAACAAACAAACAAACAAATTAATTAATTCATTAATTCATTCATTCATTCCCCAGCTCTCTGTAACACACTGGCATTAAGAAACTATCAGCACCTGAACTGAATTCGAGGATGTTGCTCGTTAAAAATGGTCGCAATTCTTTTTTGTACTAATTAAAGTAAAGTAATAATCTAAATGCATCATATTACTGAATCATGGCCATAATTTAAGGGCTGTCCAACACAGTATAAGAAATCTCATCAACCGAAAGGCCAACGTCAGTGAACGGCAGTTTGTGCAGGGACGTTTGTCATCTCGCCGTCTGCAACACTCAGCGACATGCGCCGGTGCGTTTTATAATCTAAGCACGCTGCCTGGTTATGATGGAAAGCGTATTAGCCAGCGGGATGCACGGGGGATGTTAATCTGTTGTTTGTCTGTAAGGACCCCTGAACAAAGCCAGAGCATCTGAATGATGACCTTTACCTCGTTGTGAGCAAGTGCTGCTCTCATTGTCAACATATGTAATTCCTAGCCTTGGATGCCAGCACGGTGCTGGATTATAAATCAGTGGAAGTGCATCCGAGCGAGCGACTCGAGGCCCCCGGGCGAGGCTGATGGGACGGCGGCGGACAGACGGGATAAGGGAGCCACGGGCTGTCGTCCTGCCGCCGTCTGCAAGCCGTGGTCAGAGTGTGGCCTTTCAGAGGCCAGCGAGGAGAGAAGGCGGCTCTTATCAAACTGCCGCAGACGTGGAGCTGGCATTCTGTCATCTGCTCGTGGGCGTGTGTGTGTGTGTGTGTGTGTGTGTGTGTGTGTGTGTGTGTGGCTATTTATAGAAAACACTGATTTCTCTCCTACTTCAGTGTCATTGTCACTGATAAAGGACTCAGCTGTCAAGACAACAACATGACAGACAGTTCTGTACCAGAAATACAGGAAGTAACATAGCAAAGGCACAACCATCAACAGCACTGGGTCATTTCAGTAACCTAGGGGTAGTGCTTATAAGCCTACATAACACCTACATAAGCATTCCATGAAAACTGACATTAAACCGCGTAAGTACTCTAATAGGTACCACCTGATATAAAGCCAGCTTTTGTTAATTTTGATGTGCATAGCACCTGTATTTTCTCTGTCCCTGAATTAGAGTAGTGCTTATAAGGCTACATGACACCGACATGAGTATTTCATTGCAACTGACATCAATCTGCAAAAATATTCTTATAGGTATCACATAGAATAAGGCTGGTTTCGGTGAATTGTGCTGCTCATAACACATACAGTATATTATCTCTGTCCTTGAATTAGAGTAGCGTTTATAAGCCTACATAACACCTACATAAGCATTCCATGAAAACTGACATAAATCTGCATAAATATTCTAGTTGGTATTGCCTCACATAAAGCTTTCATCATCTTTGATGGACTTAACACCTGTGTCAAGATGGATTTTTATCAACGTAAGGCTGTTATAACAATTTCCAGGCTGACGTATGCCTTGAGAAACATCATCATAACTGGCTTTGTAGCTCAGTTTACTTCTGTTATGCTAAATAGTGGTGATGTGACATAAGTGGTGCTTATAAGGCTACATAATACCTAAATACTGTATGTTGGTCATGACAACTAACACAAACCTACATAACCAATTATAAAGGCTTGATAGGCATGACCTGACATAAAGGCTGGTTTGGTAAATTCGCACCTGAGTCAAGTAACATACTTTTATTGACCTAAGATTGTTATAACAATGTTATAATTATTTTTCCAGGCTGATTTATGTCATGCAAATGTCAAGAAAAGTGACTTGTTTTTGTAATTACTGTAATACACTGTATGTCTGCTTCTTCTGGCTCTAATGTGTATTTACTTCTATCTAGCTTATGCTTATGTTAGATGAAGACTTATGACAATGTAATAACAATGTAATTACTCTGTTATTACATTGCTATTACAATGTAATAACAGAGTTATGTGTTGGTTTTTCCCCCCCTCTGGTACTGAATGAAGACAGTTTTGCTTTTGATGTTCTGATGTCATTTCCTGACCGTTATATGACTGATGTTCTAGATCACATAATGACATAACGAATATCTGTCACGCCAATTACGACATCGAAAATCGACAAACGCAGTCATGACAGCTGGATTGCTGCTATAACCCTTCATAACTGCTTATGTAGGTTTATGTCACGTGGGCTTACCGAAATTTTCACATGTAATCTTTATACAGGATTCACTTATTTTTACACGTAGGGTACATGATTTAATTTTTTCAGACGTGATTTTATCACATGATTCCTTCTTATTCATGCGTGATGACATTATTCCTATCATGTCATGTGTCTTTCCTTGAACTTTCAGGGCATTACATGATGAAATGCACGTTCTATGTTTTTCGCATATTTACATAAAGATGTAAGATATGTGCTTTTGTTTCCCATAATGGCCCTGAGTCTAAAAAAAAAAAAAAAAAACCCTGAGTATTTCTTTTCCAATTAATGACATTTATTGGCCTTAAAAAAATTATTAAAGTATCTGTTGGAAACGATCCCACAGGAAAGAAAAAAAAAAGAAAGAAGAGAAAAAAAAAACACTTTTCAACTCGTTTAATTGGATGTCGAGTAGCTTTGAGATTCGTCCTGCAGCTTGGAGTACTGGAGGTGGTCAGATATTGAAAAATATGATTTGATTTCGATCCAGGTGGTCGTCTGGCATGATGTGAATTTTAAACTGAGGCACTCATTGCTCCTCCGGGTGTCGAGAGAGAGAAATATGGAGAGAGAGAGAGAGAGAGAGAGAGAGAGCGAAAGAAAGAGAGAGAGAGCAGTCAGTGCAGTTAATTCTGAGAAAAAATGTGCTTAATGAATTCCAACAAGCCTGCGTGAGCGATGTACGCTTCGGGACGTTGAATGTGTGGGAGCGAGATGGACTGAATGCACTTGTGCTCCAATTCCGTACACGCCGTGATTGCGAGCGACACACCTACGCTGCCTTTTCCGTCTATTAATACGCCGCTGTAATTCCATCTGACAAGTTGAATATGTAGAGCAAAGGGTGTGTTGTGTTTGTGTTTAAAGGCAGAAGGTGGAAATATACATTCATCAACATCAGCTCCACGAGCACGGCGACGGGAAAGTGCGTAAGAGGAAGTCATATTTCATCCTCCAGGGCTGTAGGTGACCTTGAGCCGGACACATCAGCACTCAAACATCACAGCTTATATTGAGTGACTAATACACTCTCCGTCTGACTCCAAAGCTTTTCCATTAACAGAGATTGTGCATGCCCATCCAGCAAAAACCCGCTGAAAAGACGCTGAAAAGACAACTTTTCCAGACGTCTTAACAACACTGAGATTTGGTTGAAAAGTGAAAGGTTAAAAGCCGTCTTTATATGACGATATACCATAAATGCAACAGAGAAATTAAATTGAAATTAAACTTTTGCAATAAATGACAAAACGTACGACTTAAAGATGCATTAAGGTTAGACCTTATTTTCAGGATTACGATTAAGTAGATGGATTTGACATACAGTATGAATGATCTGTTTTTACTCCTTGAGCCCACTCACCTTCCCCATTCCCTCCCATGTTCACGAAGCTCCGCCCCCAGGATCTTCAGTGGTCCAAATGGGTTTCCTCAGTCACTTAATACACTTCTGCTGAGGCTTAAAACATTATATTTTTATTATTTATTTTATAATGTTTTACATATTTTCCAGGTTATTTGTACAAGTAAGTACATTTAAAAAGTCGACTATTGCACCTTTAAAGTTATGTTACTGTTTCTGCTTATAAAATGTATTAACATCTTTGATTTTTTTTTTTGTTGTATTTTCATTAGAATGTAAATTAATGTGACATGGACATTTCAATCAGTCTTTTGAACTGATTGCCACCACTGGTTGGGAAACCTTGGATTAATAGCTTAATCACAACAGTCAGGAGGATAACAATCGCAAAATAATCAACAGGATGGTGCTATATACAGCAGAATTACTCTCACTGCCATGAAGTTCAATGATTTCCCAATAACACCACATTGTTGTTGTTTTGGCTGTTCTTTTGGCTGCTCTCGTTAGGGGTCGCCACAGAGGATCCTCCATCTCCATTATGGAAATCTGGATGTTTTGATTTGGCACAGGTTTTAGGCCAGATGCCCTTCCTGATGCAACCTTCCCATTTTATCCGGGCTTGCGACTGGCACTGAGATTGCACGAGCTCATGCAACCCCAGTGGCTGGGTTTGGTGCCAGATGTGGGGCTCAAACCCATGAGAAATCCCTGAGATTAAGGGACTCATGATCTACCGACTGAGCTAGCCGGGCGCCAATAAAACCACATTGTAAAGTGTTTTATTCCTCTTATAACACCACATATTTTCAACATTTTTTCTTTATTAAAGAATGTCGTCATCATTATTACCTGTTTAGTGTTACTAAGTCTTACAAAGAGTAATCCAGGATGCATGATGCGAAGGATTTGCAGGTTTATATCTTCAGTATTTTCAACCTCAGTTTTCTGGTGTGGCTCAAGCATCAAAAACCCAACATGTAAAAATAGTAAATAAATAAATAGAATGCAAATGGTGTGAATTTGCTTTTACGCCATTTCTTTATATCTGTTTATCTGGGATACTGACTCAACTCCTGTTCAGTAATTAGTAAGTGTGTCTCTGTGCTGTTAAATCTGTTGCAAACACGTCTCAAACTCCCTCCTCTGCTCTGAACATGGCTGAAAATATCTGTGCCTGTGCTCTAGGTTGGAAAACTGCATCACGGCGAAGCAGGAATGTGTTTTTACCGCTCCCTGAGGTACCCGTTGTTTAAGTTATGTGATAATAAAATACCAGTGGTGTGCTGAATAAATGTAGCAACACCTGTGAATAACAGAATAACAGCTCCTCTCTGAGAATACACTTGCTTATTACCCCTGAAGTGCTCTACATCGTTTCTTTTTCAAGCTTCTTCAAGATGCACTTCTGCGGGAATCGGACAGTAACGGCATTTCGTTGGATGTGCTGCGTCTCTAAGGGATTTCAGCTTTGCATTATCTTGTCAATTAGAGCCCAGGAAGATGAAAGCCATGAACCGAGAGCTTCTTCATACACACACACACACACACACACACACACACACCCACACACCGAGCGAGTCTCCGTCACACATCACACTGATGGCCACATTTCTATCTCTTGGACCATAAAACACCTCTCTTTTCAAAAAGCAGATATAAATTATTCATCGCTCGGATGCTCCTGCCCCCAGATCAATGCCAGCTCAAAGACTGTGTTCAGTGGCATTTGGTTCAAGGCCACATTTGATCACTTCCTCTCCAGGATTTGGCTCTTTTTTGTCTCAGGCCAGAAAGAAGTCATTATCTCCATTTGTTTGTAAGCTGCTGTTGAACAAGACAGCGAGACACACACACACACACACACACACACACACACACACACACACACACACACACACACACACACACACTTAAAGTTAGGGAAGAGTGGAATTTTTTTTTGATGTGGTGTTTTGTTCTGTAGTGAGGAGGCTTTGATGAATGGAGGACAACCAAGGACAAAAACAATCATGGAAATGTTTTTCTGTTATTATATAAGAGATAAAGAGCTCCATGTCATGCTGTTATAGGAAAATAATCAACAGCAGGGTGGTGTGATAAAGTGGAGTTACTGTTACCACTCCAAATTTGATTATTTTTCCAGTAACAGCAGTGTTTTGTTTCTCTTACACCACATCAGTGTAAAAGAAAAAGTGTAATCTCTCATCATGTTCCACTTCTGATTGTTATGAAGCACTGACACTGGAGACTCCTTCCAAAAATGCTTAATAAACATCTCCTCAAGGCTACATTCTCTCACCAGGCTGGTCCTGAAAGACGTCATTTTCTTCATCTGTTTTTAAGCTGCTGTTAAACCAGAGAGAGAGAAAGAGAGAGAAAGAGAGAGAGAGAGCAAGAGAGAGAGAGAAAAAGAGAGAGATAGACATAAAGTTAGGAAACATTGGAAAAATCTTTGGTGAATCATGAAGCCAGATGGATGGCGTTATGCAAAACGGACAAAGAGGAAAAAAGATAGATGAAAAATAGATGGCGTTTGATTCATGTCTCGTCTCGTCTGAGAAAAGCCTGCCAGAGAGTCATGCATGACAATAAGCCAGCTTGTGCCGTGATCACATTAAGTGCGGCTTCAAAGATGCCCGGATATTAGCAAGCATTTGCTTTTCTGCTCCGAGTCTGTCATGACTCATTTCCACAGACTCAAGACTGAGCGTTAACTTTGACGCACTTGGACGCCAGGCGAGATTTACATTTTTAACTTTTTATTCCTTGCGCCCCAAGGATCTGCAAGACAACAGCTCTGAATCGCTTAAGTGCTCCGAATCAGCTTGGCTTTGAAGAATTCGCTCTCGCCATGTCTTTTAAATGAGTACTATTCTCGGCGCGTTGCCTGCTTGAGTGGAAAATGTGACATTTATGATTCAGAGGGCATTAAAGAGCACCACTGAAATGCTAGGCGTCTGCAAGAGCAAACATTTTCTCTCTTCCACTCTTTGGCACTTTGCTTCTTGCTCTCTCTCTCTGAAAGCCCAGATGGCCGGAGCAGATGCCCAAGACTCACTCAGGAAGAACGGAAACCCTCCTCCTCTTTCTCTCCTGCCTCTCCTTTAGGCGACTGAGAGAAATGTTCAAGGAGGTGATTGGCTGAGCTCCGTAGGCCTGCTGCGCCCCGGCTAAGGGCGAGATACTTCAGCTAAATTTAGATTAAAAGGTCCTCCATCACCACAGGCAGAAAAACCGAAAAAGCTCCGGTGGTTTTCTGTCGAGGTTGCAGATTCAGAGAATACGCCTGACAGTACACGCGCCTCATTACGGGAGGGAAGTACACAATAGAAAGACAAAACTAGTGCCCATTAAGACTTATTTTTGGATAGTTTGTGTTCTGTGAATGGAAACTGTCTCTCATTTCAAAGAGGAAATACTGAAAAGGTTGGGTGAGGTGGAAAAGCTGGAAAAGAGGCTGATGGAATTAACCATTTGGAATGATTAGTACTGTTCTGAGGAAAATAATCAATGTGTGACGAGGCGGAGTTCCTTTTACCATCATGATTAATTCCCTTTTAACGGCACGCTCAGCGTTTTACTCCTCTTACGCCACCGCGATTTGCCAACAATTAGCATACATTTTCTGTAACTTATTTGTAATCTGTAGCTTGTTTGTTGGCACATTTAATGTCGTGTCGCATTTAATGTTAATACTTATGTTATAGCAGCAGTTGTATGAAAGAGGGTCACATCCGGCATCAGATAAGTCCAACAAGAATCGCAGCACTCTTTCCTTAATTCAATTGTCATAGTTGTGAAAAAACAGAATTCACCATTTAAGATTGCATATTTCTTTAAAAAAAAAAAAAAAAATCCATGGACATGGATCATCTTTATTCAGCTTCATCTAAACCACGAGTAAAGATCAGGTAAAGCAGTGTGTATCTAGGTGATGAAAAAGACCATTAGCCAGAAGTGGGTCACACTGTCAGCCGAGGAGAAACGGGCCACTTTCTCAGCAGAGGGACTACTTAACTGACCTCTATTCACTCTCTGAGCTCGGGTGTTTGCTTTAACGTTGACCTGTGTCCGTTCCTGGCTCACGAAGTGTTAGCTCACTAACAGCGTGTGTGTGCTTTTGGCTTTCGAACCGCCCGCTGGACATCAGACTGAAATTAAAGTCTGTGTGACTTACAAACAGAAAAACAGTAAAAGAGTGCCAATCAGAGATGCTCAGAGTTAGTCCTGGGTGTCAGAAACACGAGCATGGTGCCACTGAGGCCAGTTTTAAAGCTGAAAGGTGGACAAATTGAAAGTTGCCCTCATGAGTCTAAGCTTTGCCGTTTCTCGGTAACATGACAAGCCGTGTTTCTTTTTGTCTTCGTTTATTCAAAAGAGAGGAGAAAGAGAAGCTGGTGAGGGAAAGTCTGTTTATAGCTGCTATAATGTAAGCGACAACAGGAACTAACTTGTTTCACAGACGTTCCAAAACATAAGATGTAACTATAAATGGATTTAAAAAATATGTCATTTCTAATTTTTTTAAAATTGTAATTGTTGGCAAATTGCTGTAGTTTAAAACAAATAAAAAAAAAAACACTTATTGTGCTTATTACAGGAAAACAGTAACCTCACTTCATCACACCACCTTGATGTTGATTATTTTCCTATATTAGCATGTTATTTTCCCCATTACAAACCTACTTGGCAGTTTGGTGATAAAATGAATGGTGTATTTTGACAAACTGGGGTTTGCTAGTTAGCTTGATATCTTTAGTTTCACAGGAAACAGCTGCATCTCTGTCAGAGATTTTATCTCTTCGGGTTAATCCAATAATCCGACATGCCTGGGACTCAGATCCAAAACTGTGAGAAAAACCTATCAAAGACATCCAGTTACTTCAGGATACAAACAGACGGCTAAGATGCTTAATTGGTGGTCTACCAGCAGTGATGGAAAAAACAATGTATTTTTTACTCGAGAATTCTCTCCTGATCGCTTGCATGTTGTGATACACCCACTCGAGGTCGGAACAGACACACAACATCAGGAGACAAAGTTCTAGGCTCTGTTTTATCTCCTACATTCCTGATAACACACTACCAAACTCTTTCTTCTCTCTATCAGGAAAAGTGGAGAGTTTGCTGTAAATATTCATCCGATTCTGAAACTCGTTCTTATTTTGTCTTCTGAGTACCTTACGGTTTTACAGTCGCGCTACACAGCAGCACTCCAGTTCCATCCGGTCTACATGTGGAACAAAGAACCATTACACAATTACACAATCCAGAAAAGTGATGATAAGGCGTGTCAGGTTTTTTTAAATGGTGTGTTAATTAAAAATCAGCAAGATACCAGTTCAGTTAGACCGTGACGTGTACACTAGAATAAACAGGTCCACGATGGAACTCTACAGCGAAGCATTTCCCTTTCAGAGAGAGCTCCACGGGGAACCTCCTAACAATGGAACGAATCCTTATCAATCCAAAGCAGCTTTGAACAACATTACACTCTCTCTGAAAAGGAAATCCTGGGTTATAGGGTTCCTTCTAGCACCTTGAAAGGTTTTGTGGTTTGTCCCTCTGCTACGTAGAACCCTATAGCAGAAATATTTGTCCTAAAAGTGATATTACACTCATAGACAACTTAGAACTCTTAAGGGTTCTTTGGTTATCCAAAGGTTCTAGTTAAACCAAAATATAATAGTTATAATAATAGTTATTTTTGGAAGGATTCTTAGCTATCTAAAGGGGTAGAACGCAACTTCAGGGCAGGCTAACGGGGTATAGGGGTTCTACATGAACCTATGTTTGAAAAGGAAACCCTTTGTTGTAGGGCTTGATTTGTCCCTTCAGTGAAGTGTTTCCCTTTACAGTTTCAAGTAGAACCTCTTTAGAATGATAATAACACTCACCTATCCAAAGAAGCCTGGAGCAACACTTACGAGTTTATTTTTTGGAATGGTTCTTAGCTTTGTAAAGGCATTCTACTTGGAACTCTCTCAAAAAAAGAGAAACCCTTTTTTGCAGGGTTCCTTTAAGCACTTTTAAAGGTTTTGGGTTTTTTTTGTTTTTTTTTTTTGGTTTGTCCTTTTATTAGGAAGAGCCCTATAACAGTTCTACAACAGTCCCAGATAGAACCCAGTCAGAAAGCTTAAACAATAAACTACTTCAAGGGTTGTTCGAGGCTACTTTGCATATTTAAGGGTTCTTAGCTTTCTAATGGAGTTCCACTTGGAAGACTATCTGAGAGGGAAACCCATTGTTGTATGGTTCTACATAAGAGAGGGACAAACTAAAGACATTTTAGGGGTCCATGATGGACACTTCTTCGGGTTCTTCGGTTGTCCCTTAAAGGTTATAGGTAGAAAAAAGCAATAAAAACTTAAAACTTTATTTTTGAAAGAGTTTTTAGATTTCTAAATGGGTTCTACTTGGGACTCTCTTTGAATGGAGAACCCCTTCGGTGTCAGATTCCATCAATCACCATCAAAGATTTTTCAGTTTGTCCCTCTGTTATGTATTTCCACCCCTTTAGAAAGCTGACAACTTGCTCAATGGATGTGATTTTCGACAGTTAATGGCTCTTAGATTTTTAAAGGGAGGGGTTCTACTTGGAAAGGGGAACCTATTGTTCTCAGATTCCATCGTCCACCTTTAAACATTCCTTTGTTATGTAGAAATCTACAACAAAAAGTGACATTACACTCTTAGACAATATAGAACCCTTAAGGGTTATTCAATTGTTCCTTAAAGAGCCTATGCAGGACCCCACAACAGTGTTTCCCTGTTCCCTGAGCCCTTTTAACAGGCTTAGAACCCATAATTATCCAATAAACCCTTAGAAAAACCACAAAGAACACTTTATGCAAACAATTCTTTGAATAGTTAAGGATTCTTGTTGCACTAAAGGGGTTCTACTTTGAACACTCTGGTATGATGAAAAATGCTGTAGTAGGCAGTCTATCTATCTATCTATCTATCTATCTATCTATCTATCTATCTATCTATCTATCTATCTACCTACCTACCTACCTACCTACATTCCTACCTACCAGTTACGTGAACAGACAGAAAAATGGCAGATGGGTTTCCATGAACGTATTCTCTACTACTGGCATATAAATGCCTTTAGAAAGGAGGCATGTTTTTTTTTTTTTTTTTTTTTTTTGTGTGATTCGATGCTGTATAGTGATGAGAGAGTAGGCACGGGTCTGGTACATCTCCACTGAAGGAAATATGAAGCAGAATGTACAGCTTAAGGGCATAACAGCAGCAACCTGAGTGAATCGTCACGCTCTGGAAACATACCCACTAGCCTGCGGATACTGGACCACGGCCGACAAATCTCTCCCGCTGACCCAGTTTACTGTGAAAAAAAATAAAAAAAACACACTATTACTATTTCAACCAGTACTAACCCAGTTTAAGCAGAATTAGTTTGACACAATTGTGAGGTTTTTCTTTTTTGTTTTTTTTGTAAAATGCTGCCACACACTGCAAAAAGCGGCACATTTCTTTCACCGCGTTGGAGGAACATACGCTGCACAGCTCCTGTGTCAGGAAGAAAAATGGAGCTCCAGCAGTGAGGCAGCACAGTGCCAATGCTGTGTTTTGACAGCATCAGGTCACGTAGTCAACAGGGTGACGAGAACAAAAAGTGGGCAGCTGCTCCGTAGCACTTCATGGCCAACTGTTTGGAACAGGTTTCTGCCCAGAATGTCACACATTCAGCAAAGCAACCAAACACATGGACTCATTGCTGCAAGAATCATGGTTCGTCTGCCAGACGGCTTTCCTCACGCCGGACAGAGTGCTGACCTCATCTCACTGTTCATCATTGTAAATAAAAATACATTTGTCCTCTCATGTGGCCAGATAGTAGTGTGGCCAGAAAGTCTTTACCAACAGATCTGGGTGTTGTTTTTAGAAGCATACAGCTTTATGCAAATAATAGCTACGTTTAATAGCATAGCTGCGCTGTTGTCTAATCAGTGTGTTTTTTCTTCATTCTGTGAAAAAGTTAGTCAAGTAGTGTTAAAAAAAATAAAAAAACTAGCCAGGACACAAAGCAAAAAATATACATACTGAGGGCGAGCAGAAGAGTTGAATCACTCAAACATACATACTCATACTCAAAATACTCAAAAATACCACTGGCTAATGATACAAATTCCAAAATGGCAATAAATCACATGCCTGTCGTTCACTAGATTCCCTGCTCAGGTATGTGAACAAACACAGAGATGACAAGTGTAAAGGATTTCCATGAATGTATTCTCTACTACTGGCATATGAATGCCTTTAGAAAGGAGGCATGTTTTTTATTATTATTGTGTGATTCGATGCTGTATAGTGATGAGAGAGTAGGCACGGGTCTGGTACATCTCCACTGAAGGAAATATGAAGCAGAATGTACATCTTAAGGGCATAACAGCAGCAACCTGAGTGAATCATCACGCTCTGGAAACATACCCACTAGCCTGCGGATACTGGACCACGTCTGACAAATCTCAAAAATTATGCACACCGAGGGCGAGCAGAAGAGTTGTACAACTCAATCAGTTTGAAATACAAAAATAAAACTGGCTAATGATACAAATTCCAAAATGACAATGTCACATTCCTGTCGTTCACTAGATTCCCTGCTCATCAAGAAAAAAATGCTAAAACTTTGGTTTATTTACTCTTTCTAAACAGAGATTTATGGAAATATAGCAAGATTTAATACATAGCTGAGTACGAAAAAAGTTTGCACACCTACAGGATAAAATGAACGAGCTGGAGGGAAAAAAATTTGTTATTTATACCAATAAGTAGGGGCGTAAACCTCAGGCTTTCACATGATAGGATACGATTTGATTCATAACGCAGCGATTCAGTATTTGATGATACCACTGCTATAATCTGCTACAATATGATATGATTTAGTATCACCTTTGTTTAGAATCTGGGCCTACAGTTAGTTTGTGAATGAAGATGACGTAGAGAAGGACATTTTAAAAGTATCATACTTATGGTCAAACCACACTGCTAGCCTATTTACAGCTTAAAATATGAATTTGTATTTTCACACCAGCTGTTTGTCCTTTTTTTTTTTTCAATAACAATAATCAATCTGTATCGACTCATTTCAGTCATTGCTGTTTAAATTTATTTAAAAGGCAATTTATTGGACCTTTATACCCCTTTCAACAAGACATTTATTGGAATCATTTTCCACTATTATCATAAACGATGCATGTTAGAATATTAATATTAAAAGAATCCAAAAGATATCAGTTCAAAGGTTCTCTTCAAAGCATCTCTCTTTGTGAATAGGAAACAAATATTTTCTAATAACCTAAATGCCCACCTTTTGTCTTTAAAACATCTGCCAACCTCTTTCATATCCTCTGAAAAGCATTAGGATCCTCTCATTTGCAATTATTCTTATTAAGATCTGATTTATCACTGCAAGATTTCAGGTCATGTCATCTTCAAACCACGTCTGGAGTCTGAGAGGATTATGCCAAACCTCTTCTAATATGTTTATTAGAGATAAATTGTAAAATACAGGTGAAATTACCACCCAGAAAACAGGGGGGTGCAAACTTTTGCACTTAACCATTTGCGTGCTGCATTTTGCATAAAAAAAAAAAAAGACACCGTAGCCTATGAATCATGACTTTCTGCACAAGTTTGCGATACTTAAGCGTAAATATATGTCAAGCCCATACTGTTATCTACGCCTGTCGTCATGGTTACATATGAGTGCGGAGATGGCGCAGTGCACCTACGAGGATGAAAGAACTACCCTGCTAACTCTAGCTAGCCAAAATATAGATACAATATATAGATATATAAAACTATCACTTCTGTTCGCTCCTGGTGAGTGTATTTTTATTAGCCGATCTGTGCCCTCTGTGCATTTTGCTATCTAATCTCTATATGTTGTCCTCTATATTTTGTTAAGCGAATTTTATATATTTTGGCTAGTGAAGAAAAATAAGTAGAGAGCATCTATCACACCTTGATTTAGAGGGTACTTCAACAAAAAGAATGGTCAAGAAAAATGAGCATTATCTCAAATGTGAGATCCATTTTCTTCATCTTGATGATATAGTTACAGAACATATTAACATTATGAACATGAAACTATATGTACTGTAAGTGTGATATTGTGGTGTTGTATTGAGCAGCATGTATTGTGCGTAAGTACTGAGCAATTTTAGAAAAATGTCTTGTTTTTTTTTTATCTAAACTGAAGTAAGATCTGAGGCAGAATATCCCAGTGTGAAGTCGGGAATTGTGTGCTGTAGGTGGAGGTGCTAAGCATGCAGCTCTCTGCTGTCCCACCACCTGAGCTCCTCCCCAGCTGAGCTAATTAGACCATGCACATTTTTCACGCAGCTCAGCTTAAAATGCTCCACTTGGCCTAAAAATAAGCACGTTCACCATCTTGGATTTGACAGCCATAATAAGCATCACTAGCTCCACGTCCTGGAACAGTTTTTTTTTTTTTTTTTTTTGCCGTCACAGCGACTTGCTCCCGCCTTCAGTCTCTCAGTGTGTACATGTAGATACAGTCAGTACTGTATGCGCACAAGCAGCAGGAAAACGTCTTTAAAGACAGCGTCACGGTTCTCGTACTCGACACGCAGAGCAGTGCTAAAAGCCATGCAGGGATTAAGAAACCTGCTGTTTTCCCAATCCGGCCTCCGGAGAGTTAACCAGCCGCCCGAAAGTTCACTCGCAGAAGGCAAATGGAAACGTGGAAATGTTACCGGCTTGAATACAAATGCCGTGCACCTTCATAACAGCGGTACCGGTCATACATTATTAAGAAGAGATACATGACGACAACTCGTCTTCCGCTTCCGTTCTGTCGCTTTAACGTGAGCTGATGTTGTTCTTTAAATAGAGCGAGAGCGGAGAGGCAGATATACTGAGGCACTTTAGGTGGAATTTAAAGCACAGGGCATGAAAGCAATCTCTCTCTTTCTATCTCTCTGTCTGTCTCTCTGTGTCTTTAACTCTCTACTGCTGTTTGTTTCTCTCTGTATCTCTGCCTCTCTCTCTGTCTGCCTCTATCACTCTCTCTCTCTCTCTCTCTCAGGCTAGCACGTTTAGGGAATAGTGACTAGCATTACCTGCATGTTCAGTACCCCATGAGGTAATAATAATAATAATAATAATAATAGTGAAAGAAATAAATGAAAAAAAAAATTAAAGTAACATTACAATGGTGAAAAATACTGGTGAGTTTAAAGGACAGGATGAAAGAAATCCTCTTATTCAGTGAAACCCATATAAAGCAAACTTTTTATTAAGTTAGCCAGCTTAACAAACCAGCTACGATTGTCCAATTACTGTGATCTATTCTAACTCACTGCTTTTTTTTTTTATATCCGTGAACATCTTTTACTGGTCAATTCTGGTTTATTACATCTTTTTATTCGTTTTAATTAAACTCCACACATCTTGTTGTGCTCTGCACTGAAAAGCTGAAGTTCCAGCACACTGTATTAAATGTAACACTTTAACACTCCAATGTGTTAAAAAAAAAAAAAAAACTCTTTTAAATCAGAATTTGATTCAGAATGTTTTTCTAAATGCAAATTATAAGTTGATGCGCAATAACACATGCAGTAAAAACGGCCAACATGTTCTGTGTTAATAACAAGCTTACTCTGAATGAAGAAACCTGTTAAAGAGAGTGCTAAATATTAATCTCTCTCTCTCTCTCTCTCTCGTTGTACATTTATCAGCACCCAGGTTTTTCTTTTTTTCCCAAAGCTTGAATTCATATTAAATTTTAATTTAAAATAAGCCACAGAAATGAATCACGACAGGAGATAGCCCCCAGGCGCAGTGAGAATACGTATGACCTCTATTATAACACAGGAGTGCAGTAAAGCAGCGCCGCTACCTGATTCCACTCCCGACGTAAACCTGTAAAGAACATCGGGAAAGCAGGGGAACCGGGCGCAGAACCGCAGGAGAGGTCACGGCTTCGGGTCTTCTGAGCAGACTGCAGCGATCTCGGAAAGATATTACACCCAGGTGACCCAATAGGAACGATATAAGTAGTTTAAGCAGTGATGTTATCTCTGAGTCTGAAATCACAAACTACCCTTATCAAAGTTATTACACATCTAAATAATATCAGCTGGAATCTAATGGCAATTTACTGTAAATGAAAAAAATAATTATATGTATAGAAAGTTGAGAAAGAAGTCCCATGCATATTGTACATACTATTTCAATAATTCACTAATAATGAATCTGCACTTTAACAACTTTTTAACAAAATGTGTTCTATGGTGGAAAGTTCATTAAAAAAAGGAAAAAAAAAAGGCTCTCTTTATTGGATAAATAATAAATGGTGGAAAGAAATTACAAAAATAATGTGCAATCCTTTGAAGGACATCCTTCTTTATTTGCTTGATTATTTGTTTGTTTGTTTATTTGTTTGACGGTTTAACAGTTAAAGGGGCCCCTGGGTGTAAAAAAACAAAAAGAAGAAGAAGAAGAAGAAGTAGACAATTTTAACAAAAATGTGTTCTATGTGTTTTCACATGTGAAAAGTTCAGAAATTAAACCAATAGTCAAAATAATATTGTGCACATTTAAATAATCTTCTTCTTCTTATTATTATTATTATTATTATTATTATTATTATTGTTATTATGACCATTTTAACAAAAATGACCATTTTAACAAAATGCATGCTAAGTGTAAAAGGGTAACAAACAAACAAACAAACAAACAAACAAACAAATAAATAAATAAATAAAATCTTTCTTGCAAAAAATATTATTGTACACATTTAAATAAAGCACTACTTTAATAGTAAACCTGCACTTTAATAAATTTTGGCATTGATTGCTAATGAAATGCTACGTGAATACGTGAAAGAAAAAAAAAATGCTAATTTTATTAACATGAGCCACTTTGAAGAAAAATGAAGAAAACCGTGTAGTGTGTAAACATCTATCGCACTCAGCGCACACTGTAAAGTGCCGAGTAAAGCGTCTTTGTCATTAGCACAGCCGAGTGAAAACTCAGAACATCGGAGCTAATGTGAGCAGATGAACAGCGTTTAGTTTATGGGCTTATTCTGAAATATTTTTATTTCCTCCACGTCTTCATAGCTATTAGCATCTAATCAAAAGTATGACTGCGTTCATTTTCTCAAATCTTCTCTTTTCAAAATGCAGAATGAAACTAATGATGTGGACAGCAGATGGTCTTTCTTCCGCTCTCTCTCCATCGCTCTCTCTCTCCTTCTTCTGTCTCCATCTTTCTCTCTCATGCGCCATATGGTTGTCCAATCGCACATCTAGTTTGGAAAGAAGTGTTTGAGTTTAGCTCTTATACCGCACTGCTGCTGAGGTCTGGATCCTGATTGGTCAGAAGGTGTTGATTAGATATCTTCCCCAGCATTACACGTAACTATAAATGGATAAAAAAAAGTATGTATTGACGTTTCATAAACTTTAAAAAAGCTAAATCATTAGCAAATTGCTGTGGAAAAGGAATAAATCACTTTGGAACGTGACGCTATAGGAAAATAACCCACTTCCATCCCACCATGCTGTTGTTGATTATTTTCCTATAACAGCTCAACGCAGAGTGTTTTATTCATTACTTAGTGCAGCTTGTGTGTTTCTGATTGCACCTGAATTGGAAATGTGACAAACAAGACAAGCTCGGTGAAGTGCAGCTTGGCTTCGTTTAGCATTCATAAAGAGCGCCGCTGATTAGCTTCTCGCCCTGCTAATGCAATTGTTCACACTTGTTCACCTCTGCTTTGTGTTTTCTGTCTCAGTCTCACTGCCTTGTCATATACACATGGCAGGGTCTATGACCAAACCTCCAGCGGCAGTGATTTCCCATCCCGCATGTGTTTGTGAGGTGCATAAACAAGTAAGCAGTCTTTTATAGGATGTTTCTTTCCATCCCATTAAACAGATTAAACAGAGGGTCTTAAAAAAGGTTCCTGGTACCACACCTTATGTCAGAGTAATCCTCTCCCCTCCGTGACGTCCATTCCTCGCTCTGATTCCCTGGACTTCTGAGCGTTTTTTTTGTTTTGTTTGGTTTTCTGTGTCAGGCTTTGGTCCTTGAGGATCCAAAATGTCTGACTGTAAAAGCTCTATGCAACATTCAAGGCATAGTATACACTAATCACACCAACATTCAGCAAGCGAGAATTAAGGTAAGAGCGTAGACTGGCAGGAGCTCACGACAAAATACATCCGGGAAATCCTTAAACTGTGCTACGTAGACAGTATGTGGGTGATTCCACGATATCACGATATCTCAAGAGCGAAAGGGTTGAATGTAATGAATTATCATCATAACCAGCAGATGAACTGATTAGATTTTGGAGCTGATCCAAACAGGGTCAAGGTCACAGCAAGGTCAAGCCAAGCAGTTTGCTTCAGTAGTGTCCTTCCTGTTTGAAGTGTAGGGAAAGGGTATCACAGGAAAGAACTTAGTAACAAGAAAGACTAGACACGTTGGCAGAGGAGACATCGCCGTCAACGTTGTTATGTTTGACGTCTTGTAGAGGAGCACGAATTTTTATTTTATTTGTTCAATGAATTTATTTTTAATACAAACTTTCACTCTGGCTACAATCTCTCTCTCTCTCTCTCTCTCTCTCTCTCTCTTTCTCTCACACATCCCTGGAACACATACCACATGTTTGTCCAGTCACGTGACTAGTTTGGAAAGCAGTGGTTCAGTTTAGTGACTGATAAATGCAAGGAAGCATTCACACCACGGCGCTGCAGAACTCTGGATTCTGACTGTTGATTAATTTTCTATAACAGCATCTCTGACATTAATATAAATCATCTTCATTTATATATAAGCAGTGGCTTAGACGGTCCTAAGCAGCTGTGTATAGCTAGTGCCACGTCTCTAGTCTGTTCCATGCACCGAACTCCATTTCCCAGCAACATAACGGACTACAAACTCCACCACATGACCAGTCACATGACTTACACCTCAGCTCACAGTCAGATGATTACTAAGAAGGCACACCTGCTCCCAAACACACACTCCCTTTAAATAAAACCAGACTTTCATTTATTCAGTGCTAAGTCTCGCTCCTAGCTCTGTTCCAGTGATGATCCCGAGCCTTGCATTTAGTTATTACTTTTCTGGTTTTTAACCACGGTTTGTTTATTCTTTTTTTTTTTTTGCCCTGTTCAGTCTGTTTGCTTATCACCTGACTTTTGCCTGTTTTTGATGATGATATTGCATAATGACATGGATTCAAATGGTAGGTCTTTTTTCATTTCATTTCATTTCATTTCAATTTAAAACAGGGAAGGGAACAAAACAAGTCTGTGAGAGGGCACTTAGTCATGGGGCGTTTCAGTGGCCTCAGTAGTGTACTCTCTGTCTCTAATCTTTATTTCCATGTTTGAATCCGGTTCGATCATGAAATCCACCAAACTGTGCTGGTTAAACTGGACAGGCTTTGATAGTATGTTTGCTGAAGAAGAGTCGACGTTCACTAGACTTTAATTCAGGAAATATCTGAAACTTTCCAGACTGGTCCTGACTCTCTATGCCTAATGGGGCTAAGCAACACAATCCTGTAAAAGCCAGAAGTCTGCACTAAATCATATAAACAGCTCTCTCTCAAGCAGCAAACAGCAACAAAGTAGAGGATCCAATTACAGAGGAATCTGAAAAGTGACTCTCTGAACAGTAACACCCAGTGGCCTAATGGCTCACTGGCGATGAGTGATCACTTCCCGACTCGACTTTGGCATATAGAGTACACAGAATCCGTGATATGGATTAGAAAGAGAACCTTCTGGATCCCAAAGGGTGTAAGAAAAGTGGTTGCCGTATCGTCAGGAGGTCACGGGATTGGATCCCAGAGATTGATTGCCACAATATCGGCCATGCTCTTAGGGTGCGAGGGATGGCGTTACTCTTTATTCTGTCACTAGCTAATCATCGGGATCTGTGAGCTCATGTATGTGGAAGAGGGTGGATAGTGCTTCCCTCCTGCCCTGTGATGTATAAAGAGCAAAAGTTTGCAGCTTTGCAGACACTCCATGGCAGTAAACATAACTGTAAACGACTAATAATAATACAAATTGTAAACATTGGCAAATATATGTCATAAAACTCTTCAGGATGTGCTGTTATAGGAACATAATCAGCTTCAGAGTGGTAACAGTAACTCCGTTACTTGGCCGTTGATTATTTAAGCATGAAACTGAATGTTTTATTCCTTGCATACTGCATACAATACACAAAAGATGAAGAGGAAGCGTGTGTTAGCTTTCATCCTCCGCGGTTGGTAAGTGTCGCGTGATAGGGGAGCACTGGCTGGTGGGTGGAACTGGGAATGAGAAAATGGGGAAAGAAAAAAAAAAAAGAACAGATGGCTTTCTATCACCTCTGTCCTGATTCCCTCACAATCCAGAAAGGTTAAGAAGACATCCTGTCAGTTCCCAACCTCCCGAACCTGGTTTGCTTGTTTATGCACTCACACACAGGTACGGCTGACTAATCTCTTTCTGCAGCTAAATACAATACAGGATTCAGGACACGGGTTTGTGAGTGTATTTCTTTACAAAGCCAAGCGTTCCTAGCGCCTCCGCTGGGAGGAAAAACAAAGAATGGGAACGGGGATGAGTCTTCAAAATACAGCATCTGCGGTCCTTTAGAGATGATTTAGGAAATAAGGGGGAACGAGTGCTGGCAGGCCAACCAGTAAACTAATGCCACTTTCCTGTTTCTCCCATCTGGTCATCTCTGTGTGTGTGTGTGTGTGTGTGTGTGTGTGTGTGTGTGTGTGTGTGTGTGTGTGTGTGCTCTGGCCATGGAGATTTTACTCTGAGCAAGAAAACAAACACTGCTATTTTGGTCCTTGGCTAACAACTTCATTGCACTACAGGAGTTCCTCAGTGCTGAGGGCCAAATATTTCTTCTTGGCTCTCTTTTAGATAATGGTTAATTAAGAGACATATCGGATGCAGTATGTAAAGAATAAAACACCTGTAGCAATGCTGTTAAAGGAAATTAATCAACAGTGATGTGGTGTGATGAAGCAGAGTTACTGTTGCCAGCCTGAAGTTGATTATTTTCCTGCAATAGCATGATATTGCCTCTTATAGCACACTCATTTGCCAATGATTACATTTTTTTAAAAAAATAATTATCCATTTAGTGTTACATTTAATGTTGTGGAACGTCCATGACACAAGTCAGTTCCTGTTCTCACTTATGTTATAGCAGCTATGTGAGGGTTGTTCCCTCACCAGCCAATCTTTTTTTTTTCTCTTTCTTGACGTTAATAACCGCGGAAGTGTAAACTCCTCTGTCCGAATGTCGGAAAAATTAAAGGAACAGCATTAACACTGGAGACTCCTTCCATAAATGTTAAATAAACATGTCTTTCGAGAAAACTTCACCATATGAACGATTACACACAGTTTTTTTTTAACCCATTTATGCAGAGCATCCACCACGTGAATGAACCGTTTCTGTATAAATGATAACGTATTAGAACGAATGCATTAATATAAACCTTGACTTGCAGCTGCACTACTGTTGTAGAGAATTAATCAACACCTTCTGACCAAACAGAATCCAGAATTCAACAGTGCTTTCAGTGATGCGATGTTCCTGCGATGTTCCTTTATCTGCACCATAGCAAGATTGTTATAAGAACTGTTTGTGGTTTTTTTTTGTTTCTACAGTAATCAAGAACACATTTCTTTCCAAGGTTATGAGCCTGAGATTGTATTACGTCTCAGTTAGTACCCGTGCCAGATGGAGGTGTGTGTGTGTGTGTGTGTGTGTGAGGTTCTCACACCGAGAGAAACATCCTCCTCCTCCAGGCTCATGACCTTGGGAAAGGAGGTTGAGCTTCACTTTCAGTGCCAGGTTATTCTACACCTGCAACGAATCAATAGCGCGTCCATCGTCTCAGAGCTCCCGGCATCAACTTCAACTCTGAAACTGTTAGAGAAAGCTGCGTAGGAGTCCTACAGTATAGTTATCAGAAATAAAAAAATAAATAAATAAACATTTAAGTCGATTTCTACTTGAATGAGTGCTCTTTTGATCCAAAGAGCCAGCTTTATAGGCAGAGAAACCTTAGAATTGTTCAAGGTTTTCGATTTTAATGTATAATGTGTACTACTTTGGCAAAGATTGTACAGAAGCCCAGAAGTAAAATTTGTTAAAGAGTGCATTCTAATTCTATAATTATATAAATCAGCTAAGATTTAAAGAATTGGACTTATGGATATAATGTGGGGTGGTAATTTTAAGTCAGAATAACTCGACCTAGCAGGGTATTAGCTAGAGATGATGATATACAGTACCTTGAAAGACTGAGTTAAAAAGACAGTCAAAATAATGACCTAATAAATCATAACCCTTTTCTTTGCCATTAGTAGAACAGAATAGAATAAAATTTGTGCGGGGGGGGAAAAAAAAAAAAAAAAAAAGATAAATACTAAGATAAATACAGTGGAATAGTACCATAGAAATATTGTAAGCAATAAAGAAAATATAAAAAGAGAAAAATCCCACACGCGCACACACACAAGCATATACACATGCATGCAAACGGTCGCATACACGCTTACATTCACATTATTGCACAGTTATTGCACTGGTACAGTATATTGCATGTGTAGTTATTGCACTGGTACAGTATATTGCACATGTAATTGCTTACTGGTTTGTGTATCGCACATGTAGTTGTACTGGACAGTGACTGCACATGCTAAATATTGCACTTGTAAATTGTCAGAGAACATCAGTAAAGCACTTGTCCAGGGTGCATTGTAGTGGCTTGTTAAAGGGGGAAAAGTGTGGAGGTGGAGCGACAGACTCGGGGCCATGAGGTAGAGGTAGAGTGCTGGGTGTACTGGGCAGTGCTTAGCTGAGTGTGGAGATGGCTCTGAAGTAGAAAACGTTCAGTACCCTGTAAGTGCGTGCCCTGATGGTCCAATAGCGCTTCCCAGATGGCAGCATGGCAAACAGGTGGTGGCAGGGGTGTGAGGGGTTTTAATTATATTAGACTTTCCACAGGCAACAGGAAGTGTAGAGGCTTATGTAAAGTTATTAAAAAAACAAGTAGAAAAAACAAAATGGCTCCCTGCAGTAGAACTCAATCCATGTTCTGGTTCTTCATAGACACACTGTAGACTCCGTAAATATTCTATGTACACGTCTATAAGAGACTGTGGGTTCATCTCAGTCAGATCCCTAGGTGGTGAATCAGTAGATCAGGGCCCGTATTCACAAAGCTTCCTGAGCCTAAAAGTTGCTCCTAGTGACGAAATTCTAAGAAAATTCGTAGAATTATGACGTTTTCTTAGAATGACCCCTTAAATTTAGGACTAAATCTTAGTAAAGATAAAAATGATTCACGAAACATCTCAGCCCTAAAAACTGCTCCTAAGGTAAAAATGGTTAAGAGTAGAGAGGAGGACTTTTAAGAGGCTTAAGAGTTTCTATAGCAGAGGACAAAATGGCGGAAAGAAGAAATATTCTCCAAACACTGCTCTTCTGTCCGTTTTCTTGTTCTTTTACTTCCTTCCATCTCTCCTGGATTGTTGGCTACAAACCATCCAAAAGTGCAACTTAAACAGACCTGCAGTCGTGTAAACTGGTAAAAGTTGAGCCATTTTGCTCCCATCAATCTGAAATGGATTAGTAATAAAATCAGTTTGGTAAATAAATGTAAGAACTGAAATATAGTAACTACTGCGTGGAAACTGGTTGCGTCAAAAGTAGACACATTTTCAACATTTGGCTGTTTTAATGAACTTTAAGATATTTAGCTTATAACAAACGTTGTATAAAGTCGTCTGTATTCATGATTACACAATTTCTTAATACAAACATTTTATGATTTCACTGTCCATTCTATTATCATATATTCTATTTTCACAAAGAGTGCATTTTAAGACCTTTACAGATCAACCAATCACAGTCCTTGAATTGCTGCGTCATCCCTAGCAACGGGGTCGACCACACCTCCTCACTAAGATACAGGGTTTTGTACTTTCCTTACTCAGAGTCGCTCTGAGAAGTTTCCTAAATCACTTTTAGTCTAGGACTCGCAGCTAGGACTGTTTAGGCTAAGACAGGAGCTCTGTGAGAGAACTCTGAGAAGCTTTGTGAATACGGGCCCAGGAGTTCGGGCGCTGGTAAGAATCCTAGCTCACTACACATTGGGACACTGAAAATGGCCTGTCTACTGAACTAGGGATCTGATTGAGACACACCCATAGACTTATTTCGAAAAGGTTCCACGTGGAACCACTTTAGGAACCTAGAACAATTAAATAGAAACCTTGAGAAACCCCCCTAAAACTCCAAATCATGCCAACCAACCCAGTCTAATGCACATTAGTGCCTTCTAACAAAGTGTTCCTCAAGATGTCTTGGGATAATTCAGGATTCTTAGCTTTGGAAATCTTTTGGAAACCTCTCTGAAACATAAACACTCTCTTACAGGGTTCTACATGGAATGGAAGAACCCACAGAATTGTTCATGGTTTGAGATTGAACCCTTTTATGTGTGTAGTGTAAACTGTACAGCGTCCTACTTTGGTAGAAATTGCACTCATTGCAATTAAAAAAATCTTGAATATGAGCAGATTTGTCATTTCTTTTATTAACAGATTATTACAAATTAAATATAAGTTTAGCTTCTTTAAATATTGTTTAGCTTCTTCTTAGATGATTCACACATTTCAAGCTTTACTTTTTCTTACTATATTGGCAGATAATTTAGCTTCTTTCTAAAAAAAATTAATTAATATATATATTATGCAGTAGAGCCAAGTACAATTGTTTAATTCATAGCAACATTTATTTGGCCAAAGGTTAAAAACTACATTACTTTTTCTATTGCTATAGTATGAAGATTAGCCCAAAGAGTATGACTCGGCTCACGCTAGCTGTTTTGCCCGTGTGTGTGTGCGTGTGTGTGTGTGTGTTTTAGCCGTTTATTGAGCTGTGCCACCCAAACTCAACATAACCTTAAATAACTGGAGGCAGAAGCTGGGAGAACAATTGCAGGGCGAGACACAATGCAGGGGAAAGCGCTGGGCTGAAAGCTTCAATGAGAAACAGGCAGTTTTGCTGTCGCCGAGACAAAAAGAGGCTAGCGGCTATTTGTTCTAGCGGAACAGAAGAGCGATTGTGGAAGAACCGTAGCATGACATTGGGAGAACAAAAAAACGCAAATACTGCATGAGGGAGATAAGCCTGAACCGTGTAGTGTTTAAAAAAAAAAAAAAAAGTGTAAAAAATGTATTTCTCATCATGAAGAAGTCGCTGAAACAGATTTCTAGTTGAGGAATGAGAAAAGTGGCACACCTCATTGGTTTTTTCTCATGAATTCCAGAGATCCGCCATATTATCCTGAGAAAATGAGTTGTAGAAAATAAATGTCTGAAAAAATTACTCATACAGTGTGTTGCATAAGTATTCACCCCCTTGAACTTTTTCACATTTTGTATTGTTACAGCCTGGAACTGAAATGGACTTTCATGAGAGTCAGTGTCATGAAAATAAGCCAGCTAGTGAGGTAGGAATATTTACAAATAAATATCATAAAAGTTGTGATTGCATAAGTCATCATGTCCATTACTGAGAGTTTAGTTCTGGTGCAAGTAGTTACCTAGCTGCATAATTATACATAATTAACTGAATTAAAATGTCACATGATGTCTTCAGGTTCATCGTGTGTGTTTCCCAGGCCCAGGACATTTAACCGTTTAAGAAAGTCCTCCAAGGAAACACACACCACGCAAAGTGTAAACAGATGTAAAGGAGTCGATACTCGAACTAGAACCAATCCTGATGTGGTATTCAAAACTGCCTACACATACTGTATGTACACGCAGTCGGTGTTTTTCCTTTTGTTTTATGTGCTATATCTTAGCAAACTTCAATGAAGCGTGAATAAAATAGCCAGAGCATCTCTACATAAGAGAAAATGTCATTTGCCCCAAAAATTCCAGAAGCTTCTACCACAAAAATACAGCAAACCAAGCTGTTTGTACTTTATGGTTCCACAAAAACCAACTCTATTTTCATGTCAGTAATGCAAACGAAGGAAAAAAAGAAAAAAAAAAGAATTGTTCTTTGATTATTGTTTCAAAATCTAAATGGGAAAAAGTCATTTTTCAATAATTAAAAGCAGACACAAAAATTGTGCTTTCTTTTTGTTGTAAATCAAAAATGAGATCCTAAAGTAAATCAGAAAAAAGGATGTGTATTCCTGAAGCCTCTGGGTTCTGCTGATAATGCCATAAATTATTAGGTCAAGGTCAGCTAATATGCCTTTTACTCTCGTGTTTAGCTAGTTTTAAATACAGCTTTGGGACGGTATTCTAAAGCGATTATAGTTTTGGTGAAAAGAAGATCGTCCTCCACAAAAATATCAGAGATTATGCCTGAGCAAATGAGCATCGCACATCACGGCCACAATCATACAGCAAAATCTCCAGCATTCCCAGAACAACTTTCCTGCTTTTCCCTGTGAAGCATCATGAAAAGGAAGGAGCTATAAAAACAAGCCTGGGACGAAGTTCTTGGAAATTATCGTTCGGGGATTTTGATTCTAAAAAATATCCCAAATGTTGAATATCCAGCAATTGATGGGGAAAAAAAAATGGAAAGAATATGGAATAATAATCTGCCTAGAGGAGACTGACCACCAAAAGTGACCAGATAAAGAGGGGATTAGTCAGACACTTTTATTTTCAATATTCTGGGATGTTTTGTGTAGCTGTATGATATATATATATATATATATATATATATATATATATATATATATATATATATATATATATATATATATATATATATATATATATATATATATATATATATATATAAAATCCCAACTAAATATAAGGTCATTTCCGTTCTGAGCTGCAACGCTACAAAACATGGAAAAGTTCAAGTGGGGTGAATACTTTTGCACATATTCAGTGGCATTCATTTCATCTCTTATGCTTTGTTTGTCAAAACAACGCATGCAAAGTAAACTTTCCAACCTCACTGTGAGCATCTCACACTGCCCAAACATCCAATTATATAAAAATATGGCGCTCTTGTCTCCTCTGATTTGACTCATTTTACTGCCGCTAGAGACTTTTACGCTGATTGCTGATTGAAAAGCACGAGGTAAGCAGGTTTCCTCTTCCTGCGCTGGCTCCGAGACATCTGATTCAGCCCAGGAAGGATTATCTCAGACCCATAAGCAGGTGCTGTACACAAGGGGAGAATAAAATAACAATGGTGGGACGATAACTAAGCGCGCTTTACAGTACACAGCCGAGGACACGGGATTAAAGCGGACGTGCCGTTTTCAGCCCTGCATGAGTTCCTCTGCCCTACTGCTTCAACTCCTGTGCTAACGTGCTAATTATCAGAGCTCGTCGTTAGTCTTGGAGCAGGAAGAGCATTACTTACAAGAAGACATATATGAATGTGTGGGCTGTATGTTTACTCCAGGAATATGAGGAACTATTAGTGACAAATCAGGTGTTATATAATGATCTTAATAACCCTGGACTCATTAAGAAACATGGAAATGTTCATGCTGTTTGCAAATAACACAAGACCTATTGCTTTATGGCGGCGTTTTAAGATTAGATACTTGTTTCAAATGCAGTTTAGCTTGGATTGCGACTTAATCCAATCATGATCTGAAGTTACAGTAATGGTTCTGCTTGAGCCACTTTGGATTTGAGATCTAGTTTTTTTTTTTTTTCTTTTTTTTCCCCCGAAAGTCAAGTCATTATTGATTCAGTTACAGATTCATTCATCTTCATTAAGCGCTTTATCCTGTTCAGCGGATCCGGAGTCTATCCCAGAAACTCGGGGTGCAAAGGCAGGAATACACGGCCCTGAAGATTTCAGTTACAGACTCCTTCCATAAATGTTAAATAAACATCTGCAGAGAAGTTGGAGGAAACCCATATGGATATGAGGAGAACATCCGAAGCTCAGGACAGTAACCCAGGCTCAGGATCGCATCAGGAACCTTGGAGCTGTGATATTCTTAAATGTTCTATCATAATAAAATTTATCAATTGTCCACAAGGGTAGAAGTCAATTCATGTCCATTGAATCACCATTAAACCCCGGGGTCCAGAGACCACCAGATTCCAGTACGGCACCTTTAACTCCCAGTAGAAAACCATCCAGCCAGTGAGAGGCACATGTCAAACCCGTGGTTCCCGTGTTGAGTTGCCTGGTTTACAAACGGTGCTGTGAGAGGAACGCACGATCTCCTCGTTTATTTTATTCGTTTATATTCCAAATTATAAATATTGGGCTAATTATGAAGATGTATTGTGTGCGCTACTGTTTTGCAATGTTACAGGGAGTCATATCGAAAGGATTGGATAGAAATGGACAAATCTACCTCCGGTGTTTCCTTGAAAACGAGTGACTCGATGGAATAACAGAAAACCGACAAAAAAATACGCAGATTTATGCAAATTACTGAATATCGATTCACAAGTGTGACGGTAAATAATGAGAAGACGCGAAAACCGAGCACCCCGATACATTCCTGTGTGCAGTGAAAAATGATCGTTGTCTTTGCAAGGTCATTTATGTTGCACATATGAGGAAGAGGTACAATTGTTATAATAATTCTTAAATTATAAATGCGGAATATGTAAAATGGAGGATGGTCAAGGCTCGGGGGAAGAGAAAATTCATAAGATCCAGTCAGGGTCATTTGCTTAAATAGTTTGGGAACCGCTGTGTTAAACCATCGGGGTGTTTTATATTGTGAAAATATAAATATATATATATATATATAATCCTTATGGAAAACAGAACCCAATCTCATACCATTACAAAGCCATCAGGAACTAACAGAAACCTCTAATGGTCTCCATAATTATTTTTTTTTTTCCAGCAGGACTGACACTTCCTGACAGCTGTCAGTTTTCATAAATGTCCACGCATTTTTTTTTCCCTCTCCCTTTTTTTTTAATTTTTTTTAGAGCTGCTGCACGCCGGAATTTCAGTCCTTAAATCAATAAAACACATGCTCTCATTCCCTGTGCCTTCACACTTGCACAGAGATAAGCAAAGCAATAACTCTCTCCTTTATTTCATTCAGCAGATCCTGACTGGTGCACAGGTCAGAAATAAAGTATTTAAAGAACGTATAAATATTCTGTTGCCAGTGTGGGACGTTAGACATCCTCAGAAGCCATGTTTCATCTTTCTCTTGTCCATGTACAATTATTAACCTCTCAAGAACGCAAGAAAACTCGAAATAATCTAAAACCTCGCCGTCATGGCATTTAAATCAATCTTGGTCAATACAGATCATTCGAGATGCTTCTACTAAGAACTAGCAATGCAATACGTCTTAGAATTCTCTATTCTGATTGGTCACGAGGTCTTGATTAGTTTTCTAAACCAGCAGCTCTGACAGTAGTGCACAGGTTTGTATTAATGTGCTCATTGTACTACGTTATCCATTCTATAGTCGCAGCTCATTCACATTTGTGGAAGGAGTCTCCAGTGTCAGTGCTTTGTAACAGTCAGAGCTGTAACTTTAAGTTTTCTGAGATCTTCAGGACAGAGGAGTTTACGCTTTGAGGTTTCTCTGTAACATGACCGAGAGAGAGAGAGAGAGAGAGAGAGCGAGAGAGAGAGAGAGGTGTGTTTTAATTTATGAAAAGTTAATGATGGCAAATTGCTGTGGTGTAAGAGGAATAAAACACTTCAGGACATGCTGTCGTAAGAAAATAATCAACTTCATGGCGGCGGCGGTAACTCCAGTGGAGTTGGTTATTAGTGAAGCGTTACGTTGTGTGTGGAGGCATCTGTGAAAGCCGCGCACTCAGTCACGGAGCGTTGCGTTCACGTGAGTTGGAGATTATGTATCCCAGTGGATGCTGAAGCATTTATCTAGCTCGCATGGATTCCAGTCATTTTGGGCCCTGAGGGCTATGTGAGGTTCTTGATATGCAGCCATGGAGCACTCTTGAAGAGAACCGGATGCAGAGGACTGAGGCTGTGTGTCCGCTCATGGTTTATTCAGGAGCGAGTGTAAGAGCGCACGGGGAGGCTTAAGTGCACATAATGTATATCAGCGCCTCCTCTTTGCAGCCTTTGCTCTGTTTGTCTTGTGGGTCAGTGACTGAACAGGTGCAGGTATGATAGAGTGTGTGTGTGTGTGTGTGTGTGTGTGTGTGTGTGAGACTTTTGCTCAGCAGTTTTTGTTGTGCGCTTTGTTATGGCGCGATTTAGCTAAGCCAATCCACCTATCGGCATGTGCTCGGGATGAAAACGGAGAACCCAGAGGAATCCCACGTGGACACGTGCACAGAAACTCCTCACAGCACAGACAGTAACCTGAGCGCAGGATCAAACCCAGGATGTTGGAGCAGTGAGGCGGGAACGCTAACAGCAACACTGGCAAATACTGGGGACATTGGGGAAAATATCACAAGCAAGTACAAACAGAAGTAGTGCAAGTGAGATTTAACAAAAAAGAAATAATAAAAGAAAGAAACTTGAGTGATCTAGCTGGGGGGAAAGAGAAAAAAAAAAGTTCCGTTAAGGCCACGCCTACTTAGAGTTAAACTTCAGTTTAACAGCTAGCGTCGTTGTGTCACACCTGTACTGATTCAGTAAAGCACAGGAGGTTCAAGTCATTAAATTAATCTGAGACACGGCATTCTTTTCATTTTAAATAAAAGACTTGAAGACGAGACACCTCGACCATCTTCAGCAGTTTCTGCCTTCCGTTTCTATCTCGGTTTGTAGCACGGTTGACATTTCAGCTAGAATGAAATCATTGGCACTAGTCTAATTTCTCTTGATTCCACCCAATGCTCCGAAACTGTGTGTGTGTGTGTGTGTGTGTGTGTGTGTTTCACAGAAGCCGACTTATTACTGAGCGTCTGCTCCATTGAGCCGTGCTTCGTTCCTAATTTCACGAAGCAATATGTGCCTAAATCAATTTAAAGCTCAGCACATTGGGCAAAATCAATACTCACCATGAAGAAGTCCATCTTTACTCTTTACTCTCTTCATCTGGGAGATAAACGCTGACCGTCGCGTAATGGACTGTCCGGCCATGTTCCACTTCCTGTAGGGAAACAGGAAATAATTTTAATGCTACACTTAGAAGTGAGATTCTTTTAGCACAGTTTGGGGAAAAGTTGAATGTTGGGCCACGTTTGAAAAGCACTTGGGGTTATCGTTATGAAGGGATTAAATATTCATTTAAGTTGTTAATAATAATAATAATAATAATAATAATAATAATAATAATAATAATAATAATAATCGTACTGCTGTGTCAAAGTCTTAAACTTAAAAAAATGAAATGTTACGGTTAGAATGGTTTTGTTTGTTTGTTTGTTTATTTGTTTGTTTGTTAATAAATGGGTTCTTAGATGTGATCAGGTGATAATTAAAAACAAATAAAGTGAAATAAACATGTCTGCAAACCATTTGTCATTAGATTTTTTTTTAAACAATGCTTCCTAAAATCTGATCAGCTCTTAATTTAAGTCACAAAAATTGATTTAAAAAAAAGTAAAAACCAAACAGAGGAGAGAAACATTTTTTTTTTGAGAAATTGTTTCTAATTCAAATTCTAAAGTTTCCTATTTATTTTCACCTGAATGAAGATCATATTAAGATTTGTTGATGCAGAAACACAGAAAACTCCAAAAAGTTCTTTATTATTATTATTATTATTATTATTATTATTATTATTATTATTATTATTATTATTATTATTCAGGTTGGTTTTCTCATTCATTTATTCATCTGTGCATTTCCACACTTGTTTATATTATTCATGAAGCTAGTGGTGTGTGTGCGTGTGTGCGTGTGTGCGTGTGTGTGTGTGTGTGTGTGTGCTAGAGGCAAGAGATTTGCTAAATATACATTTTATTGCTCTATTTAGACAAACAAAGAAGTCAAGCACTTTAGCGCAGCGTCGATAGCACATCTGAGACCTGGAAGTGTTTCAGTTTCCATATTTCTTTCCAGCTAAGTTCACTCGCCCGTGCCAAAAACAGAACACTTCCTCCTCTTTAATACTGCACCAGTGTGTGTGTGTGTGTGTGTGTGTGTGTGTGTGTGTGTGTGTGTGTGTGTGTGTGTGTCAGTACCCCAAATTAAACCTGCATAAACAGAAGCAAAGGCTGGATTAGAAATTCTTCTCCAGCTGAATTAATCATATTTTTGGCTTCATAAACAGCGGGAAACAGCTCGATGTGCAGTTTGCGTAGAGAATATAAAAAAAGTGAGTGAAGGATCAAAGAAAGTTCACCATTAAAAGGAAAAAAAAAATAGATAAAATACATGTAAAACTCTCAGAAGTGTAACAGAAGTGTAAGAAAAAAAAGTTGATGATTAAAGTGATGTAAATGAAAAATCAAAGCTGATTTGTAGAGAATTTTACTTATTTACTTACTTTAGTTTTTGTATTTATTTCGAGATATATATATAATGTAGCTGTGTTTTTATTTCTTTATTTTTTGTAATGTGTTTCTGCACTCTTCATAGCAGCTACTGAGTATTACAGCAATTCAGCACATTTCCAGGTTTTATTAAAACTGCACTTTTTAAAGTAATTTGTAACTTTTTAAAAAATGTATTTATTGATATCTGGATTAAACACATCCAGTGACTGATTAGGATTAAAACTATAATCCTTTAATAATCACAACTACAGCAACAGTAACAACACTGTAATATTACTTTTATTTTTTTTAAAAATCCTGTTATAAGTATTATAATCTGATTGTAATCTCCACCAATGAACTACACCTTCACAGACCGCTGGGGAAACACACACTGGTTAAAAAAAAAAATCTCAAAAAAAATTTGCATCGCTCTACAGGCATGCTTCTAGAAGCATTTATTTATTTATTTATTTATTTATTTATTAAAGAAAAAAAAAACATTCCCACCATAAATATTAGAATCTCTACTGCATTACTTAAATATAAATAAATAAATAAATCTACTACTAATATTATTATCATCATAAAACATATGAATAAAATAAATGAATAAAATAAAGAAAAATATATAAAGTGTTAAAAAATGTTTATTTATTCTTTTTTTTCCCACATTTTTATTGCAGCCACAGTGATTATTCCCGTTATGTGATGTATATGTAGCAGAGTATCACTCCAAAAGAAAAAAAAAAGTGAGAAACATTTAAAAAAAAAAAGAAAGAAATTGCTGAAATGTGATTCTACTGTGCAGAAGAAAGTCTGGGTGTAGCGTCCAGCGAGTCAGAGCAGAAAAGTGCAGAAGTATAATTTTAATCAAAAGAATTTAGAAAGAGAATTAGGAGATGCAACAAAGTGAAGGCATTTCATGAGATAATCCTACATTACAGGTGTGCTGGCTCGGGAATTCAGCACTCATTAAAAGTAGGGAAGAAAAGCCCTAAACTTAAGAATGATTCATGAGGATTCTGCCTGCGTTCCTCCTCCTGCTGCAGTGATTTATTGCCTCTTTAAAAGCCCATATCTCGTGATGCCACATTGAGACTCGGCCTCATCCTGGGCCTGACAGATTGCATCCGTGATGACGACGACGCTCTCAGACACACATGATGGTGCATTGCTCTCCCCAAAGCGCTAACAGCACTGTTTCCTTATCGCGCCGCTGCAGCGAAATGCGAAGCGTCTACCGCTGCGTAAATTGCATAACGCTCAGCGGAGGGCCTCCTGCCGTCTCCCCGACCTGTTTAAAAACTCGCTGTGAAACGATCTTCATTGCTACTGAATCCGTTCCACTTATGCAAATACGCTGGTGTGATTAGCACACTGGTAATGCCTGGCTTAGCATAACAGTAGAGGGAAAAAAAAAAGGGAGCAGTCTGTATAA